>JACEVL010000476.1:0-127500 GCA_020284085.1 Aporrectodea caliginosa
AAATTTTTTTTTAAAAGTGTACAACAATCCAATAATTTATCCAGTATAGATATGAACATTATCCATATCTATAATTAGTCTTAGCTCCTTTATAATAACCATAAGTTACGCACTTTTGTCGTTGGCTGCGTTATGACAGCCAGTTTTGAATAAACGAAAATACAATACAATACAATACAATACATATGGAATAACTTGGGTAATACATTTATCTTGATGGACAGAACTATGGCTTAAATTAGGGAACAACTGTTCCAGGTGTGTTGCAGATGTCCTGTGTTAAGTCACACATTACCTTCATCTATTTTCAGATGTAAATGATGTGAGAGGATTTCTTGTTGGTGGTTTTACTAACCTTGGAAACAAGCAAGGGGATGTTTCTCATGTGGCAAGTACAATACTATTTTGCAATGCTCTGCACTGAGGCCACATTTTAAGGGATGCTGGAAATGGAGGAAAGCTCAATTCCAGTATCTGATCTGCTATTCAGAAGCTCTCCCACCTTTGAACGTAGTTTCTAAAAGAGTGGGCAAGTAGTTTATTATTGTGATTCCATTGTTTGTTCTGTTTCATATCACCAGAAATTATAATGCATAACTGCTGGATGCTGCTGCCTGTTTCTTCTATTCTGGATTCCTGTCAGATTTCTCATCTTCTGAATTGTACAAGTTATTCTTGCCAGCTAAGGTTCATTTTAAAGGCATAACCCACATATAATTATAAGGCACTCAAGTGGTCTTAGTTCCCTTATATTATAGCTTGTGCATTCCACTCCTATGCCATGGTAGCCTGCTCGTTACGCCGGCGCCCCGGGTTCGCTTCCCTGTCGGGTCGGTTTATCAGAGATTAATTTCTCGGATCTTTACTGCGGGTGGCTCGGCCGCATTAGCAAAGCTTGCAGTACAATACAACACACAATACAACACATCACAATTCACCTGGGGTGCGGTGGTGTAGGGGTATTTTGCGGTGCAATTGAAGTCTGGAGGGTCCTGCAGGTTCGAGCCCACCCTCAAAGTCGCCGCATGGGGACCCTGGGCAAGTCCTTCACTGCAATTGCTCATGCGCTTCGGCGTGAAACTCCGATTCAGCGTTCGCGCAGTAGTCGGGATAAGCCTCTGAATGGGAAATCTGGGTAGGGGCGCTATAACAAGTGTTCAAATACAATACAATACAATACAATACAACATTATGGCTTGTGCATTCCACTCCTATGCCATTATTTTATGTCATCTTTACAATCAGCTGTGACTAGGAAAGCTTGCAGTTTCCATACCTTTTCACCTTCTTGTATTATTTTGCCAACAATTGAAGTCTTATCCTCTTCCAGCCGCCACCACATTTGAGGTGAATTTTTTAATTGGTAGGGTACTAACGTTTTATTCACAATGATAATTTATGCACATATCTAATTATGTGCTATATAATTATAAATACACATATACATACTGTTACCTGCTGTGGTCTGTTCCGACTGCATAAATAATATAGTAGGTAGCACTATTTTGCACACTCACAGAGAGCTGCCATCAAACACCTCTAGCAAAACGAGAACGCATAACAAGCTTGCACAAAAGAGAACTAACATTACAACACAACACTTAAACATAAACCATGGACTTAAAACAAAACAGCAAATTGCTTTAACTATGTCACATTGCCACTCAAGGTGAAAGTTTGCCCGTCTCAATGTTTAAAACATTGTGAATTATCTTTAGAGATAATTCACATGCAGCATTGTATTTTTTATGTGCAGCTGATTTCTTGAGGATAAACCTTTTCTTGTTGATTTGTACAACAGCTACAATGTTTTTTTTAAATAGCTGGACATTTCAGTGGAATATTTTGAAGCAAATGTTCTACCTTTGTTAGGAAAGAATGATTTAATTATTTTAACACATGGAAAAGGTTTGTATTCTTCAAAGCAGTCCACTAAACTTGGCCTTTAAAGTTGCTACTTCTACATTAACCCTTTTTCTTGGAAACACTTAGACATTTCTTTGAGATGAAATGATGCTAATGTAATCTAGCATTTGGTTTACAGTGCAGACCCATTTACATGCTGTCGTTGGGAGGCAAAACCACCCAGCCACATGTTAACAGTTTGTGTTTTAAGATTGTGTTTTAGGAGGGCCATGTTGAATATTCATTGCATATTTAATATGTAAGTCTAAGTGTGGCTAGATAGCTTAAAGACCTAGACTGTCTGAATATGAGGGCATTTGCATCTAAATTTGTACAATTACTTTGAAAGTAATTTTGCTGTCTGGTTATGGGCAACTGACTATGATTTAATACCAGACAATTTGTTTCTGAGTACTTCAGCCTCTGCTGTTTCCAGACATTGTTTTACTGCTTCTAGTGCCTGTAGTGGACTGCATGGTGTATGTTTGGCTGTGACAGCAGTTAAGCTCCTGCCCAAGTTAGCTATTCCAGCTATAGCAGACAAAGACCTAAGTTCCATAACTATCTGTGTTATTACTGCTACTATCGTGTAACACTAAAAAATTTCCCCCATCGCGTGTTAATGGGTCTTGTGTGTTAAAATGTAAAATCAGGATGATGGGCGCACGTCACATGTGTGTAAATGGGACCGCACTATATATAGCACTACATAATCAGCTGAAACTCGAGTGGAAAGTGGCATTCTGCAGTTTCGAAAGATGGTGCCAGAAGTTCTGCACACAGTACAAAAATAATGTAAAAAGACTAGAGTAAAAGCTATTCAGTAACATCACTGCAAGAAATAGACAAGTCTCAGGCTCTGCAGCAAAGGTTGTAATTGCTCATAGCTAACTGATCTAAATGCACAGGTGAAGAGGTGAGATGTGCACTGCATGTAGCTCCAGCCTGTGATGGTAGTATCTAGACAGTCCTAAGATGACAGGCAAGGACTTTTGCTACTTTGAAAATGAAACTAAATTCTGAAATTTTTTCATTCAATTGTGACATGATGTTTATTGACGTTTCAGATGATTTTCAGGACTTAGATGGTATCAGCAAGGGTATTCTGGAGAGCAAAGCCAATAAAGCATTGTTGCTTTTCACAGATTCGCCATCAGAACATGTAAGTAAAAGCATTTTCAATTTTTCATCTGTGTTGATTTACAGACAGATGGCACCTCGAAACCTCCTGTTTCTCTTGCAACAGACGGTGTCATCTCAAAACCTCCTGTTTCTCTTGCAACAGACGGTGTCATCTCAAAACCTCCTGTTTCTCTTGCAACAGACGGTGTCATCTCAAAACCTCCTGTTTCTCTTGCAACAGACGGTGTCATCTCAAAACCTCCTGTTTCTCTTGCAACAGACGGTGTCATCTCAAAACCTCCTGTTTCTCTTGCAACAGACGGTGTCACCTCAAAACCTAATTTTTCTCTCGCAACTTTTCAATTGGAAGTACCACTGGTTTCTGATTAGATTCTATAACGAAGCTTAATGTCGTAATTTGCCTTATTTGTGTGCCTCATTGAGGTTTCTTTAATATCACAGAACTCCTGATTGACGCTCAATCAGTGTGAGACTACCAGATCTATTTATGCATTTCTGGAGCAGAATTTTTAAGGCCTGGCTACTGGAGAATTTAAAGATCTCAAAAATGTAAGCATTTAGGGAATGTTAATTGTAAAGGAAACATCTTATACATGTATTCTGGTTTTACTTTGTTCATAATACAGAAAATTTGATCATCCTGCATGTTTCTTGAAACCTTTATCCATATACCACAGCTTCTGAATAGGCCTACTGATACATATTAAAGTGCAAACTTGAAAGAGCCTGTTCAAGGTACTTCAATGGATCCAATTTAGACTATTTCTAGTGATTAGAATTATATGAAATCTTATAACATAGGCATTAAGCAGTTGAACTGCTCAGTACCAGAACTGGTGTTTCTTTCATTTTCAGAGGTTATCGGATTCCGTGAGAGTTCACATGAGCTTAATTCACTCCGTAGTTCTTCCAGAGCTGCACCTTAAATCAGTTTGCTCAGATCAGGCAGTCAAATTCTGCTCCCAGTTATTCAAGGAAATTGCCTGCAAATGGACTTGCAATGTCATCTCAACAGGAGCACACATCCTGAAGGGAAAAGTCTACCAAAACTTCATGATTGATGTGAAAGTTCGGTAGGTAGGCTGCCCTGTACTGGTAATTTAGCTGAAAGCCAGATGCAGTTTTGTAAATGAAACAAGCATTTCTTATAGCTTTATGTAGGATTTATATTAACACTTTTTTACAGTTAATTAAAATTGCACTGTTAGAACCATTGCTCATATGATATTGCTAAACACTTGATCCGAGCAACTATAGATGTGGTAAAGAATTGGGAAAACTCTGCAGTGTTGCTGCAATTTTCCACTCGGACAGGAAAGAAATCACCATGAAAACAAGTTCCCCCTTGTCTTTGGAGCTTTCAGGTGTCATTTGCACCAGTCGGCAGATACACAAATCTTCTTTTGCTGATCTGGGTAAATCAGTCATCCAATGGACTTGGTCAGCAGTTTTATGTGTATAATTCAACTCCTTGACATTTTCTGATCATATTCAGCATCTGTATAATTCAGCTCATTTTCACTTCCACAGTATAAGCTTCTATCAAGCTATATAAGCTTATACCCCATCTTGTGTTGATATCATTAGGTAACATCTGGTTTCTTGGTGACTGGTCCATAGTGAAAATCTCTAGTATTAACACATCACCATGTCGCTTTCTGTACACTGACTCTCTGTGGAACAAAGGGTTCTGTTCAAAATCTGTCTAATTTCAGTTTTAAACCAGCACACCTATAATATGTCAGTTGCTCATCTTTCTGACCTGTTAGAATTTCATATGAGCAACAAATGACTCAACAGTTGTTAAGTCCCGTACATGTACTTGGATCCTGTGCCTTTTTGGCAGCAGGCTGTTGTGGAATTCAATTACCACATCTGACCCTCTGTCGATTCTGCATTGTAATTTAGATCCAACTTAAAACCCATCTACATGTATTCTGAACTGCTTATCCACTACAGCCTACCCTATTATCTCACCTATTGGATTTTAACTTGGCCTGTCCAATGGATCGACTGTAATTTTATTGTGAAGTAACCATCAACTGATTCCTTGTGTTTTGTAATACCAGCAACGTATTAATCTAGATCTTTATGTGTGGATGTTGCAACAGGTTTTGATTTTTTCAGGAACAACAAACTGTTCCACCGAGCTGTGTCACTGGTCCAGGTAGAATTTCTTTCGTTATGATTTTTAAACTTGAATTAAAGGCTATATAATAAAATATGCACAGCTTGATGTACAACTAGATGACACATCTTCAGCTGATTATTTTGGCTAAAGTTGCAGATACAGTTCTTGCAGATAGATATCTACCTGGTACACAGACATATCTACTTTTCTTAATGCATCCCGGTATGTGGTTCATCCCCTTTCTCACACACATACCATACATCATCCCATGTTTTTTGGGTCAGCCAGTTTGCCCTACCTACTTTCCACATACATGTATAATTTTCCTGATTTAACACTTTAACGATGCGTGCACTAAAAGCAACCGGGAAACCATGCAGCTCATCGTTAAAGTGTTAAAGACCCCATTCATTGATTTGATCACAACGAACCCAGTTCAGTTTCACAGGATAAATGCTATAAGCTTTGCTTTTGTAAAACTGCTCTGAGACTATTCTTAATCTGTTGATAAACACATTAAGTGCCACCGACATGATTTTCAGACAATACCAAAAGCATTGATGTGATTTATTTTCTGTTTTGAATAAGCTTAATTATTCAGAATCTGTATCGTGTTAATTAATGATTTCGAATATTGAGCAATGGTCTAGTGGTGTGGTGCATAATGTAAACAAAGAGGACCAAGAACGGAACCGTTTGGAACACCACATTTAAAAAAGCACTAGATGAATAATTACGATTTCGATACACTGAGTGTGTGGCCCAAGATAAGTACTAAAACAATTTAGTGCAGGACCAAATCGCAAACAAGTACTGGAGAGAAAGCAGAATACATGCATACTGGGTGTTGTGTTTTAACTGATGTAGCAGATGTGAATATAATACCATTGGACTTCTTAAGACTTTAACAACTAGTGTGTACTAAAAGTGATTGAGAAACCAAAGCAGCTTGTCATTTAAGTGTTAAACCCAGTCTACCAAGTTTTGCAAATTTGCTGAAACAAATTCTGGACAAGAACTTTATAAACAAGTTGTGCTGCTCTGAAGTACATGTAGGATGTTAGCAGTACAATGTAATTCTTTCCAACTGATTTAATTGACAGAAATTGGGCAAATGTTCCAAAGAAGAAGCCTTCCTGGCACTGGTCAAATCTATTCACAGCACGGATCATTTACCAGAAAGTCAACTGCAAATGCCTATCAGTGAACACATCAGAAAAGCTACAAATGCACAAAAAGTAAAGGATTTTTTAATTTAATTTCCTCTGTTATGTTGATTGTTGAATGTAAAATAATCATGACTGATTTTGAAATCATGGCACCAACACAAGAAGGCTAAGCTGATTAGGCTAAACGAGGTGTTTACCTGTGGCCACCTGCCATGTATCGGCAAGATAGAGTATAAACATACGGGCAAGTAAACTTATGCACCAACAACACAAGGTCTATGGAGAAAACAAAATGTACCAGATCTGTATGATGCAAATGAATTTCATTTCTTACGAAATCTATTTGTTTATTGCATTTATTTATATAGTGACTGAAACCTATAACTCAATTCTTATGACGACAACAGTTGAAGACCGTAACAACATAGACAACAGGGGAATAGTTGCCACCTTGCAGTTATATTTATAGGACTTACAAATTATAATTATTAGTGTTTTCTGTGATATCACTGGCCCAGTTAGCTACATTGGTAAGAGATTAGCATAGACTGTGTCCCATGCGCCTCTATGTTAGATCACAGTTCACTTTCTGATGCTGGCTTATTTCAGAGATTTAAATCTTGGGCAAATGTGATCAGTATGCAAGGACCTTAAATGGCATGGTGTCCATTTCAAACGGGCAAGCGGTGGTGAAGGATCTCACCTGAGCAATTCACTGAAAACTGAGCAGGGGCAAGGTCATATGGTCGCTATGTAAAAACGTGTACATTTATCAATTACAATAATTACTCAGATTATTAATAGTTGTTGTGAAATGCACAAATGATAGGACATTCCAGTACTAACCAGTCAAAGCCAAGTGCTTGCAAGAAAACTTAAGCTTTATTTACAGACTATTCAGTTTTCTTAAATTAATAATTTTAAGCAGCCACAAATGGTTTTGTTTTTGCAGATTGTCTCCACAGCAATCATCATAGCCAGACAACAGTGCGGGGTAGAAGAAGCCAAGAAACTGCTCTCTGCTCATTCAGTCGTTAGGACTGCCATGGCTAGTTGCATTGGCCTCTGATACAGCCGACTGCAGCTGGTCCCTTTGCTGCTTTATTCACTGAGTTTTCAATCAACAGTCCTCACATTACAGATATCATGGTTGTTGAAGTTGTTGGATTGCAGTGCACTTTTGAAAGCAAAACATATGTATGAACAGATTTTATTATCATATGTATTACAAAGTTTTCAAATGCAAATTACAGAGCTTCAGTGTCTAACGTTAGGTAACCAGAGGTTTAGGTGACCGTTTTATCTGCTGTTGATTGTCATACATTTAACTCTCGCGGCGAATGCGGTCGAAAACGACCGCATAACAAAAACGCGCCCATTTCGCATATGATTAGCTATATTTAGAGTTCTATTTATACATTTTAGATAGAGGAAATGTTGTAGATTCCGAAAATACCCTGACATGGGTTTTTCCAATAATTTGGTGAAGTTAAAAGGGCAACTTTGGCGATGAAATTTTGACATTCTTACACCCGGCCATTTCAATGTAAATAGTCACGTCCCGTTATTGATAATTGGCCCATTTCTCTGTAATTTAATGTTTTTTCATCAGCAAACTTCAAACAAGTAAATTATATCGTTCAACAAATGTTGTAAAGGCTCTAAAACAAATATATTTGACGTTGCAGAGGTTTCAAGATTTGAAGGCCACCCATCGGCAATCGCATTGCCGATGCGGCCGATGTTATTATTTATTAGGAGAAAAATTAGGCTAGCCCATGTGATCACTTCTCTGTAGTTATATGTTTTCTATTCATCAGCGAAGTCCAAAATATAAAATTTATTGGTCAGGCAATTTTGTAAACGCTCTCTAAAGAAATAGGCTACGTTTGACGAGGTGGACAATTTTGGGTCTGAAATACGGCAACGTCGTGGAACTTACCATTGTGAGGGACGATATCACATCATACAGTGGAAGCAATATAAGATCATTTTCGACTAAATTCACTAATTGTTAGCCCTTCTCCCGTTGCTACAAGTTTGTCACATACGTGGCTACATTTATAAGTGTTTTTATTACATAATATTCTATTCGTCGATTTTTTATGAATTTCTAATGTTATAATTTTTATTTTTATTTTTTTTTCAATTTAATTTATTTATAAATTTTAAGGCAAACACATAAATTGATATGCTTTTTCAAGATAGAATATTGTTGAGGAATCAAGTACGAACAAAATGATATAGGACATGTCTATATTTAAACAGATTTAAGTGTTTGTCTTCATATAAACTAATTATGGTGAAATTCATAAAAAACAACATAGCTGCGAAAGAGTTAACACAAGTTGGAAACAGCAGATGTTGATTTAATGCAACTGACTTCTGACAGAAGCAATACTTATCTGAGTTATACCCTACAACAGTGAATAACAATGCCTTTTTTAAAGAGTGGCCTGCACTGTGCATAATAGGTCATGTAAAGCAATTATGTAGCCAAAATAGTACATGTTTAAAGCACTTTTGTAGCATTTGAGTAATTATTTTAGTACCTAAGAAAACCTATGCTGTATACAGAAAAAAGCTGGTGGTCATTGGACTATTGTCAACAGTTTGATATGGCCAAGCTTCTAAATAAGTGGTACAATCATTTCAAGCTTCATCCGAATCTTAATTAACTGAAGTGGTCATGAACTTTTAATATACATGTGTGTACTGCACATGCATATTTAGTGATATTAAAGACGGTGTTAAAAACTAAAAGATAGTAGTTGAACAAATGTACATGTATTTAATTAACTGTACAGCATTCATTCATTCATTCTGAAAATTTATATAGCACCCCTTCAAGTAACCTCCTCAGAGATGCTCCCAGCCCAACCAGGGCTACAGCTCTGCAACATTCCTGACAACTACAAACCTGAACAGGAAGTTGTTAGAAAAGTTGTATGAAATGTAGCACACAGTTCACAGAAAGATGGGAAAGTCTGCTAACACTAACCAGAAATACTGTGGCCTGACGAACTAATTGCAGAAGGGTTTGCTAGAAGATGTTAAACACCTGGTGCACTCATTTGGGGTTGCTGGTTGATTAGGGCCAAATAGTTCAGATTTGAATCTGTCTGAACTACCATTTCTTTTTCGTGTATATTTATGTGTTTGTATTAAGACAACATAGCATCTTTGAAGTATCTCTTGAAAGCATTGGACATACAACTATATAAGCAAAAATCTTTCAACAAAGTTTTAAACTGTATGTTGACCAACTAAACTACCACCTACTTACTTTCATTAGTTTTGGGCCATCGTGTAAACTGCATAGTATAGTCATTTACACAAACTACAAATAGGTTTGAAAGCACTTAAAATAGCCAACTTATCTCTTCCATGATCACCCAACACATATTACACTCAATTAATGAACACTCCTTTTGTGCTTTGTACCCAGACAGTGCTGAATTTACTTCTCCAACAGATTATGATTTCTTTTACTGCATTTCACTTACAGTGACCATCAGTTGATGCCTCAGGGGCCATTATGAAAACAGTGCTACACTAGTCAATAGATTAGATCAGTCACTGGAATGATGGTCTTGATAACACCAATCCACTCTTACTGAACTGCTGCTTGGTTTGACACTGTTTGCCTGAAATGCTCTCTGCTGGATAATCTCACGTTTTTTTAGCTCACTGTATACAGATTTTATTTGCATCTTCCTCACAGCCAAGACTTGCTCATCACATATGCAGTTGTAGTGCTTTCAGTCCAAAATAACACCATACACTGTACAGATGGATTTCTATGTCACAATAAACATCTTCCTCTGATTTCAGTCAATCAAATTGTTAGTGCAACAGCTTTCAAAGACCACATGTGGTTTCTGAAGATAGCTGACCATTTGACCAAAGTTCACGATACGGCTGCTATACTTGTTACTCTGCACAAGCGATCCAGTTACAAGGTTGTCCACGATTCTCACTGTTTGTTAAAAAATTTCATTAGCGAAGACTGTTTGTTTCCTTTCTGTGGCTGAGCCTTCTTCTTTGACATCTAAAAAGTACATATCCAGTAACATTAAAATATAATTTTCACCTGGAGCCTTCCGTAAAATGCTTATTTAATCAAAGCTGAAAAACAAGTAGAGTGATTCAAGATTCTCTATAAGAGTGTCTATAAATATCTGCGCTACATCATCGTCTTCGTTCTCCGCTGTAAACATTACGGGAGCTTGCGAATATAGGTCGTCGTCGAAACATTTTATAAAATAACACGGAACGTGTTTTTGGTATTTGTTAGTGTAGGATGTGTTGGGATCTGGTTGACAAGTGTCTATAGGTTTAATGAAGCTTTCGAAATCGGCGTACACTACGAAAGGGACTCTCATCTTTCTATAATAATTTTTAAAACTCAACATAGTTCCCGGTTCTGGAAGTTCGATCTTTTGCGCCTCGTGTTGGGAACAGTACTCGGTGTGTTTACGAAGCGAACCTACATCTCTATATCCCTGCAAACATCTTTTACAATAGTGCATTGAATGAATGGACTTGTCCGTTTGCACCGCCATCAATCTGTTGAAATTCTTTATCCAACAATAATGCTTCTTTTCTCCATCGGAAATGAGTAATAGATCTACACCCCTATCGCTCTCGTGTTTAGATACATATAGTGGAAATAGGTTTACATCTTTCTCGTGACCGAAAACATTAATACTAATTTTATTATTTCTCTCAAACTTACTTATCACATTAGCATCCGCAGCCACTGGGAATTCGACACCAGACCAATCGAGTTCCTCAGACTGCTTGATTAATTCTTTCGTAATTCTTTCTGAATCTCTCGCAACAGGGTTTAAGGCTCTCGTGACGCACCACTTGAAACATTGTTCGTCTTCGTTCTTCATATTAATAATTCCCTTTTTACTCGCCAAACAGGTCGGTAGTGGAATGTAAGAACTTCCTTTCAACGGTTTATAAACAATGGTGTTGATTTCTAATTTTTGAACCGCCTTGAGTCGCCAATTACTACCACGCATCTGGAAGGAGGCCATCGACTCTATAATTTTATCTTTCGCGGTGTTATAAATTTCGTTTACATCGGTGGAATCTAGAATCACCTCAGTCCTTGAAACGAATGGAAAATCTTGGGCATCTACTTCTCCAGTCTTCATATCAATACGCTCCATCGTGCAGGAAAGGACGAAGTTGACCTTAGTCTGACGATTTTTTGACAACAAGTCTACCGCCGGTGCTCGAACGGCGTTAAGAAAAGATGTGGCATCGATACCTTTAGCCCCCTCTACCGTGTATTGTTTCGTAAAGCCTTTAATAGCAGAAGCCGTTTCACGAATTTCAAACTTTGGTTTATTAATTATTTTTCTAAAATATGAAGTAATTTTTGTTTGCATTTTTCCAATCTTCTCCTTTACGACTTTCATCGGTTGCTTAGGTATCTTCCTTTCAATAGCCTTAACGCATGTATTAATCGTTGATCTCGTCTTATCGAATAGTTTTCGTACTTTCGTGGCTGGCACGGGTTCTTGTGGCGGGGTTTCAACCCGCGAGCTGGTATTAGGTGGGCTTGGTGTAAAATGTGAGGGGATTAGCGTTTGGGCCTCGTTAGCTTCAATTGTAGCGATCAACTCCGCTTTCCGTAATCTCGTATATCTAACCATACCGCTCTGCTTGGCGATTTTTCGTAATTCGATAACAGTTTTCTTCGAATAGTCCATTTTATATGCGAACGGTAATCCTTTAAGTAGAACTACGAAAATAAAAAAAAATGCTGACTCGCCGAAAACTTTTAGCCATGAGGAAATATAGGACGAATACGAACGACTTTGCTCACTGGTCAGTACATGGTGGATTCGAATGTTGGCGTTTTTACAAGGTTAGTGACCGACTTATGATTTTGGTTCGTGTGCGCGATTTTGAGCTAGGATTAGGCCCGCGCATGATGGAGATTGGTGACACGGACTTAGGATTTGGTTAAATGTGGTGATTTGGAGCAAGGATTTGGATGAATCACCACATTTGGACCAAGGATTTGGATGAATGCGCCAGAATATCCATATTATTACTACTCATGTCACTGTATAATGCGTCCCTTAAATCAGTTGTTAGACTTCCGTCGCGCTCTTTGAAGCCATATTGGAATGATGAACTTGATCGTCTTAAGGATAACTCCATTTTTTGTATGACATGTGGACATCAGCTGGTCGGCCACTGAACGGCGAATTGCATCGCATTAAATGTTCAACTAAATTGAAATATAAATTAGCAAGTAGAGAATCGTATATGGAATTTGAAAGTCGTCATAATGATGAACTGCATGAGCATTTTTTTTTAAAATGTCCATCACAATTTTGGAAGTCATGGAATTCTAAATTTCGGCGTAATCTATCAAAGGACATTTGCTTCAGTGCATCAGTGATGTCGAAATTGCTGATAAATTCGCGGATCACTTCCATAGCACTAGTAGCAGTCCAGATGTCCAGAAGTTCCGTCAGGTTTTAAAGTTATCTCGGCGGATTAAGAAGATGAATAATTTATCGGTGAATGACATTTGTCAGCAGGTGACTGTTGAAAACGTACAGGCCTCAATGTTAAAATTGTCGTTAGGCAAAGCCTATGGCCCAGATGAGTTGTGTGCTGAACATTTGTTATATGCTCATCCTTGTCTGACAACTGCACTTGGACAGCTGTTTAGGCTGTTTATTATTCATCGGTATGTGCCGTCCGCGTTTGGTCACGGCATTATTATTCCCTTAGTTAAGGATACATCTCGGAATTTAAACGATGCAGACAATTACCGTGCCATCAGCCTTATTGCCGTTATTTCTCAAATGGTTTGAAAATTTGATTCTTTTAATTTGTCATGAGTTTCTCTGTACTGATGAATTGCAGTTTAAATTTAAAAGTGGAATGGGTTGTACTGAAGCTATATTTGCTCTAAGGACAACCATCGACCATTTCACCAATAATGGTAGTTCTGTATTTATGGCTTCTTTGGACATTAAAAAAGCTTTTGACAGTGTTGTACATAACAAACTGTTCGACTCTTTGTTACCAGCGGGTTTACCATCCCCCATAGTAACCCTCTTAGAAAATTGGTATAGTAAATTATTGGTTAAGGTGCGCTGGGGCAGTTGCTTTTCATACTGCTTCTCAGTGACTTCTGGTGTGAGACAATTAATTTGTTTGTTGTGCGACTTCGCCAATTTGACATAGGATGTCACATCAACTCGTTATTTATTGGTTGTCTGCTCTACGCGGACGACATGTTGTTAATATGCCCATCTGTTAATGGGCTACAAAATATGCTTGACCTATGTATGTCTATTACTAATGATTTATCTCTACAGTTCAATCCTTCCAAGTCTCATTGCATTGCTGTAGGTAATTCTGCTAAACTCGCAATTACTCCCATGACTCTGGGAGACGTATCGATTCCTTGGGTGCAATCAATAAAATACTTTTTTGTGATGATTAATCATGGCAAATCGCTTAATTTTAACCCGGAATCGGTGAGAAGATCTTTCTTCTCTGCCTGTAATTGTATCTACGCACGAGCCAAAGATCTTAATGAGTTGGTTCATCTATCTTTACAAGAAAGCTACTGCTTGCCAATATTAACTTACGCCTGAGCCGTAGTAAATACACAGTGAGACAGGAAGATGAACTGAATGCATGTTGGAACTCTGTTTATAGAAAGTTATTTGGTTTTAATAAATGTGAATCTGTTCAAGGCTTCAATTGTGGTCTAGGTAGACTAGACTTGCATCACATTATTAAGAAACGTCGCATGATGTTCTATAGGCGACTAGTTCATTCGACATCTAATTTTCTCCAGGATATTTTCTGGTGTTACGTTGTTGAGCACTTTCTTTGTGACTCTGAACTCACCGGCATCGTGAACGGTAAATTTAGTTGCATATATGATCTTTACGAACATTTTCGCAGTCTGTGCGTTTGATTTTATGTTTGTTCAGATTTGTGCATGTATGTTATGACGTCTGTTTTATTTCTGCCTTCGGGCTTAATAAAGTACTGATTGCGCACTTGTACCTTTAACTAACTGACACTGACGGGTTTTACTTTACGTTCTGTTATTATATTTGGTTCAGTTACAGTAGTTTTGTAGGACCGCTCTTTCACTACACGCTTATGCATGTATGCAACTATGCATGTATGTATGTATGCATGTATGTATGTGTGTATGTATGCATGTATATGGACATTTATATAGCGCCTTACAAGAAACTCACGAAGGCGCTAAAGGCGCTTATAGCCTGATATTGATTCTATTGTAGGGAACTAGCTAAATGAGGATGTAATCTATACCTAAATACTGAAGTAACAACAGCTTCATAATTGAAGATTATTTTTGAACACCCAACAAGTTTGTATATTATAAATATACCCAGAATAAATAGTAATTTGTATAGTTACCGACCAATTTCTTCCAACCAGTATGAGATGTATTTTTGAGTAGACGATTCGTATACGGGTGATCGGGTGGACGCGAAAGTAGAATGATCTAATCTTCTGACGATTTCGACAACCTCGATGATCTTCCTTCTCTGGTTCTCTCTCTCCTGCGTCTCTCCTACTTATCCATTCGTCACTATCTTACATATTATGAGCATCGATCCTGTACATTTTCAATCACCTGTCTTTCAAATACCATGATTGGCCCATCCGAAGGAGGTACTTCCACATCAACCTACCCTCGATGCGTCTCTGCCAATGCATGCATCCTTTCCCTTATTTGATACTTAGTCCATGAACCAATGTAACGCCGTCTATCTCCCTCCTTGCTTTAGTCTTGCATAAACTGACAAGTGATTAATCTATCCCTCAGCTGTATCTATCTTCTCTATAGTATTACTCATTTAAATAATCATAATAATGATAACTATAATCTATATGATGGTAATGATGATGATGCTATTTATCGGCATTGCAAATCCCCCTTCTCTGCGAAATCGAACGCACCGAATCCTATATTAATTTTATATTGGTTGGAAGAATCTGGTCATATACTTTTCAATAATAACGAATTAAATACGAAATAAACACGATCAGCACACATTAGCACAACACCGAAGTTAACATTGTATCTAAGTAACAGTTAACCAATATAAACGTTGTAAGGAATCGATTTTCCTTAAATAATGTTTGTTCGACATTCAACGATTAAATATAAGGTATCCTCTATAATACTTTATGACATACATCAAGATCTTTGTAATGAATGTTTATACCAGATTATTTGGAAACATACGTTCGAACACGCCGTGAAATGCTGTCCATACTGCATCAAATTGTCAACAACTTCTTTTTACGCACAGTTCATAAATACAACACGAATTAAATTAACACACAACATTGTAATGTAAGATCTCGTGACAAAAGGGTTGTAGTGTAGCTCTCTGGAGTGAATCTCATCGGAAGACATTTAAGGATCGAAATTGTTCCGGCGACGAAATTAACTCCGGTACGAAGATGTGACTTTGATGACAAAACATCGCGCTCGTGATGATTGTCATCCGCGAGTAATCACTTCGTATCCGTTAAGTAGCCAAATAGCCTACATTCCTTTGTTTGCATGAAACAAAAATAACAACAAAACATAGTGATCATTAAACACATTACGTAGGCTAATTGAAAACGTTGCCACCATGAAAGTTTAAGGTGTGACGCCAAGTAAATTGGACGATTGGTCAGGCGGTGTACCATGTTAAAGTCACCCCAAACAACATTCAGCTGAGGTTTGAGCCCTCCTGATACAGCAACATGTAAACACAACACAGACCTTTCACTTTCACTTCAAAGTAGAGGTCCAAATTTGGACTACCGTTGAAGTTGGGTTTTCGACAATTACAAATTTTCTTGATTATATAAAGAATTGATATGATGAGTATTAAATATCCACCCCATGACGCAGGATCTTTGTTGGTAGTGATGGTGAGTAATGGTTTGAAAGACTCCTAAAGCAGCATGGTGCATGCGCATGCGATAACCTAAATATGTGGTTCCGACAAGATTGGCCATGGTTATATAACCTGGTGTGGTGAAAAAAATCCGAAGGTATATAAAGATCAACAGATAGAATGGGCTAATGATTGACCTAAAAATCTTTTGATCTTCTTTTGTAGCGTTGACTACTTTGTTCAATTGATAGGTTAGTTTTTGATCTGTGACCAGTTTTTCTTCAAATGAGTGGTTATAAAACTTCATCGGAGGTAATGTAACAGTCAGTGATTGATTTAATAAGGTGTCTCCAGCAAAAGCCGAGAGAGTGTCTTTGCTGAAGAAATGATGCAGTAGAGCCAGATTATATTGGAAATTTAGTCAGTTACGTTATTTGTAAGGGGCTGTAAAAATTACACAGCGATATGCGCGGAGGTAGATACGCACGCGGAGTTTGTTACCGCACATGCACAGGGTACCTGATAGAAACAATAGGAACACTCCTTCGGCGCCTTTACATGAAACGGACATGTTACTGTTAAGGAAGGAGCATTCCGAATTAGTATTTGCGGATAATCCAGGATATAAAGATCTGTTTTGATTTGATCTGAAAGTATCACCTGAAATTGACAAAGTGATTTTATGTTCTGCGTTTGATCCTGGAATATCGCCAACAAACAAGAAGGATTCAAACGGTCGACTAATATATCCACTGAAATTCTGTCCAAGGGTGAAAATGATTTTAAGGATTCAGCAAAATAGTCAGCTTGGTTGGATATAAAAATGACTGGATGTTAGTCTGCAACATTGTGGAATTGGATGACGTGTTATAGAAATGGACTGGAAAGATGATGACATTGTATGCAAAAAGAATGATTGGCTGTCGGTAAGTCATCGGAAACTTCAATGTGATATACAAATCGGATTCTTTTTGAAGGTGAAGGAAGTCATGTTGATTGTAATAAAAAGAAGGTTCCTGTTGTAGCACTCGGACTCCTCCATATGTTTACAATAATGTTTCGTCAATGTCAGTAATTGTTTAGCGAATTTGAGAAGGTGCTATAAACAGTGATGGTAGGAATCCCGCAACTAATTGATCAATGGCATGTGACACTTGTTGTACTTGATTCTGCAAGGGGACCAAATCAAAAACTGAAGAAAACATTTTGGTATATTAAAAAATTAAGGTCAGTGCCGTGTTGCTCCACTCATTGATGATCTGCCGTTACTGAGCTGATTATGGCAGCTAGGGAATGCAAACCCGGGTTTATGATACCCGGGTTACCCGGCTTTTTTCTAAACCCGAAACTCGGGTTTGAACGCGACTGAAACCCGGGTTCGACGGGTTCAAAAATCGTCACTTTCACCGTCGTTCACGCTGTGAAACTCACAAATGCAGAGTAATGGAAATATAGCGCAACATTGGTTGATAACGGGTTACGTAATCCTGCTTCTAACTACTTTTTATCGGCTCGTTTCATTTCTTTATTGGTGACTTCGTATGAGTGTGGTTTCACATTCACACACCAGTGACTATATGCTGAGTTTATTGACTTATCCGCGAGGTAGCATTAAATTCGTAAATAATAGCGGTAAACTGTTTTTATTTAAATTGAGTGACTTAAGACACAAATCCGAACAATATCTAAATCAGCAAATGTTAAGAGTGGTGTTTGGGAACATTTCGTTCGCGATTCTGTGGGCCAGATGTCTCAATGCCAGTTATGTAAATCGCAGCTGAAATTTTCCAGCGGTGCAACAAGAAGCATGCATAGGCTATTCATCTCCAGTCCAAGCATAAGATAAATCTGTTCAAACACAAGGACGTTGGTGACCCTTGTCGTTCTGACAAAGCCGAAAAAGGTAGGTCTATCTGGCTTGTCCAAGCACAATCGCAGGCAGCGATGGCTTTCATGCAGCATTTACACTAGTGAGCAAAATTGTGGAAACACCTACCAATTTGCATATTTTGCAATAAATACATGCATACATATACAAATATACATAAAGATATATATACATATATACATAAATACACACATTCATACATACATACTGTTGGGAGATCCTTCCCAACCACACGCTTCTGTATGTATTTTGTCCGTGAACTAGAGACATTGGAGGATAGACTAGATATTTAGAACAGGGATGAACTCTGTGTCTACGATAAATATATTGTGTGTAGTAAATACAGGGAGTGTTGTATCCTATATGAACCTAGGTAAAGGGTTCTTCGAAGAAGCTTGGCAGTTGTTGTTTAGGCCTGTTGCCGATGGTGTTTGTTCTCTTTAAGTAGAACTGACCAAGTCTTCAGTGTAGGCGCTTGACTAACAAGGATTAGACTCTTGGTTTCGTGTCCGTTGAGGCTAACCAAGCTGTTGTTTCGTGTGTTCGACGTTCTTCTGAAGACGAAGACGTTTCTGGAACTTCTTGTCGAGGACAAGGTTGTATGTTGCTACTAACTAATGTACTTTTATAATATACATTTTATTTAACCTAGAACGAGTTGTTTCATTATTAGTAGTAGCACCTTCCAATACATACATACCTCCAAATATTATTTGTTTTCATTAAAATTTTGTATGATTGTTATAATTATGATAAAGAACAAAACTAGCCTTGTGGACAACTGAAATCTGTTACTTGATTTTTGTGGACCACCCTAATACATACATACATACATGCATACATGCATACATGCATGCATGCATGCATACATTCATACATACATACATGCATACATGCATACATGCATACATGCATACATGCATACATGCATGCATGCATACATACATAGATACATACATACATATATGTACAATGTCATACATATATATATATACATACATAATAGTGACATAGTCGTATACACATATTAAGTCTAATGTACATACAGTTGAGACTCTCAGCAGCAATGCGGAGACTAGACTCTTTGCCTGTATTCTGCACAATCCTTGTCATGTATTGCACAAATTGTTACCGCCGATCAAGCAATCGCGCGACTCCCTGCGACCACGGTCCCATAACCGTGAGCTTCCCATGTTTGACAACCTGTCTCAGAAATGCTTCCTTGCCCGGATGCTATGCAAATAAACTATGTTTTCCCTAGATCTGGCTATTTAAACCTTTCATTTCACCATATGACAAGCCCTAGCTCTTCTTCCTCTATGTTCCCCTGATGTACAATAAAGCTTCTTATTCAATTCATTGGTTGCATATATAAATGTTTGTTTATTTGTTTGAATGTATTAATCTTGCCATGTACAGTGCTGTGCGTTTGCTAGTGCTTCTCAATAAAGGATATACTTACTTACTTACTTACAGTAAACATACCAAGAAAGTAGTAAATCTCTCATACTGAATTCACGGAGGATTATCATCATCAGCCACACATCGATTCATGTAGGCCATGGCACCCATAGTCCAGGCGGTACACGCATTTATACTGCATTTATTGAACACGGATTGCCGCTTTGCACAGTTGTAGTTGACACCTAAGAGAACATTTTAGGAAGGGGAGGCATTCGAAATTTCCCTTAGAATTCAAGATGGCGGCTTTTTTCAAAATGGCCGACCGAAATTGAGATTTTTAAATATCTCGGCTTCTAGTTCACTTAGAATCATTAACTTGGTGTCTAAACATACATATTTTGGGGCAATGATTCAAATAGGGTCATCGCAGATTAGCCCCGGTCTCATCGTTCGGCCATTTTTCAAAATGGCCGACGAAAATTGAGATTTTCAATATCTCGGCTTCTAGTTAACTTAGAATCGTTATTTTGGTGTCTAAACATACATATTCAGGGTAATGATTCCACTAGCGCCATCGCAGAGTAGCCCCTGTCTCATCGGTCGGCCATTTTCCAAAATGGCCGACGAAAATTGAGATTTTCAAAATTTCTCGGCTTCTAGTTCACTTAGAATCGTTATTTTGGTGTCTAAACATACATATTTTGGGGCAATGATTCTAATAGGGCCATCACAGATTAGCCCTCGTCTCATCGGTCGGCCATTTTTCAAAATGGCCGACGACAATTGAGATTTTCAATATCTCTGCTTCTAGTTCACTTAGAATCGTTATTTTGATGTCCAAACATGCACATTTTCTCACAGAAAATTTCAAGACTGTGTTTCGACTAAGGCCTTCGCAGATTAACCCATGGTCTCATTGGAAAATGGCCGACCGAAATTGAGATTTCTATTTTCCAAATAACACGAATCTATATGAAGCCAAAGAAGGTCAATTTATTGCAAAACGGCGAAATTGTTTTTAAAAAGAAACAAATAAAGACTTTCTGCATTCAAATGCTTGTTTTCCAATTTCTTTGTGGCATCTTCCCTCATTACTGTGGCTGGTATCTAAAAGTTTTAATAATAAGAGTCTTCCATGGATTTATAAAACATTCTATTAGTCCTAGTTTATCTATCTTTCTTTCGTGAAATGTAAGAAATTACTTCCTTAGCTTGGATTCGAACATTTCCCTCTACAGTAACTGTTGGAACACTTCAGTGTGCATGGGACACCGACACATTTACAAGAGCATCTATTTGACGTACAACCCTCCTTGCACCCACATTTCAATAGTTCTCTGCATACCTGCCAAACTGCTGGTTGTGTAGTCCATTGTTGAGTCCACACCTCACCTCGCTTTGTCCATCCCCAATGAGCTGGAGATGGCGTATCAGTTATGATACTCTCTGCCTCACCACACACATGCCCACCTTGGTATATGGCTCGAAGAGTGTGTAGGACTAGCGCATCGCATGTGGGAGGAAGACTTGGCAATGGTGTCACTTTGGTCGCGTACAGATGTACATGTTCGCGTTTTTCTATAGCGACCTTATAAGGCCTCGACCGTGCTCATTTTTCAATGAATTGATCGGGTGAGATCCTTCACCATGGCTCGCCCATTTGAATGGACGCCCCGCCATTTAAGGTCCCCGTGCAACGACCGTGCTAGCCAGAGATTTAAATCTCTGAAATAAGCCAGCATCGGGAAGCGATCCGCGATCCGCATGCTCTCTTTCTCAGAGGCGCATGAGACGCGCAGCCAACGCTCTTACCAATGTAGCTAACTGGGCCAGTTAGGCGAGCGCCATGCCGCAACAAACTGTCCTGTCACAATATAGGGCCTACTCCAAATGTTTTTCATCAACGTGGCTTAATGCCATTATTATATGAGGTCTACACCGTCATAAACAAAAGCACCTGAACTTCCACAAAATTCAGCTGGATTATCAATTCAGCTAGGATATTGCCAAGTCTTCCTTGATGACGTCGCCTATGGAAAGCCTCTGGACGATGTCGCCTATACAGAGGCTGTGCATAATGTCGCCTATGAGAGGCACTGTATGCTGTCGCCTATGTAAAGGCGCTGGATGATGTCGCCTATGGAGACGGGCTGTATGCTGTCGCCTATTGAGAGGCTCTGGATGATGTCGCCTATTGAGAGGCTCTGGATGATGTCGCCTATGGAGAGGCTCTGTATGATGTCACCTATGGAAAGGCTCTGTATGATGTCACCTATGGAGAGGCTCTGGATGATGTCGCCTGTGGAGAGGTGCTGTATGCTGTCGCCTATGGAAAAGCTCATAAAAAACATTTGGAGAATATTGTGAGAGAGATTTTCAGGACTGTTTGTTGCGGCATGGCGCTCGCCTATCTGTCCGCTACTAAAGTGACACCATTGCTAAGTCTTCCTCCCACATGTGATGCGCTAGTCTTACACACTCTTTGAGCCATATACCAAGGTGGGCATGTGTGTGGTCAGGCAGAGAGTATCATAACTGATATGCCATCTTCAGCTCATTGGGGATGGACAAAGACTTTAGATTCGTGTTATTTGGAAAATAGACATCTCAATTTTCGTCGGCCATTTTGAAAAATGGCCGACCGATGAGACCGGGGCTACTCTGCTTGGGTCGGTCACGTGGTACATCCGGGGTTCAAATCTCTGGTGCAAACTAATCTGGCAGAACCGACCGAACATGGGCCAGGGACCTGTCGGGAAGATGGATCGCTTCGGCCGGATGATAACTACATGTATATCCGATATGACACACACTGTCGTTAATACCTTGGGGGAAAGGCATGTATATGGGTGGCAACTATTGATGTATCTCCAAGTAACTCTTCTATAACGCCTTTTCTACTATGTGATATAATATATAATAATATTTTCGTTTATTGAAACAATCCGGTTGACAAACCGCAACCGGTTACAGTGTACAGTTATGCAATTGAAACAATTCACAAGAACACAAATGACAGAAGACATAAATCGTAACTACTAACAGAACAGACAACCTGTAATACACGGCGCTAATAGCAGCCTGCAAAGCATGTCTGCCCTACGGGACTCGAACTCGGTACCTCTCGCTCTCCATGCCAGTGTGTTAACCAATGCGCTTCCTTCCGCTCCCGATAACAGACAGTTTCTTTCTGAAGCAAGTCTTGGGAGATGCTACAGAACTGACACATTGAAGAGTTAAAGATAAACATACATAAGCATATCGCGAAGCTATAGGGAACAAAATGCAAAACGTTAAAAGTGTCCATAAATGCAAAAGCTACTAGGATTACATAATGCTAGCAAAAGCTCTACAAATATTATAAGCAAATAAACATGTCAGTTTGGATAACGTAACGATAACATGAATTGTAAATAACAAATCAAAGGCAGTGCTAAACTAATGTAAGATAAACACAAGGGAAGCAACAGCATTTCACTGTACATCAACACAACAAGGCTCATCATAAATGCAGTGGTTAGTCTGTGACGTTCAGTCAAATCGAAATCGCTTAGCCAAAATACGCTCGATACATATATCATAAACAAATTAAAATAAAGATGCCGTTTCATTGTGACACACTTGACGTTGATAAACTTGACAATGGGAATCTCGTAACATCCTTGTTTACTTGGTCGTAAAGTTTTTGACAACAGACTTGACAACGGTGACCGGTTAAGACTCTTGTTTACTTGGTTGTAAACATTACCTAATGTTACTTGGTATAAGATTCATTTCCATCAAATGTAGCCTACGTCATCTAGGCAATACAGTGGACCATTGGTAGTCTTACTCACTCTATGTACCTCAAAACATGTGACTCTTTTGTTTCACATACCGATTTCTCACTCGGTTCAAAGCAGGGCTTATTCTAAGGAATTTTCTCAACTGCACAGGAAGGACAAAATAAGGAGTTTGGTGGCTGTGGCCCAGTGGGATCTAGGGAAAGCCCTTGGTCGAGGATTTGGCCCCAAGCTGAAAGATATGGCATTTCATCGATTTCAAGCAGTGAATTCGCCTAAGTTTTTTTGTTATAGTGCCTAGTAATAATTATTTCAATTTTATGGCTACCGTACATATAGTGCATATTTTAACGGATTTGGACTACCGGTACTGGGACCAAGTCTGCAGCGACATGAAGGAGCGTCACGAGCCCCCAAACGGGGTCGGGGACAACAAATCTTAGAGCATTTGCTGCCAAATGCAGCCCGTTTTAGACACTTTATTTTACCAAATTTGCTTTTCATTATCATACATATAATTCCTGCATCGACCTGTGATAAATGACTTATATAATTAGTTCAACCATGCCACCAAAATAATCGATATAAATAGGTCAGTGACAGACTGAGTGACTCTGACGCATTTCTTGGATGAGCTGCAGCCACAGCAACCAATGATAGCTTTAACTTCAGCAAACACGACTATTAACTTCATTTTCCAATGTGATTTTGATACGCCAAACCCAAAATCAAACAACGATTCACGTAGCCATTTAGTCTGCGGTCCATTAATCATGATCATGGCAGTTGAAAAGAAATGGTAAAAATAAGGTCACCTACATTGCGAGACAGGGCAGTGTAGGCTAATTAATCTGAGTTTGATGCTGATTTCACAGAATCACAATGTAGCCTACTTGCAGAATATACTAAAGAAATACAAGTAATTTGCGTATACACGGTGATTAATTAAAAAACGTCCCCCTGCATATTTCACTGTTAAACTCCGTCCAATGTCATGCTATGTGAAAGAAATTTTAAAGGAAGACAGAGGAGTTATTTCTAAACATTAGGAAAGTTAAAGTTTATGTTCAAATTGACCCCCTTTGGAAGCTACGCATGCGCGAAGACGAGAACGCTACTGTTATAGCATGTTTATCTTCTTCGGTAAACACCATTTTGTCGAGATAGTCGTGACGTCATTAGTTTCGTCATTCGCGTTACGTCATTTTGGCTTTGAATGTGAAACAATTTATGTAGCACTTGGCTAGAGCATCAAGCGTCATTGTTCTGAAATTTCAATAAAATTGATTGTCATCTACATGAGTTATGCTAACTTATGTAGGTGGACGTTTTTAATGAATCACCGTGTACATTGTCCTATTAGGCAATGCGTGCTACATGATCTTACAAGACACAAATATCTAGCATCTGTGACCAGAATCGATGGATGTCCTCATTAAGTTCAATTTCAAACCTATACTATTAGGGAAGAATTAGAAGGTTAATAATTTTATAATTTTATAATAAGCTAACATTAAAAGTAGAGTATTACCTGGCTGGGACAAATCACCCAAACTACTGGGACAAATCCGAACACCACTGGGACATTTGTCCTAGTAGTTGTACACTTAAAATATACACACCAAAAGCAATAAAACAAAGTAGGTTTAATGTAAGCCCTTGTAGGGGTGTCAAACCTTTTTTAATGGTATGTCAGTGCCAATTTTTTCCAGCAAGTGGTGGGCCAGGGTGCCGAAGATGCCTGAGCAAAATGGGGTAGAGATCTTAGAGGAGGCTCAAGAAGCCAGTCCCCAGAAAATATTTGCAAAACTAAATCTTAAAATGTGCATTTTTAGCATACAAACAGTCTAATCTTCATTTTGATCTTCATTATCAGTCACGGACATCACATAAAACTCATTAAGCCTTATAGGCCTAAGTATAAATTATACTAGTTTCTAATTAATGTTAACTGTTATTATTTTTCAACTTCAGTTCGCCAGTGCACATCTTATGCTCAATTTAAATCAAAATTAAAAACTCAATTGTTCTCATTGTACTATAACTAAGAATGTAGCGAAACGCGCTCTCGTGTAATGAAAGTTTGTAGCGCCATTTACCTTAATTGTTAAAGTTTGCTATAAACTTTCATTTGTATTGTCTCTATCTGTATTTGTGTATCTTATGCCAGTTGCGCAGTCAATAGAAGTTTAAAACTTAATTCATTGCCCTTCAGCGTGTCTTATACTTTTATCACAAGCTTAATTAGTAGCTACTTTTGTTAGTTTAAACAATAATTAGGTCTGCAAAAAGGAACTGCTCAAAATCTGATTTTTGACTGCACAAATTTCTTTCCCAACTACACACTTTGTGTCCAGCTGCACGTCAGAATAAGCCCTGGTTCAAAGTGTCTCTCTGCACATGTAGGGAATCGTCAAGTCGAATAAGAATGCAACACGTGTGAAATCTCACACAATCTCAAAACATGTAGGCTTAGGTTGATCTGATCTAGGGCTACGCATCCTCTGGTTTTGTTTGAAAAGAAATATAATAAGTGCAGACCAGCTGCTACTAGGGCAATTTCAAATGAAAGAATACCGTGTAAATTTTCAAGCCCAAAAACGCACAAAGAGAAATTGATGGAGATGTGCAAGAATTTTGGCTGTCCCCTGTATTCTAAATGCAATATTTTAATACTGGAAATATTACCAGAGGCGCAATCTCTGTTCATAAAATTCTTCACTTCCACTATTCTTGTACTAAGGTTTAAATCATTCAAAACACATCAATCATTGTATTGTATTGTATTTGAACACTTGTTATAGCGCCTCTACCAGATTGCCTATTCAGAGGCGCTCCCGACTACTGCGCGGACGCTGAATCGGAGTTTCACGCCGAAGCGCATGAGCAATTGCGAGTGAAGGACTTGCCCAGGTTCCCTACGCGGCGGCTTGAGGTGGATTCGAACCCGCAAACCTCCAGCTGCAAGGCACCGAACATACCCCTATACCACCGCGCCCCAGTTGGGCAATGGCATGCCTATAAATCTAAGTTGCACTCACTGGGTTGACTGTTTCACAGTTTACATTATGCGTTTTAACTGTCTGCGTGTGGTTTATATGATTTTCGTGGGTTGAAGCATCTGTAATAAACATGCAATAGGATTTGCTTGTAAGAAGTTAAAGCGGCAAACGATACTATTGTTCATATAAGAAACAAAAAAACATAATATATAAGAGAAACTACAAACTTAAACGCATAATAGGACTGTACAAGGGTGAGGTGTGGTTGAAGAATGGCATTGAAACGACGAAAGAGACTCTCTGGGTCGACGGAAGAATGTCATTGACGAGTGTAGCTCACGATAGGTTGACCAAGCAACGAGGTTCTGACACTCGGTGGACTAGGGGGATGGAAGTTTCCTGCGTTGAAGCGGAATACGAAGACATCGCAACGGTAAGTGCGGTAAAGAATTGTCTCGATCGATGATTCGTGATCTTGGTCAGTTCAAAAGTACTGCAGGTGCTTGATAAACTAGGTGGAGCGCGGACCTAGTTGACAGATGTCGTGGAATCTGATGTTAAGAAACGTGATGGCGAACAGTCTGTCAAGCGAAGCGTGACCTCGTGATAAGTAAATGTCCCAGAAGTGCGAATTAGCCATGGCAGACCCACAACACTAGTGCACTTAGTGAAGCAGGCACTGCATGTTAGCCACGCCGACAATTATACAAATTGTTCGGCAGCGGGAAAAACTCTGCTTGGCGCCGATTGTTCTCAGGCAGCCGATCGAAATCTAGAGTCTTCTAGACACTGAAAGCAACCAAATAAGTTCAGAGCATTGTTTTATCGCGTTGACAATGTCAAGGTCAACGGAAGTCGCAATGTCATTAGCTCAAGTTCGGCATTGAAAGTGACTAGTCGATCATAAGTTCTTTGCAGAAGGCGATGATGGCGAAAGGGAATCCGTAGTCGAAGGTGAATGCTGCAACGGTTGATCAGGCCGAGTCAGCGGAGGAAGTCATGTAGATATGGCGATGGCGAAACTCATCGGCTGAAGCGAATGGCCGAGAAAACGCGTAGCGCAGAAAAAGGAATCGGTTATAGGCGTTACGGATCTGTTTTTGTTGTAGTAGTCTGCGACATATCTTGGTATAGAAGGTCGTTGAAATGTCTCTGGCAAGTTTGGTTTTGATGCTGATTAATCGTACGGTACATGCTGAGATGCGCGAGAAGACCGCGTCCAGTTCTCGAGGTTAAGAAGGCCGTACGCAGTGACTGTGACGATGACGACCAGCGTAATTTCAAGTGGCTAGTGACTGCGGTTGATGTTGATATGAATACACTTTCGACATTATAGTGTTTGGCGTATACGACGTTGTAGACGTGATGTTCTTGGAACGTCAGGTGATTGATGAGCGCAGCCCTGGGAAGCGAGGAATTACCAGTACGAATAACTCGGCGGTAAGAGGATGCGATGCCGGCACCAGGATTCAGGAATACGAAGGATGGTCTGTTGGTGACTCGTAGCGGAGGAGTGTGGCGATGATGGAAGAGGAAGTCGCTGAGTTGGGTGGAGAGGGACTCGACGATGCGCAAACGACGAAGTGCTTAGGGCCTGGATGGGAATGGACTGTAAAACTTACTTAGTCAACATATTAAGAACAATTATGACTATTCTACTCGATGATTGACATTAGCATGCGTAGAAATGATTAATAAATCTAGAGGTAGAATTACAGCAATGTTTATGAAATGCAGAGTACATGTATTATGCACTAGTATAGGAAAAATAATATGCTTCAAATATAATGGCGTCACATAAATGAAGTAAGGTTAACCAATCAACCTGTTGATAAACACAAACTGAAATGTAATGTAAACACAATTATGGGTCTGATTATCGAAAGGGCGTATAAGTAATATATGTGATATAAATTGGATAGCTGAGTTCAGCTGTTATTCAAACATCGAATCTGAAATCATAGAATTTTGAGGCAACGTCCAATAAAATTCTTGAGAATTTGAGAATTTGAGATGTGAAGTTGGGGGAGTGGAGAGCGTAATTCATAACGTGTTAAACAGTAAAATAACCTTTAGCATGCAAGCAACTGTAATCCTAGTTACTAGTTACTGGAATCAGTATTGTATAACACAATACAAAAATGAAAGTTATTTCTGACAAGAAAAACACAACAAAATGCTAACTGGTGGTGTAGGCTATAGGTGTAGGCCTATAAGCAAAGACTCTCAGAATTTCTAAATTACTCAAACTGTCAAAGTCCTATATCAAATCTAACTGAAAATATTTATCTGTCCCTAAGGCTGAATCTAGTATGATGACCATAATCTGAAAATGTGCATTAGCAATTTAGCATCTTACAACATAGCACAATAATATTCAACCTCGAAAAGCTTAAACTGAATTCTAAGAAAAAAGGACAGAGGGCTTCGATTTAAATTAACAAAACGCTAGCTGGCTAAAATAAAATAAGAGCTGGATGATATCGTGTACTCGGCTCTACTAGGGGCGGCTCGCGGCTGCATCGCCATTATTTTGAAAACGGCACAGAGGCAGGGCAGGACAGAGCCCGAGCTGATTCGGCTGAAAATTGATATGCAGCATCGTGCTGAATGACAAAACAAGAAAGCGTCATCATAGTAGGTCTGTCACTAAAAAGTTTTAACCGTGGACTAATTCTATGCGTATTATATTACTTAGCTGTTCAACGAATAATGTTATTTGATGATAATATCATGAAGCTGATCTAGTGCATATACATGTAGCAGTAATAATGCATGTAGGGCTGTAGGCATAAAGTATAGGGTGACTAGATAGGTCGAGAACGATTTTGAATGCAGAAAAATGTATGTTATACACAATATAATATGGAAAGTTGTATACTGGAGGATAGGTTGTTCAAATGAGAATGTTACGCAAAAAAATTAGATCACTAGCTCACTTATTAAAATTTTAGCGCCAATATCCGTGACGTCATCAAATTCGTGCCAAGCAAACGTCCAGTTAGGCCGAAAACAATAGCCTATTTTACGACCATCATTGTTAATCCACACATAATTAATTAATTAATACCAATTATCATTTAGTATTTAATAATGTTTTCTTTACTCTTTATTACAGCCTCAAGTCGATCAGGCATCGAGCCGATTGGATTTTTCAGAGTTGTCAGAGGTATCGATTTCCATGCCTTACGAAGCCGACGTTTTAAGGTGTTCAATGTCTGGGGTTCGGGATCGGCATAAACAGTTGCCGCCATAATACTCCAAACATTTTCTATTGGTGACAAAACCAGCGAATTAGGCGGCCAGTCACCCGGTGAGAAATATCCATTGATATTTTTGTTCAACCATTCGACTGAGGCTTTTGATGTGTGTGCACGTGCACCGTCTTGTTGAAATAATCCTTCGCCGTTGTTATGAAACATTTTTGTGGCTGTTAACTGAGCGCAGACTGCAGTTCGCTGGAATGCGGGTTTGACCTCTTTCTCCAGTATCTCATTAATGTAATAACTCGAAGTGACTGAAGTTTTATTTGGAATGATGTGAAGTTTTGTTAATCCAAGAGATGTCATGCCTCCCCACACCAGAACTGAGGGACTGAACTTCACCTGTGGAGCGCACGGAACAGAACTTTCTTGTGATCCCCACACAACGTCGTTCTTACTGTTAGGTACGTGGTAGAGTTTGAAGGGCGATTCATCACTGAACATAACACGCGACCAATCAATATCCTTAAACTTCTTCGCGAAGTTTACTCGGCGAACTTTGTAAGCATCAGTTAACTTTGGGACTTTTTGTCTCTTGAAACTCTTCCATTTCAGCGTCGTCCGCATATAACGCCTGATTGTCTCTTTGCTTCCAGCAAGGCGTTTGTCTTTTAACCGACGTTCTAATTTTCGCAAACTCTGTCCTCGCCTATATTTAGACTGTTTGATCAGTTTTTGAGCGGCAGCAGTCAGCACGGACTTTCGACCACCGTGATATCGATTCCGCAGCGTCTCGTTTGGACTCTGCTTGTAGCGTTTGGCCCACTTGCTAATCCACGATTTAGAACGACCCAATTTCTTTCCTATAACACTGTAACTGTACTTTTCTTCCAATAATGTAATAGCTTGAGCCCTTATTTGCGATTCATTTAAGGCCGCCATTGCCTAATCGGCGTATTCACTAGTCAATTATAATGCTGCTTGTTTACGTTTGCTTGGCACGAATTTGATGACGTCACGGATATTGGCGCTAAACTTTTAATAAGAGAGCTAGTGATCTAATTTTTTTGCGTAACATTCTCATTTGAACAACCTATCCTCCAGTATACAACTTTCCATATTATATTGTGTATAACATATATTTGTCTGCATTCAAAATCGTTCTCGACCTATCTAGTCACCCTATATAATCTAGGTTCGGATGGAATGAATGAAATAAAACTGACCGTGAAGTTGCGCAGAAGATGATGGCATGAGAGAATTTATCGAATTTATCGAAATAAAAGTAATAAAACTGTGAAGAAATGTTTAGGTGAAAGGTACGAAAAACCTTTCTTCATAATAATATGCCAAGACTGCGTCTGCAACTCTACATCGCAGGCCCGGGTTAACCATTGGAGCACACGGAGCACGTGCTCCGGGGCCCCGACGAGAAAGGGCCCCATATCCCAAATATGAGATATTTTTCTGTGTCTCAGAATGCAAATTGAATTCACTTATTCTTTTTTGGTGATGAAATAGAATTTATTTTTGTTAAAGTACGGCGACAAGTCACATTACTTTCATACTTTGCACTCAGCCTAAACTCCGTATAGATACGACTCTGGAGTTACGTTGGGTGAGACTTAAAGTATTGAATAATCATTGAGTAGTGTCAGTAGGCTACTAGCACGTATGCCAGTGGGTTTTTGAAACGTGCTGCAAAGCGCGAAAAAGTGAAGCGAAATTTCAGTGTTAACTAGCACCCCAAAACTGACAGTTAACGTTCTTTCAAAGTAGCAGTATAGTAGGCCTACTGTTGTGTCTGATAGTGTGCCTCTGACTGTGAGTGGACAGGATAGTGCTGATTGTGAGCCGGAAATAGTCGGCAGATCGATCGCTGACGAACTTGACGATGATGCACAAATTAATTTGAGTTCTAAAGACAGCGTGGCCTATAGTATAGGGCCTACGTGGAAATGAGATGTCTGCAACTGCAAGTAGGCCTACAATTCAGTCTATCAACAACGATGATGACCCAGCAACGTGGCCATGCAGGCAGAAGATAGACGCGCAGATGATATACAAAACATCTAAGAGGAATTCAAGTCATTTCGCAGGTACTGGATCCGAGGGCAACCTGTTCAAATCAAAATGTCAACCATGGTGAAGAATTGAAATATTTCGTTGCTCCTCGTCGCTTGTTTGGTAAGAAATTTTGACTCTGCACATCTGCTGTAGCCTATTCTTCACTTGTATGCACAACGAAAGGTTGTTCGTAATCTCGTAGAGATTGGTTAATTTACTCACCAACTTCATGAACTGTGACCTGCTTTTCCTGCTATTTGTTTTGCATTGGATGTGGTCCTGGACAGTCTGGACTGGCTAACAATTCAGGCTACAATGACTGGCCGCATGCATGGGCTTTGCGATTTGAATGACCACAAGAAGAGCATAGATCACCGTAAGGCAGCGGAGACATGGGTTGCACAGACATTGTCAAGTAAAGAAACAGCTCATTATGTTTTAAGGTGTCAGCTTCAAGAAAAACGGAATACTGGCAGAACATTTATGCAACGCTTTGTTGCTGTCATTAAGTCACTTTGTGAGAGAGGCCTACCCTTTAGAGGCGACAACGAACGATCAGTTCTCAATACAACGGAAATTGTAATGATGCTCATAATAAATGCGTGAGTAAAATTAATATGCTGACTATTATTATATGAGCGCCTCTGAGTAGGGATCTTGAAGGGGCGCTATATAAATTCTGATTGATTGATTGATTGATTATTATTGTCGTTGAATTTGTTGCTGATTGGAGTCTGAGCAGATTTGAATATTTCTAAATAAGGGAAGTGAGAAAGAAGGGAGGGGACTCAGAGGAGGGAGAGGTAGGGAATGGAGGAGAAAGGGAAGGGAGGAGGAAGTGGAAATGGTCGGAAGGGCCCCGACATGATAGAGTGCTCCAGGCCTCATGGTTCCTTAACACGGGCCTGCTTAGATATCGATTAACAATTTGAGATAGTCTCGAGTGAATTTAACCAGAAGCAGCTGAGGAGTCAATGCATTCGCCTTTCAGAGCGGGATGACAGGATTAAAGCTGAGGAATAAATTTAAAAAACCGCTAATAGCTACAAAATAATAATAAGAAATCCTGAGCTGGTATGGAGTCGTAGTCTGAGGTTCTACACCAAATACGACAGGAGCTTATTATTATTAACTATGACGGAGGCTCTTCAGCATGACGGAGGAACGTCGTCTAAATAAAGATGGCTATAAGTTTAATTGATATCTCTTATGTTCCTTGCTCTGGGAACTCGCTCCTAAAAGATGGTAACTGCTGGATCACAATATAAAAGTCATTTAATATAATAAATGAATTTCGGTAGCAGATAAATGAAAATATAATAATTAAACAGTGAAATAAAACCCACAGTAAACATACCAAGAAATTAGTAAATCTCTCATACTGAATTCACGGAGGATTATCATCATCAGCCACACATCGATTCATGTAGGCCATGGCACCCACAAGAATGGCGTGATCTGAGGTTGCGCGGCTTATATAGATTTCCGGGGCTTGGGTCGGTCACGTGGTACATCCGGGGTTCAAATCTCTGGTGCAAACTAATCTGGTAGAACCGACCGAAAATGGTCCCCACTCCGGGCGCATGAGCCAAGGACCTGTCGGGAAGATGCATCGCTTCGGCCGGATATGGTGATGATAACTTTATCTGATATGACACACATGGTCGTTAATACATAGGGAGAAAGGCATGTACATGTATATTAGGGTGTAGCAAGAAAATATGTTTTGGTTTAAAATGAATTTTGGCATAACCTCAAAGGTTGCTCCAGTCCCAAACCATGAGTAATGAAGAAAGATTGCATCAAATTTATTGCATCTAACTTTGCCGCCGAGCAATGGAAGTTTCGTCTACTTTCGCAGGTGACAACCATGGCAAGAAAGACGTGTACTTTGGAAATACCTTATTGAAAATGGCGGTAAAACTAGATAGAAAAGTTCCTGCCCAGTAGCAAGCACACCCATAGGTGTGCTTCCCAGTTGCCGAAAAATCAGCTACCTACATTTGCAAATGTTATGCAGTTTTACATGATTAGAAAATCAGAACATTCAAAAACAACTCCGGCGTCAAAAATTGTGAAGGAATTTGCTACAAATGTCATTGATGTCTGGATTAAAGCTGGAATTCCCACTATCACCTTAAGATCCACGGAACACAAGTTGGAAAATTTGCATACAGAAAATAGGAATGTGATGAAAAGAAAGGAGAAAATAAAGAAACAGGCATTAAAGAGCTCAGAGTGAATAGCTCGAAATTGTTTGACATTGCGGCTTGCAAATGTTCAGACTTTGATGCATGCTGCTGTGAAAGGGATAAAAAAATCCTACTGACGAAAGAGAATTTCTTACCGATCAGAGAGGAGCAAGAAGGATGGTCATGAGGAAAATAGACAGAAAGGCTACTTCCATAATTACGAAGAGAAAAGAAAGAGAATATAAGAGAGAAATGTATTATAAATCTCAATGGACTGTTTCAAGTAATAGATGATCCACCAGACAATGATTCTAGCTGCAAAACAGTTGACTCCGATTCCACAGCATCAGAATCATCAGGAGACATTTATATGCAATCTGAAGGAGAAACATGCTCTCGTAATACGAAGTCACTCCCTACTTTGTCGAGGGAATGTGACAGATATGGTGTCCCCAATACCCTTGGTGCTGCAATTGCAACTGATCTTTGATATCGCCCTTCTTACTAAGGTTGAACAAGCTCAGAAGTGACACACGCCTCGGCGACGCAGAAGCAATTATATTGCAGAGCAATTGTGCGCGAAGGACTTGTAAAGTGTCCCTACGCATTGTATTTTTGGAGGTGGATTCGAACCTGCAACCCTCCGGCTGCAAGGCACCGAACATACCCCTACACCACCGCACCCAATACCGTTGATGCCGCAATTGCAGCAGCAGTACTGTTGCTGTACTTGCGGACTATGGAATTGTGACTGATGACGACCAAAGTTCAGAAAATGTGTTGGCTGTTGAAAGTGGATCGATTTAAGAAAGTTTAAGTAGCAGAGAACCTCATAATATGACCCATAGTCGTTGGCTTGCTGCTGCTAATAGGTTATTACGCCTTTACGTATTGATATCCCAACCATCCCAAAGTTCAGGTATATAATGCAGAATACATTATCAAAGTATATGCTCCTATTTGGTTTGAAATGAAAGAGAAGCCCCATTGTTATTATGGTTCTGCTCATTAATGGAAAGCTATTCATTTATCATGTTTTATCATGATTGATGATAGAAAACACATTACAAGAACTGGCAGCCAGAATAATCAAAGTAGCAAGGGAAGCTGATCGTTGTCACCCTAACAGTTCTGGTGATATTAGGAAATTCACAATCCCAAAACTCAATTTTGAAGCCACTGGCTACTATGAGCTAGTTAGCAAACTGATTGGATTTTCTCAGACTTGAACCTCCTATAATAACTTGCAAGGTTACAAAAATGACCGTCAGGAAGCCATTAACTGGCAATATGTCAGATCTTGAAAATTACCCTTGCCACACGCAAGCAATAGAGAGACATTGTTAAAGTTGTTACAGATACAGCAAGTTCAGTTTGTGGCAAAGAACGTAGAGAAGGCTACATTCGAGAAAAGTTCGAATCCCGCAAACAAATGGCCAAATAATTATACCACAAAAAGTGATTGGAAATCATAATGTAAGTGAAACGTATTGTGAGCTTGTGAACTTTTTGTGAAGTAAGCGTATTTAAAGGTTACAACTTTTTTCGACCTTAATGTATTATTCCATGTATTATATTAGAATATTGTATTGCTTGTATCTCATAAATGTGAGAATTGTCAAAGAAATTCACATGTGCTATTAACCCGGCTATCTATAGCTTACAATATTCCTATAATTACTACTTTAGTTAATGAAATAATCAAATTTCAATGGTATTATTTCGGTAGCTCAATAGTCGCATAGTACGGTATAATGGAATAACTTCAGATCCATGGCGGCAAAGTTAAGCAGCACATCAAACACATAATTTCTATACCAGACACCATCCTATGCATAGGAGCAACAAATTAATATATGCCATACATAATCCGTTCTGGTCGCTATGCCCTAATGTATATGGGTGACAACGCATTGATACAATACGATACGATTCACCTAGACCAATAAAACACCAACTGTCCCAGTTTTACGTAATTCACCATCAAGGCCCAGAAACTGTTGAGAGACAACATAGGCCTACGACTTCATGATCATATAATTATTCGTTTATTGTGTTAACAACAGACAAAACGTTGTAGGTATACAAAGAAAAACAAAGGCAAGGAAACAGGCTAGAAGGAAGTAATGGTTTAATAACAGTTGAAAATTGTCAATTGGAATTAAATGAATTGTTTCGTTATACAAAACTCAGCCAGCTCCACATGATGATGCCCTTGCCCTACCAGTCAGCCTACCTAGCACGTCTTGCTGCATTTTGTTCCGGAGAGCATTTTCTAGGCTTCGTCTCACAATAAGTCACCTGAGGAAAACTGTGTGTGCCACAGGATTGCAAACCCTACTGAGACTATCTGCTAACAAGGCAGCGGCATCGATCGGCTATACAACCGGACAAAATGCATAGTCAATTTACAAAAACAGAAAAAAATTATTTTTGAAATGGATTTTGACTGCAAAAATTAACTAGACACTCCTGAAAGAGCCGAAAGGCGAAAGGTAGAGACGAAACCTGTTTCTTTTCAAATAAAACTTTGAAATTGCTGTGGTGTTAGTCTGGGAATCTGGATAAACCATGAAGTTTTCATAACTTTATCGCTCAGAAACTGCTGGAAAACAAGAGCCTAGCACGTCTTCCATTTGATAACAATTCCTAAAAAATGCGTTGGCTTCTGGGGCTCCGCCCCAGACCCCGCGGAGGGAGCTCACGACGCTCCCTCAGACATCCTAGTCGTTAGGCCTATACGCATGGGAACTCACCACTCACGACTTCGTGCCTTCGGCCTTCGGCGCTTGCAATATGAGCACCTCAGGAAACATTTCATAGTTGCATCTCTGATTGGAGGGAGAGGGGTTGAGGAGAGGGACGGGGAAGGGGATGGGAGTAAGGAGGGAAAGTTGGAGAGAGGGGTTGGGAAAATGGTATTGGTGGGAGGGGTTGGAAAAAGGGTATTGGTGGGAGGAGGGAATGGAAAGGTAGGCTAAGGGGCGTCCAGGCACTTCTTTTTTTACACTTTAAGCACTGATTAAATATATTCCCGGACTCTTGTTAATTTTTATCCTTTCCACCAAGTTTTCCTTAGTAAACATATCTGTGTTTATATCTGTGCTAGTCCTTTACCACCACTGTCTAAAAATGCTTGGTTGGGCTCAAGGATGTTTCCTAATTCTTCCATTGTAAACACTGAGCATATTATAATATGCATGTTTACATGCAAGTATATGGATGTGTAGATGTGTGAGTATACATGCGCGTATACGCGTATACGTGAGGGCAGATTGGTAGGCTACATATATATTTGTATATATGTGGATATATGCATATATACATGTATATTATGTTTGCTGTGCAATGTGTGCATACCGTATAGGTATATATATATGTATACTATAAATGGATGAGTATATGTATATGTGTATGTGTGTATATGGGTATATATCTTTTTTGAAACATGCTGCTTCACAAGGCTGCCCTTGTTCCACTTCACAAGATAACTCTGTGTTGAAAAAATTAAAGATACCTGGACATGTTTAGGGGTCACTCCTTTCTCACACTTTTGTTGAAATCGCAAAATGAATCATAATAATGGCTATATTATAAATTGAATTTAGAACTACTGAACTCCAAGCACCTTCTTTCAAAATCTTAATCTAGATGTCAACTATATTCAAGTAAATAAAAGAGAAATAAACTTACAAATAAATAATGCTTGTTTCAATGTTTCAAGTTCTTTTTCTTTAAAATAAACGTTTGCTGAATAATTAGTGGTAATATTTAATTTGTGATGCTAACGTTTAAACTAAAGATTTTCATTATAATTCGTTTCATATACAATTGGGTTGTTCACCATTGCTCTGCTAATTTTGCATGATTCAAGCATTTCTGTTATTTGTGGAGCAATCATTGAATATGAAATACAACGCCTATCTTTTCATTTGGTACAATTTATTTGAGCTCATATGCGCCCAAAACAGCAGCTACCATGGCATAAACAGAAACTCACTACAATGTTATCTGTTAGGGATGCCCGACAGAGATATCCTGAGGAATTTCATCCTTCATTACCAAAGTCAACCAATAGTTGGTGTGGCCGCGAAAGTTACAACAGTTGCAGCGTTGGTAATTTGGAAGAGTACAAGAATGTGCGGGGCACAGTATGTGGATTCGGGTGTTCGCAGACTCCGGAAGTTGAATGACGGGCACAGTCTGCTGAAGAAGAATAGACTTAAAAGTCAAGATTTCTGTCGATTCAAAGAGGACCAGTTAAAGGTCGATTTGATATCTCACGAAAAGATGCAGTGACTTCGATTATAAATAAAGAGAACAGGCGCTTCTAAAAATGCAGTAAGAAGTTCAAGTACATATTTTCTTGACAAGTCTTTACGAACATCATCCACACATTAGCTCCACTGTGCAATGCAAATGTAAATCTAAAAAATCTTCGAAAAGCCACATCACAGAGGACAGTTGTGTGATGGTACGTGGCAACCATTTTAAAGGGCAGAGGTGGTGCTGCACTCGATAAATTCATTGACAAAGGAGCAGGGTCGAGGCCAAACGGTCGCTGGTGAAAGCGTATACGTGTACCTACACGCAACCGAAAGGGCTGTCGATGTCCAGAGGTATGCCACTATGCCAAAGACCAAGATGGTATTATCAGAAGTGCGTGCGTGCTCAAAGCCGGCGATGTAATGACCGGCGATTTGGGTATGGGCGGCCACAGAGTTACTGGGCGCCCTACGGGTGCAATAGCGTCCAACAGCGACACAGCAAGCATGGTGCAGATGTATAAGATGGTAACCGATACCATGATTAAGCTTGAGTGAGTATTTACAAGCACTCTACACGTGACTAACAAGCGATACGTAGGAACTTTGGACGCCAACCTCGGGAAGAACGTCGCCATCAGGAAGTACGTGGACGAGTGTCTGCCTAGGATACAGAGGACGTAAACGACCTTAAGATTCTCAACTACAGCGACCACATTCCGCCCCTGCTCAGACACTTTTTCGAAACCGGGTTTATTTACACAGAGAAGGATGCATATCACCCCCCACACACACACACACACACACGCACACTTACTCGCCACCTACGGCACTTAATTCAGGAGTTTTACGTCAGCCCGTACTAAAATCGGCTGAGATAATTGGGACTTGGTTACAGATTGAATGCCCGGAGCCTGCGCGTATATGAAAGGAGATGGCTGTTCCTGCTGTGCCGCGTATCTCGCCCTGAGTGGGGTCACGTCTACCAACCGTGGGTGCCCATAATTTATTGACAGACCTCCTCATCTCCAGCACCACTTCGATCGGGTCTGCGCGAGAGTTTGACATCAGACCCATCACTATCTCCTGTTCAATTTGTTGGAATATCCCAACTCTCAGACCTACACTTATTTCAAAGCGATGGTTTAGACGGTACACCATGATCACCGACGAGGAGTACAAGCTAATTCTTGATGAGGCTGAGAAGTATCGCACAACGGAGGTCGAGATCCGGTGCAAGTCTTAAAGAATTGCCATAGCGCCCATCGTTGACGAAGGTACAGAAACCGAGTTATCCAAGTAAGCCCGATAGAAAACCCGCACCGACTTTATGAAGAAACTCGTCGCTTCACCACTATCGTGAGCTGTTGCTGTAGTTACGATGAAACAACGATGCCTATCGAGGCGACCACTCCTCCACCAGTAGAGTAAATATAGCATCCGCGAGTACTAAGCCCGGCCTCGCTGGAGGTGACTGGCCGAGCTTTAGATCGAGGCTTGAAGTTTGAAGCTATATTTTTTTCAGAGGCTGCGCTTAAACCTCAGAGCGTAGATGATCGGAAGTTAGCTATATTTTTTACAAAGGCTGCGTTCACACCGCCTTGTTACATGTACGGATGGGATAAAAGACGACAACGATCACCAGCGTCCGTCGTTCGCTGGCAAAGAGGTGGTCGAGGGCAGTAGTCTTGGAGCTGCACGAGAAGAGGAGAAGGAAAAGAAGGGGCAGAAGCTAGTCGAGCAGACAAACCTCAGTTCCAGTTCATCAACCGAGTCGTAACGGCCTTCGATACAGAAGCGGCGGCTGCTATGCTGCAACTCGTGGCGCGAAAGGCTCCGTCACGTGACCCGCAGCTGATCGACGTCGTTCGTCGTCTGCTCGATCCTCCACCGACCGATGGATCGATGACGCTATCGAAAGGAATCTTAGACACACCGCAGTCGAAGGCATTCGACACTCGATCAAGAGATATCATCTCTCTTTCTAGTCATGTCTCTCTCATTCTCTCTCTTCATCTCGTTCTATTTCTATTTCTATATATAGCTCTGTCTTTCTCTCTGTATTTACTTAAACCTATGTTTTCTCTCTGTGTTCTTCCATTCATGATTGCTCTCTACTCCGACGGGGATTCTGATTTGTGGGTGCAACAGCGTAACGTTATCGGCCAACTGGACTCAAGTCCTCTCAAAATAATTTAGGCTTGCTCCTACTAATGGTGCCTATTCCTGGGTGGGTACGATACTGGTGCCCACGATCGACGTTGATCTATTCTGAGAGTAGTGCACCTACCTAGGGATATACAGTTGTCTCAACGAATTTGTTTCGTCTGACTGTGAAGTTCAGTAAAAGGATTTTTCGTGGAGTGTGGAGCCTTGGATGGCGAGGGGCATCGAACTGTTTGCCACTCGAGTGGAAAACCAATAGACTGGCGTTTTAAACGAGGCCAATCCCTATTAGCCTACTACACGCAACTCCTTCTAGGCAAGAACCGCAACGTCTGGAGCCTCAACGCTTGTCTCAGTCCATACGACTACGCAACACAAGTAAGCAACCGAATAGACAGGAGGCCTTACAAACCAATCGATCATATATCTAGTGCTTCAGCATTGTCGTCTACCATAGAACCATCAAACCAGTTACCACAGCCCTGCTGTCAAGTGTTAACGTAAACGTGTGTTCTGTTGTAAGTAGGTAAGTAAGTAAGTATATTCTTTATTATACTAGTTGCATGGCCGTACTCTTGTGTGCGTACATCTTAATTACAACGAGTATAACATTCTATTTGTAAAATGACGTCCGCATTACATTGTCGCAAGAGGCAGGGAACGGCAATGCGATCGTGGTCGTAATGTTTATTGTTGGGGCTTTCTGGATGGTAGTAACTTATGCAGTACATTGGCAAGGTCCCCTAGGAACGCTTAGAAGAGACTGATGTCCGCATCCAGGCAAAGCCGGTCCAAAGTTGGATTTTCGTCCGTGATGTACCGTTGATTGATCAATCTGCTCAATACTGACTGAAGTGGGATCTTTTTCTGTTGGCCCACAAACCCCCACCATGTCGAGACCGCGTAGAATCAACGGGCCATCGTAGTTGCCCGCACCAAATCAAAAATGTGTGACCAGAGAGGCCATGCATGTGCGACAAGAATGTGCAGAGCATGTAATGGTGGTCTTGCCTTACAACATATTCTACTTAAGTGTGGTTCAAAATTAAAGATTTCTGTAGGCATTCAGGCTCGAGACCCTTGTCAAAACCAGAATGGCATTGGAATTCCGTGGCGCTCAACCCACCCCTTCGGACGTCGGATGGCCATCTCGTAGGCCTCATTTTGGTTTTAGTTTAAGATAACAGGATGCAGCTCATGGCGACACGTGTTCGAGTTCATCTGTCACAGAAATACTGCATGTTTAAGTTACCAGTAGGTATGTCTTCTTCTTTAAGTTCTCTGCCCTTCGGCAGGTTCCAACCTCCAATGACGCCACTCCCCTCCGTGCTGTGCCCCCTCCCCCAACTCGCTGCAGTGATAACCATACCAGTAGGTATGTACCGACTGCATATTTGATAACCTTTTGCCAGGGTAGGCCGTTTCAAGTTTTGATATCGTCGCTATAAAAGTGACTGGGCCGAGGACCCAACCTTGTTCACTGTGGCATTGATGTCAACAATTCCAGAGATAGAGCTATTGAAATTAGTTTCAATGACCACTGTCTCTAAGAAACGCCTCTATGCAGCTATATGATTACGCAGTCCGGTGTTTGCAACTCTCCAAGTTGTTCAGTCAAGTAGGAGCGCTTAACTGCATCGCAGACCTTTGTGAAATCTAGTGCTAACAGTCCTAATAGCAGAAGCCCATGTGGCCGGGTAAAATGTAACGGATAAGCATATGAATCAACTATAAGATGCAAACAACTCTATGTATAACAAGGATCTAAGCAATTTCTACTCTTAGGCGTTACGCGAAACAAGCTAGAATTATCTCTCATATCGAGCAATCAATGATGAATTGCTTCTCTATCAGAAAAATCGAGCAAAAACCAAGCACACATCGTTGTTAGTTGTATTCAACAAATCATGGACAGAAGTTACTGCACCACGGTTATGTTAAATTATGGTAACATGTGCCAAATACCGATACGAACATCATTTAAAGTGCTGCATTTTTATATGTGAAGTAGTATCAATATTCGGTAGACCACAAAAATCCGTTCATTATATGAATGGATTATGTGCCAACACGACTTCTTTTTATGTGCTGCCTCTCGTTTTTTGTGGAGCTGAGACCTGGACGTTCACAATGGCCGTAGGGAAGGAGGTAAATGCCGTCCAACGGTGGTTCCTGCGAAGAATCACGAGAATACCAAATATTGCATACATCACCAGAGCAGAAATATACATTTGCGCAGACAGCTCTCATATTGGATAGGTTTGAAACTTCAATACTGCGGTTGGTTGAACACTTTGCAAGGTGCTGTTTGGAGTAGATCGTTTGCACTAAGCTTGCATTTTACTAATTGAATTGATCTTACGTTCCCACATGGTTTGGGTACAAGTAAGAAATACCGGTACTTGCTGATAATTATAGACCAGCTTGTATTTGTAATGTTTCTACCAAAAGCCACTCTAAGTATTTAGAGAAATATTTTATCTGTGCTGTGAAACGTGAGACAGACGAGCCAGAAAATAAACAGTTTAAGGTGCGAAAAGGTATTTTATTGCTGCTCCAAAAGACCGCCGTTGATGTAAATTTGTACGTTAACACAATAAAATTAAAAGACTGCGTTGGTCCTTGATGTGTGAAACGGAGGCTGATGTACGTGCATGATGGCACGAAAGTCAACATAAATCAGAGAAGAGCTTATCTCGGGTGTGGAACATGCGACAGGCATGCCATGAAATGAAAATGCTAAGGCAAGAGAGGGTAATTTAACTGCTCCAAAAGAACAAATTTATGCAAAATACTACAATAAATTAAAAATCTTAGGCCTTCCATTCGAGCCATGTAGCCTATAGCTTAAAGTTCTATCTTTAACCGCTTATATGCAACTGTTTCATTCGGCAATAGTTGTAGCTGCAGCTGCTAGTGCCTGCGTTCCAAACAGCGTTAGGTTTTTCACATCCATGAAGACATTATTGAATGCGTTTGTGGTATTTCATACGCTAACTTTAGTTTTCATCCAGTTTCATATTGTTAGGTCATCACAGCCATGGGTTTTAAGTCGCGGTGATTGTGGAGATGATGTACATACTTCTTTGAACTGCTGAACAGGTCAACCCTAACGCTTTAGAATCAAAAAGTAGGCTACTTTGGAATTTCTGGTAGGATGTATAGTAGATCAGCGTGGAGTAACCAATCACCAGTCGCTGAAAATTAGATATAAATTAGATGCTAAATAATTGGCCGAATCAGCATCTCAACAATGCTACTTTATAAAAGACAGCTTTCAGTTAGATCATCGTAACTTCCGATGCCCTAATTATTTTTAAGAGGTTATCTTGCTACATGATGTCAACACAGAAGTCAGCGGAATGTGCCTAAGTACCGTCAGTGCATAAAGACATTTAAAGATAATATTTGCTCCAGTAGCGTTTCTATGAAAACCCCGTTATAGACTCTATAATGGTGGCAGAAATATAAGACTTCAAAGGAAAGGACTAGCGACGTGTCTTCAAAACGGAGACCGAGAAGTGCAAGTCGCTAACTTCATGCCTTCTATTTGAGCTTAAGGGCTCAATGTTGTGTAAATGGTCGCCTCATTCAGAAAGGATAATGGTGTTCAAACACCGTCTAGCCCATGCAAAATGTGATACTCACTTTAGAAAAAGATATCCGGAGAGTGTTCTTAAATTTTCTTTTGTCAGGCATATCGCTATCGAAAACGACGTATTACAACTAGAATCGTGGTCTTTGTCACCTTGTAAAATAAATCTATGCCAACACTATTGTCAAGTATGCCAGAACTGTGTTATGCTGCACGAACTGATGAGTTCTCACTGAAATCTATCGTTTTAAATATACGAGGTAAGCGTTATGTGTACAGATTCCTACAATAAATAGCCTACATAAAGACCAGCATCAGACATGAACAGCAATACAGCAATACAAGCTTTCTCCGAGCTTATCATAGCATGTATTAAGCATTTAAAATTCGAAAAGGAATTCGCACAAAAGATATCAAGCAACCACTATGGCCTTGTGGACAATAAAATCACTTTGTCATGTAAGAAAAGTCATAGGAATAAAAGTTACAAAGGATGGAATTTTCAGGGTGTTACTACCCGTGCAGTATTAATAGCGACATGTGGTCTTCCTGTCCAACCAATGTCCACTCTGTTAAACAGTGGACGTACATTTATACTATGTGTAAGATGGTTGTAGCAGACCTTTGGTAACCCTGATGCAAGTGATGATCTGGTGATTAGGTTATTGCTACTGCCAGATGACGTGAAAGACGTTGGCGACAGTCCGACTTACTTCTCTTATATTTAAATTTAGGTTTCAATGTCAATTGTTCGAATTATTGTGGCGTTTTATGTCTCTGAAAGCTTTCTCCGAGCTTATCATAACATGTATTGAAATAGGCCATACACCACGTTGAATACAATATGCTACCAAATTCCTCATCGCACTGTTTTCTTACGGGCAGATTCTTCACAGTATCTCTAACAGCTGAGCCACCAGCTAAGACAGAACTTCCAGTAGAGGCAGATATGCTATGACACCTTTTCTCAGCTACTTGTGTCACGTTTGTATGAAAGAGATAATCGCCGACAAAAAGGTTCAACATGCAAAAGAAAAGATGCTGTGGCAATTTTCTACAGAGTAGAAATGATTGTCTTGCTATATGTAAAATATGCAAGATTTGCTCTTTAAAGAAGAGGCCGCTACCAGAAAACATGCCAGAAACATCTAACAGATCGAAACTCAAATAACATCAATGATCTCATAAGAACCGCGACATCAAGCACGTGGAAAAGAAGCACTCACCCTCGTGAGTAGAGATCCAAGAAATGTCAAGCTCTAAGCCTTAACAGATACGGGTGCAGACTACATCAATATGTTACTAGGGGAATCTCTATCTGAGATCGGGATCGCTGAAGTGCACTTGAACCGTGGCACATGACCATCACGGACTACAATGAAAGACGTGATTCGCCACGAAGAAAATTAATGGCCAGGCTAAGCATAGGCTAGGTGAATCCACGATAACAGGCAAACTCTATGCCTTACAAGGAGCTAAACAATTGCTACTCTCAGGCGTTGTGCCTAAAAGCTATGAATTATCAATTATGAAGAACGAATAAAAAAAGAATTGCTTCTCTATCAGCAAAATCAAGCAAAAACCAAGCAGACATCGAAGATGGTGTCGTGTCTCCACTGGAGAATCAGTTAAGACAGATGCGTGATTGAAGAATCATCAACAAAACTTTACAAAGACGCTTGTCTACATTCAAAGATATCGTTCAAGCCAGACAGCGAATTTACATGGCGAAGAGGCCAAGCAGATGGATCCCTTGGTGCAACCGACGACTCGATCACCCCTACCTGTCTGATGATGGCCAACACTATATAGTCTATACAGTCACGATCGATTAGAGATAATAGCGTAAGTGTGTGTAAACGATACCTTAGGATGCAATAGTTCCAATGAAAAGGTCCAACTTCAAAGACACTGTAGAGGCATAATCATTTATTTGGTAACTACATCTTATGAATGAATCTCGAAATAATAAGTCACACTCTGAATTGCTAAAAGGGTTGTTCATCAATAGCCTACATTGGCCCTCTGTTCCTGGGCACTGACATTAATCGAGGAACTTGTATTCGACTTAGTAGAAGTTTGTCAGATATCAAATGCGCTTTGATTTACTAAGACATTCCAACTGCAACATGGCAGCACGCATAGATCATTTGGTGGAAGTGTGTATGAGCACTTGTTATAGCGCCCCTTGAAGATTTCTACTTAGAGGCGCTCCCGACTACAGCGCAGACACTGAATCGGAGTTTCACACCGAAGCGCATGAGCAATTGTGAGCAAAGGACTTGCCCAGGGTCCCTACGCGGCGGCTTGAACCCGCAATCCTCCATCTCTTGAAAAAACATCATAAGCTTTGCTTAAACACACTTAGAGGCGCAACATTCCGATAACTGCAGATAATTTATTAAATAATATAGCCATTCATCTTGGGCATGCAATGCTGTTGGATGTATTTTGCAATGCTCACAGTCTGGGCAGAAATTAATTGTAGAACAGTTATGTTAAGTTGTGGTAATATGTGTTAAATTCCGATCCAAACGTTATTTAAAGTGCAGAGTGTTTAAAATTGAAGCAGTATCAATATTCGGAAGACCACAAAATACGCCCATTTACGTTTTCCATGCGGCCGTCATTTTCTGTGCAGCTGAGACCTGGTTCACAAGCGATTTTGCCAATGTTAGGCTTTCACTTTAATTGAATTCATCTAGCTGTAGTTGTGGAGGCGCTGTGTAGTAGTAGATCAGCTTGGAGTAACCAATCACCCGTCGCTACAAATTCGAGAAAATTAGATGCTAGAAATTGGACTGTGTATGTGCCTACGTACCGCCAGTGCATAAAGACATTTAAAGATAATATTTGCAGCAAAAGCGTTGCTATGGTCCTATGCTCAAGGAACTAGTATTCGACTAAGTAGAAGTAGGTCCTATGCTCCCGGATATTTATCGAGGACATTATGTTCGACATAGTTAAGTTTTTCAAGTATTAAAACGCTTTGATTTGCGAAGGCATTCCAACTGCAACATGCAGCATGTCATTTCGTGGAAGTGATTGAGTTCGTCTCTTGACCAAAGATCACAAGCCTAAACACAGCTGGAGGCTGAATATTCCGATAACTGCAAGTAATTTTGTAAATATAGCTATTCATCTTTGGAGATGCCATGCTGATGGATGTATTTAACAATTCTTACAGTCTGGACATAAGTTAATTGCACAGCAATTATGGTAACTTGCCGTAAAATGTGTTCTGATCCGATCGTTATTTAAAACGCTGCATGTTTCCAACTGATGCAGTATCAATATTCGGCAGACCACACAAATTCGCCCAATTAGGTTTCCTATCCGGCCTCTCCTGCTTTGTGACGCTGAGACTTGGACGTTTACAATGGACCTTCGGAAGAAGCTGGATGCCGCCCAACGGTGCTGCCTGCGGAAAATTACAAGAATAGCATATACTGCGCACTTCACCAATGCAGAAATAATACTGGCCCACAGACAGCCCTGATCTTGGATATGTTTGAAACATAAATAATTGAATACTTCGGTTGTTTGGGCACTTCGCAAGGTTGTTAGCAGTACGGTAAATTCTTACTTAAAAATTTTAAAATCTTAAAATGGATTGGGCGTACGTTCCCATGTGGATTGAGAGAGTTAACAGGTGAGAAACGAGTAGGTGAGTTCTAGCTGCGCATTCAAGGGTTCGAAAGTTCAGGACGATGCCTTTGCTTTTTCTGGCAGTCATTGATGAAAATTGGCAGTCACCGAATTATAGTTAATACCCATTAAATAATAGCAGCTGGAGAAAACCTATTTAGTATGGATTGGCCACTATCAATTGAAGAAAGCAAAGCATTATTGTCCATGAAGAGACTACTGAAGCTTTTGTTGAACCACGGAATTTTCGACTTAAAATAGATTTTGCTCATGGAGGTAATAAAAGCTGGCGGTTTGACTATGATGGGCCTACAACCATAAATTATTCATTACGCAAGCTTAAATCGGCATAGATTTGGACTATCTCAATATAATTTCGTGGAGGTCTATAAATTATATTGGATATAGCATTAATAAGTACTACTTTGTGAAACACTTCAACGTTATTTTCATGGATAAGGCTGATTGTGAAGCGTTGCTTAATTACCTTACCAAAAGAATGTGCAGCAGAATATTCTAAAGGCGAGAAACGTCGTCTGCGAGAGACATCTGTTTCATTCTGTGTCAGCGATAAACATTTGGCTCGCATCAACGCCAAAGACAGGAGAAGTTGAGTTACTGTTACAGTAGAGGATGATGAGAAGAAGAAAGATCTTATTGAGACCATTCGTGAAAGAATAGGTGGCATTTTGTTTCAAAATACAATACACAAGATCAGCGAACGGGTTTGGTGGCCTGGAATTGCAAATGCTGTTAGAGAAGTTTGTTCGAAACTGTTCACGTTGTCAGAAGACGAATCCCTCAAATAAAGTGCTGTCAGCAAAAATGCATCCCATCGAGGTCTCACACATCTTCCATTGCTGTGGGTTCGATTTCGTTGGGCCTGTGAGTGAAACTACTCGCAGAAAACAGTACATTATAGCTGCGACAGAATATGTTACCAAATGGGCTGAAGTAAAAGCTGTTGCACATAAATGTGCCCAGGATGTTCATAAATTTCATATGAATCTGGTGTTTCGCTTTGACGCCTTCAATGTTCTATTGCATGGTCAAGGTCTCCAGTTCAACCACAACGATTTGAATCAGGTATGTGAACAGCTGCAAATACCGGTTGCGATTACATCATCGTATCATCCACAGACGAATGGGTAAGACCAATTATACTTATTTAAACATTTAATAATAACTTCAGTAGAATTTGCAGACTATTACGGTAGCACGGTTCAAAGCAGCAAAACTGCTTATCTATTTTATTGTATTTAAATCAAATTATCTAATATCTTCATAAATCTGACATAGTCTCTTGTTATCCAATAATCGACAAGATGGTGATTAAATTATGTTCGCTGAGAGTTAACATGGTTACACTGATGGCTAAAATAATCGACTGCAACAATTTAACTCTACATTTTACTTCGTGTACCATAGTCAGTCACATTTTCTCTCTTCTAACATCTTATCGAAAATTCATATTTCACAATTAGTCCTAGTGTACGCCATGGAAGCCCAACTATACCAGTTTGAAAGCGAGGGCGCCAGAAAAAGAGATCAGAGTGAGCATCTAAAACAAATTCAAGCGTTATTACTTGACTCTCATAAATTTCGATTTCTGCATTTTATTTATGTTCACTTTTTTCAAAAACAGTTCAAATCATTTGCTTTTCTGTATTCTTTGTTAAAGCCAGTGCACTGAGTGCAGCCTTAAGATACAGATTTATGAAGCAGTCGTTTAACCAGGGAAAATAGAATAAAATTGATTGGTTGGCTATTAATATGATGTGACCTTATCTCGAGTTGAAATAAAGTCTTCCCGGGAAAGATTTTATTTCAACGGGGGATGAAATATTCTCTCCCCGGAGACTTTGTTTTGGAATTTCGTCTCCGGGGAACGAATTTATTCGGAAACTGATCCGGCGGGGAGAATCTGTTTTGATATGGAAATAGCCAAACTGAATGCAAAATCACGCAGATGGGCGCCAGTAGATGAGGCAGAAATCTATGTTTCTCTCAAGTCGATTAGGTCAGAAGGGCGGCAGCAGAAGACAAAATCCCTGATATCACCAAAAAGAACCAGTCGGCATTAACGAATAGCATTAACAAGAACACTAACATTGCTGGATATGGCTTATACGCTATTTGAGGTGCAATTTGTGGGCTAACCACTAACATTACTGTAAGCGACAATGCTAGTGGGTTTGTAGCTGACGAAAGTAGCGTCGGACGGCGAACGTGAGGGAAAAGAGCAGAAGGGATGAAAATGCAAATGACCGTTGACCATTTTACCGTTGGTAAAATATGTCGACCACAGAGGTTAGTAATGGCTGCATTCAACCGTAGAGGACATACCGTGTATTGTCACTTCATAATAGACGTAAAAGTGGTGTTACCTCAATATGTGACAGTGGATCCGGAACGTTTGCCGTCCTCGGGGCCTGCTGGCGCCGACGTCTCTAAGCTTACGGCTTTGATTTATGAGTTATGCGACCAAGTCACTACACTGTCGAAGAAGTTGAACAGAAATTACATGGTCCCTCGACCCTCATCCTCGTGGCCTTTGCAGTTGCCGAATCGTGATCTCTGCATGCTACCACAGACGAATGGCATCAACAAGTAACATACTCGTATTAGTGTGATATCTTAAAATCTCAGATGCACTAACTCTGATCGAGGTTGTCTGACATACCTTTGTAACGAACCTAACAGCTACAATAATGCTGTTGTAGAACACTGGGTAATTCCAGGGATTCTGCATCTTCCTAATGACGTTCACCTGGAGTTCCTCTCCTATGGCGTATAAGCCATGTTCAACAAGATTAACTCGAGTAGGCTACTTACGTTGGTAAACCTCTTAGCAGCGAGGCCACATTATGCGTAAAGCCATCAGTTGTAAGTTGTATCGTCCGAATTGTTTGTAGTTATTCTGAAAGGCGCTTTCTTAGAATGTCTTTGAAAATAGACAAGGATATTTACTATTCGCTTTTTCCACGTTTTGAGCTTAATGTTGAACGTAATAATAATTGCCTTGGCGATGATGAAAATGTTATTAATTCTGATGATGCTGTCACCAGCAATGGTGGCACAAATTTTGTATGTAACGATAGCTATTTTGTCCTTAATGCTTCTGTACAAGTGAAATATGGACAATCAACGATGATGCAGCTACATTTAAATGTAGATTTGATTGTGTAGCTCAGTAATCGGAGAGTGGCTGGGCAGAGATGGCTGATTGACTGACTGAAGTGAAATACGAGAAGGGAAGTGGCCAATATGGGCGAAGTGAGAGACGAGCATCGTCGAGCATTCGCTAACTCACGGCCAAGAGTGCAACGTCTGAAAGTCGACGATCAAGAGCATCTCACTGTCTTTGGCCGCAGCGAATTGCATACTCTCTTTATGTGATTTTACATCTGGTGTAAATACGTTGAGTAAATTTCATTAATATAAAAATACAAAAGACATATCGGTTTTTCCTTAAAGTTAACGATTACCCACAACAGTTGTGTAGCGGTATGTTCTGTCCATTGTAACCGAAGGGTCGCTGGTTCGAATCTACCTGAAGCCACTGCGTAGCGACCTTGGGCAAGTTGCTCACCCACAATTGTCTGTGAGGAAGGCACCGGGAAACCACCTCAGTCATCTCATCCCCGGGTGGCATAAAAGTCAATGGACTTGCCTGCGGCAGAGAATTCATCATCATCAAGTCTGGTTCGCTGAAATCATTTGGGAACGATGAATTTGGTCATCTTAACGCCAGTTCGCACATTTGGTGTAATTGTCGGTGGAGTGTTGGAGTCCGTAATCCGGTTATTTTCATGCGATTAAATCAATATGTAAACTGAAATATTAGGTGGCCGTCAAGAATGTACAGCCTATGTTTAGTAGTAAGCATTATGATGTTATTGTATCTCAGGTCTTCAATTAAAGAATAGACAAGATTTGGAAAGCATGGAATATGAAATTTAGAAGAAATATTAACTCGCAACTTCAGTTTTATGGCTGCAGCATTAACTCTAATGTTGCGAAGAGATTTGTATCGTAATTGTAATCTGACATTTACCAAGCGCCACTTCAGGCAGGAGTCCATGGTAGCCGACCGAAGTGTTCCACGACCCGGGACCAATTAGACTGAAATGCAGAAGTCCCTAATGTATAATGCAGCATAATCAACAATACAATTGCGCATAAGGGGCAGAATCTTAAACTGAATAAGCTGCTTGATGGGCAGCCAGCGTAAAGTATCCCGTATAAAGAAGGCTATGTGTTTAAATCTTAGGACACCTCCAAAAGACGCAAGGAGCGGCATAAAGAAACGACAGCAGCTTTCAACTATTAGCTAGCTTAAGATGTCTAGCAAAGATAGCGTTACCAAAGTCCTGGTGCAGATAAGGGCGTGAATTAAAGTATCTGACGGCATGAAAAGAGAGGCAGCCGCGGATGATGCGGAGCTGACAGAAGTGGTAAAAGCATGAGCGGCAGAAACTGTTCACATGATCAGTCGACGAGTGATCCCGGCCTAGGGCAACTCCATGATCACGGACTGTGGAAGAGAAAGGCATGTCCGGAAATCTCTGACATAAAGACATGGTCCCAGTGTCGATCTCACCGAACTCAGAGGGACCACTAAGCCAAATGGACTGGATCTTATTACAGTTTGATCCCAGGCGGTCGGTAGAATCCAGAGACTGAGTAATATGGTTCATCAAATAACCCCTCTACCAAAGAAAGAGCAGCATTCGCCGAGCCGCGAGAATATCTCTTTATTCAGAACTTCCATAATTTATGTCAACCTCAAGTTGGGTGCTATAGGCTAGGTGATTTCGAACAGGCACGTTTGCTCGTTGTGTATACGCTGCCTATCTGTAGACGTCATATTAATTTGGCGAAAATGGACAGTTGTGTTAAAACTTCGCATTTGGGACAGGCTTTTGGTCAGCATGACTTATCCGCGGAGCACCTGCTCTATCCTCATCACAGTATTGTTGTGCATCTTAAATTACTATTTACAAGCATACTTTTATTTTGTTTTGTACCTGATAGCTTTAAAAAATGAGCAATAGGACGTGATGGGCGCCTTGCATGGCTTTCAAACAGTTAAATTCGACTCCTGTAATAATTTGTGATCATCCGTTCATGCAATGAAATGTAATCATACTGCGTACTTGTCAGTTTGAAAATATTAAACTAAAATTGTTATTATTATTCTTATTATGCCAGTCCACATATATAACTTCGTGTTCTGGCGATGCTCATAATGGCCACTGCACTTCAATAAACTTTCTTGACCTAAGGTCTGCATTTGCTGAAAAGATTAGCAATTAGCTATGGGTTATCTTGTGCTCAATCGTTATGCACTCCTAACTGACGTGTTTGAGGTCTTTTACCGCAGCCATGTAGCACTTTTTGCTCTTTTCTATGTCAGCGCTGCTTCTGACAATGTAGATCATTCTATTTGTCTGCAATCCTTAGAGACCTCCTATATATGATATATCGGCACTTCCGCATAGATGGATCCGTTCTTTGCTCTCTGTCGCTGTCCAGAAATAGAGTATCCCCTAAAATGTTATCCGCGTAGCGAAATGGAGCATCGGGCCGGATGAATCTGAAGAGAAGATACTATTCCCCTTGTGCAACAGTATCCAACATGAGTCGATCGAAGTCGTATCCCCTTCAAAAAGAATCCTCTACAACTTTATTACATATTGTGCAATTTAAGTCAATTTAGAACAATGCCAGCCGCGGTCATGAGCAAAGACATAGGCTTCTTATTGTTGGCATACGTGGGCAAGGTGAAGCAAATGAGAGTCTCATTACTCTCTCTCTCTCTCTACTCTCTCTACTCTATCTACTCTTAGGCAAGTCGTGACATTATCTCAAAGTTAGCCGAATCGCAGACACTGTTCCGTAATGTGAGTCGTCTTCAATGGAATTAAGACACAGTGTCGTGGGGATTAAGGTGCCAATTGGGTGACGGTGGTTCGCGCTTGATAGGGGTCGATTTGTATCAATAGGTACCAGCAAAGCCATTGAAACCATACGAGGCAACAAGCGAACTGTTAGGGCTCTTTCTTTCTGAGTGGTGCTGCAACCTCGCGCAAATTAAGGATGAAATTTGTCGAAGAACGAATTTCATAACCGACGTACAAGAAGAAGTGCGCTGCATAACATACACAAGCTCAGGAAAATCAGAAGCAGCGCATACACTTGAAGCTCCAGACTACAAGGTTAGCAAAACGTGAGATGGTGTACAATAGGGCATGTGTTTCTAATTTATTGTGTTAAATATTTCTATAATGATTACATACAAGTCATACATAATCATTAAATATGGTATGACATTTGGAAACAGATATATGTAGACAGGCAAAAGTTACATGTGTTTTATTTTTAGCGCTATGAAAGCAGGAGCTTTGGTCCTAAAGATGGAGAAGAGACGAGATGCGAGAATGAGGGACAATTTGAATCCCGTCTCTAACTTGGGTTCTTCTATTGTCACACTTGCGTCGTGCTGAAAACATTCACCCTCGTTTGATGCCTTCGTCGAGTCTTTGTTCACCAGTATCTTTGTGGTCCCGGAAGCATAAACCCAAATCGTACAGCGTTGTAAAATTATTTAAAACGCATTTTAGCTATGTTTTCATCGCTCATCCAACTTCTACTTCTATTATCACATATTTCCATCCCTCGTCCAACTTCTACTTCTTCTATGAATATTTATATCGCAAATCCAACTTCTAGTTTTACTGCAATAACTTAGCACCAATACCATGGGTTCCACGCTCACCAGCCTCTACCTCTACTGTAAATATGCTCATCCAACTTCTAATGTTACTGCAATGATTTAGCATTAATACTATGTCGTCATCGCTCATCCAGCTTCTTGTTTTATTAGTTATTATATTTATGAACTGCTATACGTATTGGGATTTGGCTATATGCGTCCCGGAATAGACTTATCCCTGCGCTGGTCACCAGACATATGTCGAAGACTTCCGAAGTTAAATTGAACATCATCTGTGATACTTGCCGTGCGTTTACGAGCTTACAGTTTTATGCTTAGCAAGAAGTCTGTCGCTGCTACTTATTTTTGTGACATGACACCATGATCTCCTTCCTGCATTTTTCTCTATTTGAAACTCTAACGACATTCAATAGTCAGTAAGTCGTGACAGGTGACCTCAAAATCCATTTGAAGGATCTAGGATGTCCTTTAACAGATCAGTTTCAATACCCGTAGTAGCTAGCTGGCTTGACTTAGTACTTGTTGGAGATGTAGTCAAGTTTATTGCCGTTGCTGATTAGGCTCCATCAGTCTGTGATCACGCACCGCTGACATAAACAATTTCATTCCTCTACTCATGCCCCGCCATCAAAGAGGTCACAATCGGGAATTGAAGTCTGTTGGACTCTCTAGCTACCCGTAGAGGCCGACATTACTAGTGCTGTTCAATGTGAATGATTCGGCACTGTAGACGTAATCATTTATCAGCGTCCGTCATGGACAGCACGGAGTAGAGACAACCATCTAATTCGATGGTTCGATTTGGACGGTAGTGCTGTTTTCATCGGTCATCCAGGCGAGCTGAAGGGCGTTTAAGAAGATCAGAACTTGACGCTTATCGAAATGTTTGTTTTAGCCTCTTGCTAATTTGCTAAACCAGCAAAAGGAGCCATGCTACGGGGAAAGTTTGATTGTCCGCCATTCGAAAGAAAATAAGCGGCTTTGAAACGACTTTTCGCAAATTCTAGGCCGGTCTCGTAACTGGCAGAGTCCATTGTTTCATGGCAAGGAACATCGACTTCGACCAAGGTTCTTCCGATTACGCCATGGTATTGTGTTCTGATCTCTGCAGAGGACTCTGTTCTACCTGGACTTTGGATCTCGCAGATTGTTGAGTTTCTTATCATTTCACTTTTTATGATACTTTATGTTTTGAATCCATTCGACTCTTTAACATGCTGGTTGAACATTTCTTTAGTCGATGCTGATATGATCACTATTTACTCTCAGATTGTTAAGTTCCTTATTATTTCACTCCTTTCTTGAGCTTATTATAGATTATATTTCGACATCATTCGACTATCTAAGTTGCTAGCTGAGCATTTACTTCATTGGTGTTGATTTAAATATGCTGGTTCAATTTCTTGTAAATTTTTTATTGACCTATTTCCACTTAGTTTTTAGTATAGACACATTTTCATTCTACTTTCTGTACGATATGTTAATGAGAACTGGTTGTGAACCATCCGTGTGTCTTCGCCTTCCTGACCCACTGTTCTGCGGCATATGCACGAACATAATTAAGGAAACAATTGATGTAATCACCTGTTCTACATGTATATGCTATGGAGTGTACCACTCTTGGTGCTACAATCAAAGTGCGGATGCACCCTACGACATAGTTAATTGGTTATGCACAAAATGCATTAGGGAAGTATTTTTCTTTGTCGAGAATGATGAAGAATTTATACAGAATGATTCTGTCAGGGCTGATGAAATTCCTGCAACACGATTGACTGCTGAAACTGATGCGATAGGATTGAATGATGTAAATCTTGAAATTGAAGTATTCCCGGAGGAATTCGGCAACCGTATCTTACTGAATAATACAGATACTGACCCTGGTCTAAACTACTTCTCTAATATTGTTTGGAACAGCCCTTATTCCACATTGAACTCCTGGGAGAATAAAATCGAACTCAATGGGTCAAATGTTTTGATCATGCACATAAATTGTAGAAGTATGACACATAAATTAGGTGAGATCCGTGATATTCTCAGTTTATTGCCTGTCACTATACTAGCTCTCTTGGCAACTTGGTTGGAACCGGGATTGGAGGATACTATTAAACTATTAATATTCCTGGATTTAAAGTTTTACATAAGTCAAGAGGGGAGCACCGAGGAGGAGCTGTAGGAATGTTCATTAGAGATTCAATTGAAGACCAACTATGTGAAGTAAAGAGTGTGCATAAAACCTATGAGGGACTGTTCGTTAAAACTTACTAATCTAACACTACATGTGTGGTGGGAGTTTTATACAGAACTCCGGGGCAGAACTTAACTGAGTTCAATACTGAGATAGACGATTTACTCTCCAGTATTACTAAGGGAGCCAAAATATGATGCTTCTGTGGGATTTTAATGTTGACCTATTGAAAGTGAATGAACATAAAGAAACTAACATATTTTACAACTGCTTGACATCCCACCAGCTTATTCCAGCCATCAGGAGACCTACTCGAATCTACATTAATAGATAATATATTCACTAATGCGTGGTTTATATATGTTGGTCGAATCGACCATCGTTATCTCTGACTTGTCTGACCACCTCCCGGTACTCGCATGTTTCGCGTATAATAATAGTAAGAAAAGGACCCTGAATTCTTACGACCATCGCATAATCAATGAGGAAGGATTAGAGCAATTTAAAATTTTACTCGCTGATAGTGATTGGGACCCTGTCATGACGACCGGCAAAGAAGGAGACGCTAACGGGGTGCATGAACTGTTCTTGAATATATATAAAAATGCATATTATTAGGCGTTCCCGTTAGCCTCTAAAAAAGCACCCTTTAGGTAACCAAGTTTAAACAACCTTGGATGACCACTGGGCTTCTTAAGTCCAGCAAAAAAGCTTCCTTGTACTTAAAAAATATCTAAAAAATCCCAATATTCTTAATAAAAATAAACTTACTGAATACAGGAATAAATTTAAGACTCTCAGAATCAAAGCTGAGAAAAGTTATTATGCAGCAGAATTCTGCAAATATAAAGACGATCAAAGAAGAACTTGGAAGCTCATTCGCTCAATAATGCAACTGGAGAATAGAGAGGCGCACATTGAGTCACTATAGCCTATGTTAACGGGAAGAACGTGAATATTAAGGATGCCCAAGAAATGGCAAATGGCTTTAATAGTTATTTTACTAACATTGCTCATTCGCTGGCAGAAAATACCTGATCCACCTCTTCCTTACTTCAGTTATCTACAGACCCCTATACGGAATTCTATGGGCCTCTTATCGGTCTCCTCTGAGGTCTGAGGAAATAATGGATATTAGTCGTAATAAGACTTATACGTTTGATACATAGCAAAGGGTTTGATGACATCGACCCTTGTATCGCGACACCCAATCTTACCCTGGTTGGTAAACCCCTGGAGGAAATAATAAATTGTTATTTTACCACAGGAATTGTTCCACAAGCCATAAATACCTAAAGTAGTGCCAATACTTGAAAAAGGCGAAAAGGATTATGTAACCAATAATTACAGACCTATTTCAATCCTTCCTTACTTAGAACTCTAAGTTTTATGAAAAGCTCATGTACAACCGCCTTTATGGTTTTGTAAAAATAAACTCGAATAGATTTACTATCGACCAATCTCAGCATGGATTCCATCCAGGACACTCTCGCTACATGGCCTTGCTGAATATGCAGGACATGATTTCTAAGGCCATCGAAAATAATGAATAATCAGTAGAGGTGTTCTTCGATCTTGCTAAGGCGTTTGACACAGTCGATCATGATATCCTGCTGAATAAAAACAGAAAACTATGGGATTAGAGGGACACAGCTTAAATGGTTCGGCAGCTACTTTGAGAACCGTGCACAGAGAATCCTCTGTAATGGTACCCTCTCTGAGCTGGGATGGATCAAATATGGAGTTTCGGAGGGCTCCAATCTTGGACCACTCCTATTCCTGCTCTATATTAACGACTTGGCCAGTGTCTCCCCTACATTGTTTCTCATATTATTTGCTGATGACACGAAAGTGTTTTACTCCAATGGTTCTTGGCAGACGTTGATTCAAACTGTTAAATTTGAGCTTTCTAGTATAGCTGCTTGGTTCCAGGCAAATAAACTCACGCTTAATTTAGAGAAAACTACCGTCATTTTATTTAAATCCAACAGGAAAAAGAACCCCAGAGGCAATCTGTCTTTGTTTATTAATGGTACTCCTATCACTCAAGTTGAGTCAACGAAGTTTTTAGGTGTACATACAGATCAGCACATGACCTGGAAGGTGCATATTAATCAAATTGTAGCCAAAATCGCAACAAATGTGGGCATTCTAACCCGTATCGCATATAAACTTACAAAAGAAATTAGAATAAACGTATACTATGCCCTCATCTACCCCTATCTCATTTACTGCAACTTGATTTTTGGCGTCGACGTACGAATCAAGGCTGCATGAACTAGTAATCTTACAGAAGAGGGCTATTCGTATAATTGCGGGTATTCTAAAGTGGGAACACACTGGCCCATCCTTAGCGAGCTTAGGCTCTTGAGAATAGACCAGATTAAAGATCTCCAAATTGCTGAATTCTTCTATCGTCTAGAACTTGGCCTCCTCCCACCTGTATTTAAGGATTTCCTCCCACATGCCTCAGATATTCATACACACGTCACTAAAAATTCAAAAGCATATCGCCCTGTCAAAACCCATTCTCACAGTCGATGCTTTACTATTAAGTCATACGGTACTATAGTATGGAACGCTTTACCAATTGAAATCCGTTCCTCTAGTAATCTGCAGGTTTAAAAAAAAGATTACGTGCATTTCTTCTTTCCTCAATTTAAACAGCTACTGTCACTGGAAGTGCATATGACCGCGTTTATTTAAGGATTTAGTTAAGTGTATAGTTAAGATCGTTTTATCACCGGTTTCTATACAATTCAACCCTTGTTGTCTCTAGTCACCACCAGGTTAAGTTTTTGTCTTAAATTGGCTAACTTTGAATTTTTGTACGAAATTTGTTATCCGGGTGACCCTGCTTAGCGGGATCTCCGTCCCTTTTGGGCCTCCCTTTGTCGCCAATGTATTTTGTTACTTTACATTCTCTGGCATTACTGTAATACTTTGGTTGTAATAAAACAACTTGATTGATTGATCTGGGCCACATGTCATATGACCAAGAAGGTGTCTAAATTTACGCGGGGCGACAGAGGACTGAGCTTCACACACATTCTCGACAACCCTATGCATGTTTGATCGGTTCAACATGGTGACAGATGCTGGATAGAAATCGCTTTTCTTATAATTCACACCCAAACATGTGCTCATGGCCAATTCCAGCTTTACTTCTCCACAATTTGACCCTTTCTTCTACGGCTTTGCAACGCATCGATGGCTGATGGCTTTCTTCCAGGGGATCAGAAACGTGCTAAAATAATACTTTCACTCAAGAGTCCAAGTTTCCATTGCTGCATCTCAATACATTCACTCTGGTATCTGCTCTGAGCTAACTGAAATTGACAGCCTAACAGAAATAGGGAATATCTCTTTGTTGTGTGTGTTGTTGCTAAGTAGCCTCCTGATACATGTATTTTGATGTTTAAGTAAGTGTAGAGGCCAGCTATAAGCCCATTATACAAAAAAGTGACTTTTAAGAATATTACTTACAATTTTGGTGTAATAATAGTCAAAAAGGCTACCTGTTCGGTTAGTCAGTGTTGAAAGCTGTTTCGCAACGTTTATAGAAACTAATACAGAAATGCAACTGATAGCGATATGGCGCCTAGTTTAAAGCTGCTTAAGTTTTGCAGAGCGGCATTAACGTAGGCCTACACGCTTGTGTATCTTGACTTTAACCAATAAGGTCAAACTTCAAATGGGTAATACATATACAAACTTTTACAATGTGCATAATTATAAAGAATTATTAGTAGCGCAGTACATAAAGTCGTACTTAACTCAGCACTTGAATCGAAACAGGTGAAACCTAAGTGGTTTAAGGTACAGACTATTAGCTAGCAAACACAGTCTCGACAGTTGCTTCTAGTCAGTACACTACTCCGAACGTGATGTACAGTAAGAGTAAAATACAGACAGACCCTACTTTAAATGGAGCATTAATTTTTATTCAAACTAAATTTTGTCAAAAAGAGAATCAAAAACTTAAGGGAGTCTAGAGTGAACATCATCAGGAACATAATCAAAAATAGCCTTCATCACTGTCACTGTCAGCTGCATCAGTTTTGCAACGTTCCACTAAGTCTGATACCACATACTTGTTAGCTAGGCACCACTCGCTTACTGCCAATTGCACGTCCATCTAAGCAGCCTTTAAAGGTTGATTCAAGCTTATTTCTGGGCAGAAAATTATTGGATTGCATCAAATTTATTTAGTGCACTTTCATTAACAATCAAAGCTTTCACAAACTGAAAGTGACTTTTAAATTAGTTGACATTTCCATGCTGTGGGACACGATCGACGATTGGATACTGCGCTCGCCCTGAAACGCGGATAGTACGAGGTTGAGCCTTCCTCTGAGATGGTTACCTCTACTGACCAGCACCATCGATTGCTGCTTGATCACTAGATGGTGGCGCCTAATAAATGTGCAATAATAATCAGCAATAGTCGAACTTAATTTACCAGGCAGTTAAATGATCACATGCAACTTTAAAATAATAGCCATAAAGATTTGTGTAGCAATAATCATAATTGTTAAAATGTTAATAAAAAAATTATGTAAAATTTGTGACTTAACTGCAACTTATTCTAAAGGTAGTTCAAAACCTAAAATACAGTATTATATATATATATATATATATATATATATATATATATATATATATATCATAATTGTTAAATATGCATATATATATAATGCAACTGGTCATGCTGAACAGGTTCGAGTGCCAATTGGTTACTCTTCATGGCAATCGTGTACGTTGAATTGTAGTGCATGTAAGAAAAGATAAGAATATGCTTTAATTGACCAATTGCTATCCGCATTTTGGAGCAGAGACATGGTAATCGTAACTGAGCATTTTTATAGCGCCACTCAAAAAACAGAGGCGCTCCTGACCCGGGCCAGTGTCTTCACTGGTAAGAGAGATTTTCAGACGCTGACGGAACTTGTCAAAAGAAATAGAGAAAAGGTCAGTCCTGAGCAGTGATATTTTCGTGAATAAGAAGTAGAATGAGACTAATTATTATTTGATTTTTGTTCAGCAGAAGTAGAAGTAGAATAAAAATTATTTTAAGAACGAGAATAGAATAAGAAGTTAAATTAAGACCTTCAGAAGTGAATAAGAATAAGAAGCATAAATATTTTTAGAACGAAAATTAAGAGACTTCTAATTTTTGGGTGTCATGTTTTATTACTGTGATTAAGTAGGTCCCTCACAGCACAGTAGAAGTACATTATACCTGTATTCCTGGATGTGGGGTCATATAGCTTTAAACTGGTTTAAACCGGCTTCAGGGCTTAGGGGCTAATAATATGCAAATGCTGGGTAAATGCAGCTATTGTGCAGGGCTGAGGGGTTGTCACCGGCCCTCTGAGGGAGCCAGCCATCGGCCGGCAGGCTGGCTGACCAGAGGAGTGAGGTTAGATGTGATTGGCCAGTGAGAAGAGCCAGAGGTCAGGCACATGTGACTCAGGAAATGTAGGCCACGGGCAAGGGAGAATCGTTCTTGCCGTGGCTGGCTGTGAAGGAGAGTGGTCGTCTCCGGTGTAGAGAAGAGCGTAGAACTGCCGTCCAAATGCAGAGAAAGCAAGGGAAGTGTCTGACCAGGGCCTAGATCGAGGATGAAATATATACTAGGCTAGAAGATTTTCTGTAGTAATATCTAAGGTGATGTTGGTATTTGTACGGCAGAAAGGGCCAAGTTCAAGGAAACGGTCCACTTTGTTTGACCTGAGGTCAAATCGGTGTAAGAGTTGTTTGAAGTGGCAGGAAGGCTCTTTTGCCCTTAGTGATATTCTTTGTGCGACCTTTATTTAGCTCTTAGTTTTTAAATACCTAGTGTTATCAAATGTTCTCCCAATCCAGTCGGGGTGCTTCCCCTATTGATCCACGGGATAGTTACACATGTAGGCATGAACTCTCTGATCGGCTTGAACCTGGGTTCACTAGCCACGAGTCCCTGCTTGATCGTGAGACGCGGATGCCATCGGTCTCTTGGCAATGAAACCCATGCCTGTGTCACGAAATAGAGTAGGCTATCCGCCGTACATGAGTATCCCCCTTAGCGAAATGGAGTATTCGATTTAGTTTGCATTTTTGGCGGTTTCTAAGTGTATTCATAATTTATTGTACACATAAAATATTTTAAGTTGCGTATCTTTAGTTTGTACGTCGACCTGAAATTAATTTACTTCGTTTTTAGTGATTTTGACTGGATTTTTATCTTGGCTTTCGTGACGCGTATGACGATGGGGATAGAATGGTTTATACCCCGGAGACTCTAAACCGGTTTATTCCATCCGGGAGGATAAATTCATACATCCCTCCGGATAGTCTTAGGACGGATACTCTATTTCGTGATATCTGCACTCGACCAATGAGGGATTAGAACCCGTTTATCAGGTCATGAAATAGGGAATTCTTCACACTACCGCCGTACAGAAATATGTTTAAAATGCATGTTCCTTATTTGGATTTGACGTACACCTCTGCGCATGATGTGAATCTCGTAGCTATAGTTTCATGAACTCCAGCCTACTTTTGCCACAGTTCTGCACTCCTGGCCAATTCAGCTTTAATGAGTACACTGAACGTACACTGTTGGTTGGAAGATGAGACGGCGAGGGAGAGGACTGACTCACAGCCCTCATTTGCTGAGGCTAAGAAAATGAAATCGCTAACACTTCATACATATGGCTACTTCAGGGTTTGCTTAATAACCTGCTCTTCTTTGAAGTTCTTTCTCCTCATTTTTTTCTTCTTCATAATATTTTCTGTGCCAGAGGGAAATGGTTTAAAGGTTTTGTCCATATCTCTAATCTTGATAAGTGCACGAATAAGTAAAATTATGTGTTAACCTGAACTAGAAGTAAAATTAGTTGAGAACTAGCAGTAGAAGGAGAAGTAAAATTGCTTTAGAGAAGTGAAGTACGTCACGCTCCAGGGGGGAAGAGAAAGTGTGACAGTTTGTGACAGTAGAGGGGGTCAGGCCATGTGTGACGTCACACATTTTTATTTTTTTATAATTTATTTTTTATTTTTTTAATAGAATTTCATAGCTTTAAAAATAATTTTCAACAATTTTCTGAAACATTTTAATTAGTTTTATGTCAAAATAGCATGAAATGCATATCTCCTGAATGTGTTTTTCACGATTCCTCTCGCTAGGAGCACTAGTAATAATGCTGACATTGCGAAGCCTTGTTTATGTATTAGCCTTGCTTTCGGAAGTATTATTATTTCTATGTTGTCCGCTGCATAATTATGTCACTGAGCGATAAATTCTGAATTTAATTTTTACATATATAGTAATTATTATAATACAAAATTTTGAGGATTCAGAGGTAATATTTATAATAATTTAATCATTATTATCATGAACTTATAAACAATTATATTACGTCATTCTTTAAAATATATTATGATACCAAGCCATTGTATTATCTAATAAATACCCACTTAAATTCATATGTCATCGTATATTAAATCGAAATTACACCACGCTTTTTTACTTTAATATCCACTAGCGGTTCTTTTAATAGTACTACCTAAAATCCGACCCGGCCCGGCCAGTGTGTCGACCAGGGGGAGGGGGGGTAAAATGGTCAAAAATAGCGTGACGTACTTTATGGACGGCCCTTACAGAAGTGAATAAGAACTAGAAGTAAAATTATTTGAGAACTAGAAGTAGAAGGCGAATAATAATAATAATAATATTTTCGTTTATTCAGACAATCCGGTTGACAGACCGCAACCGGTTACAGTGTACAATTATGCAATTGAAACAATTCACAAGAACACAAATGACGGAAGACATAAATCTTAACTACTAACAGAGCAGACAGCCTGAAATACGCGGCGCCAATGGCAGCCTACAAAGCATGTCTACCCTACGGAGCTCGAACTCGGTACCTCTCGCTCTCCGTGCCAGATGTTAACCAAAGCGCTATCGGGCCCCCGATAGTACGTCACGCTATTTTTGACCAAAGCGCTATCGGAAGTAATATCGCTTCAGCAGAAGTGAATAAGAAATAGAAGTAAAATTAATCAAAAGAACTAAAATATCACTGGTCCTGAGGGACTGAGGTAGGCTAACTGGTTCCAGCTATTGGGACCAACAATAGCGAAACTCCTAGACTGGGCTGTAGAAGTACGCACCCGCAGAGGGGAAACGGACATTATACCCCGTGGACATAATCCCCGGACATAATCCCCCCGGACAAAAGCCCCCTCCCGGACGCATATTACGAAAATACACACGGAAATTGATCCAAGGGATTCTCGCGACCAATAAGAAGCCGCATGTCAGTAATAACATTCACTGCGTCATGAATACTCATTAGCTATACGCCTTGCTTAAATCAGTAAACAGTGAACACCAGTTTGTAAAAACAGTTAAACTGATTATACTGATAAATTGCGAAATGGCCGATAATATGAAAACTTTTGCTGCCGATTATCAATATAGGCTATCGGAGTTCACTTGGGGACTACTCTGACGTGTAAAGTCATTATAAAGCGGTCTTTCACCTAGCTTTCTCTGAGAAGCCGCTATAGTGTCCACCGAGACAGCACTACCCTACAGACCACGACATTGACCTTATCACATAAAATTTGCCTGCCACTTATTGATTTGATTGTATTATTCTAATTTTAAATTTCACTCAACAAGTGAATACAAAGTTTACGAGTTAATCTACCGTGTACCACGTTAGCCATGATTATTCATTAGGCAAATTAACACTCATCCTCTCATTCATTCATTCATTAATTCATTTAAGATATTTATATAGCGCCCCTTCAAGATTTCTACTCAGAGGCGCTCCCGACTACAGCGCGGACACTGAATCGGAGTTTCACGCCGAAGCGCATGAGCAATTGTATTGTATTGTATTTGAACACTTGTTATAGCGCCCGTACCAGATTTCCCATTCAGAGGCGTTCCCGACTACTGCGCGAACGCTGAATCGGAGTTTCACGCCGAAGCGCATGAGCAACTGCGAGTGAAGGACTTGCCCAGGGTCCCTACGCGGCGACTTTGAGGTGGATTCGAACCCGCAACCCTCCAGCTGCAAGGCACCGAACATACCCCTAAACCACCGCGCCCCAGTTGTATTGTGTGTTGTATTGTACTCCACGTTTATAATGCGACCGAGCCACCCGCAGTAAAGATCCGAGAAATTAATCTCTGATAAACCGACCCGACCGGGGAAGCGAACCCGGGGCGCCGGCGTGACGAGCAGGCTACCAACCCACTCGGCCACTCAGGATCCTTATTGCGAGTGAAGGACTTGCCCAGGGTCTCTACGCGGCGGCTTGATGTGGATTCGAACCCGCAACCGTCCGGCTGCAAGGCACCAAGTATACCTCTACACCACCGCGCCCCACTGATTGGTCGCAAGATTCCCTTGGATCAATTTGTTGGTGTGTACTTTCGTAATATGCCTCCCGGACAAAATCCCCCAAGATAGGACATAATCCCCCAGGCTACGATAAAATCGTATAATATTTTTTTATTCCAAAGTAGAATGCTAGGATTTAATCACCACAAATAAACCATTATATTCAATAACATCTATAAGAATATTGCAAGGTTTATATTTGTAAATTTAATTTGAGAAGTGAACGACATTAACAAGTCTTTCAGTTAAGAATTGAACGACATTAACACGTCTTAACTTTAAACCTAAATATAACTGAATAACCGATTGACACTAACAAGTCTTAATTATCGAACTGCTTTCAAACTGAATGACACTAAAAAGTCTTAAGTTTAGGCCTACACCTGAATGACATCGCGAACAAAAACAGGGCAATTAAGGTTTATCAATGACATGCAGATATAGGCTAATTGCACAGGGGGGGATTTTATCCTGGGGATTATGTCCTATGTAAAATCGGGGGTTTGTCCGGGGGCTTTTTTCCGGGGATTATTTCCGGGGATTATGTCCGGGGATAATGTCGTATATACACTCCTCGCGGGACAACCAAGTAACCACGGGCCGAGGACCTAAGAGAGGAACGACCGTGTAGAGAAGATACTGAGGTACAAAAAGCCCTAAGATAATGAGGAGCAGAGCCAGCAAGACAGATTCGCATGAGGGAACAGACCTTGAATTTGATGCGCTGGCGGATAGGGAGCCAGTGAAGAGAGTCGCGGATAAAATAGGAGATATGGTCAAACTTAGCAATGCCCTCTATGTTTATTTTGCGCTCCACATAATTCTAAGTTATGTTTATGGTAATACACATACATCATCCATTGAGCTGATCAAGACAGTCAAATGTTCTATAATTACACGTATCATCCTAAATCCGGAAACGCGTATATCATCCTAATGATGAAAGTTTTCTTCATCATTAGGATCGCCGTAGGGATTGTGCGGCTATGGGCGCGTGGGCACAGATGGTAGAAGGCAGCTTTGGCCGGCGGAACAATGCACTGACCGCCATCCACCAGTACAGCGGTTAAGAGTCTGGAATCCGCCTTTGAACATAGCTGTTCAAAGGAGGGAGTATCCTCGGGATGGTAGTGGAATGGGATAAGGCGGCGCATGATGGAGTGAAGCCGGTCGCGGTCACCCTGGCCAATAAAGCCCCACCAAGCTAGGGAGGCATATAACTTCCTGGCAAGCGTTGCAGCCCACACCGCATCGTGTAGGTGAGGACCGTGCAAGCAATGAGCAACAACAGTGCGCATTGCATAGAGGGATTGGCGCAACATATGCAACATATGCGCTGGACATGACCTCCAAAACCTAAGCTATCTGAGACTGTGACACCCAGCAGCACAATACTGGTAACCCTTTCCAGTCCCGGCGTGACTGTATACGGATATCAGATTGGTCACGCCCCATCCTAGTTCTGTGAATAAGCATTTCATAGGATTTGTTGTGGTTGAGCTTTAGATTGCATTCTGCAGCCCAACGTTACGATCAAATTTTGTGTCCCTCAAGGATCAGTACTTGGCCCTCTCCTCTATCTTCAATATACAGCAGATATCTCCTCTCTTTTTGCAAAACACCTACCTACTGGCCACCTCTATGCTGATGATGTTCAGGCATGTGTTTATGATTCCCCAACTGCTCAGCTCTCCCTCATTCCTCGCATTGATGCACTTTCTCAGGACCTTCACGCACGGATGTCTTCAAACCGGCTCTCTTTAAGTAAGTAGTAAGTAAGTAAGTAAGTATATCCTTTATTGAAAAACCAACTGCACCGCATTTTGGTGTATATTTTGGTGTTAAACCCAGCTAAGACCAAATTTTACTGGTTTGGCACCCGCCAGCAACTTGCTAAGATTGACTATTCCTTTTGGACGAAAACTTTCCGTCCTATGCCTTTTAACCTCTGTTCGTAACCTGTAACCTCCCCTCCTGCTCTTGATAGCTCTCTCTCCTTCTCTGACTGCATTACTAATCTCACCCGCTCCTGCTATTACCATCTCCGACGCCTGAAGGCAATCCGACGATCTGTTTCTTCTTTGGTGTTTACCTCAATAGTTCATGCCTTTATTTGCTCTCGCATTGACTATTGTAATTTCCTCTTGGCTGGCCTCCCTAAAGTGCGCCTCTCCCCTCTGCAATCGGTTCTTTATGCAGCTGCAAGACTTTTTGCCCGTCTGCCGCGATTCTCCCATATCTCTACATCCATGTTTGAAAAACTACACTGGCTTCCTCTTATAATATACTGCACGCATCCAGTTAAAGGTAGGCCTACTTGTCCTCATTCGCCGATCCTACGTAGGTCTTGCCCCTAAATACCTCTGTGACTCAATGCGTCCGCCTCCCTTCGCCCGCATCGCTCTTCGGATCGTCTTGACCTTTTTATTCCTCATGTGAAAACGGCCATAGCTCAGTCCCGTGCCTTTGCCTGCATTGGCCCTTTCTTATGGAATCAACTTCCCCCCTTTGTTCGCTCCACCATACTATCTGGTGTCCTGCTACATCTTTTCGCTACCTCAAAACTTGTTTATATTCTCGAGGACTTTCGCACTGGGAGCGCCTCTGATTGGTGTTCACTGTGAGAGGCGCTTTATAAATGTTTAAATACAATACAATGCAATACAACATGACACATGCTTCCGTTCTAAAGGCATCGAGGCACTAATGGATGAAAGTATTATGAGGTAGCAGTCATCTGCATAATGGAGGAGACGTTATAAGGGGTGGACAGGTTTAAGCCCAGAGATCGCGGTGATGAAGTAATGTCAAATCGTCAACGGCGACATTTTCAAACTCGGTAAAGGTCTGAATCTTCTTTGCTTCATCACAGACTTGTATACAAGACATACAATCTGAGACCGAGACCGAGACAGTGGGGTTCGAGACCGAGACCGAGACGAGACACAAGGTCCGAGACAGTTCAAGATAGTTCAAACTAGTGAAATGCACATTGGACCCAAATCCCGAAACAATTTTTCCCCAACTTTTGAAGTCTTATACCAGGGACAAGTCACTGAAATCAGCCGATCACCTGAATAATTATTTACTATAAAGAAATTAAATATTTCAGCCATTCTGAAATCTTCTAAATGATTCCAAAATGTAAACCAAAATGTTTTTATATATTAGCGACATAAGTCACATCACTCACCTTGAGAAACTAGATGATGTTCCAAGCGTTTTGCGGTGGTGTAGGGGTATGTTCGGTGCCTTGCAGCCGGAGGGTTGCAGGTTCGAATCCACCTCAAGCCGACCGGGTAGGGACCTTGAGCAAGTCCTTGCAAATAATTGCTTCTGCGCCGCCGAGGCGTGTGGTACTTCTGAACTTGGGGCAACCTTAGTAAGAAGGGCGATATCAAAGATCAGTTGTATTGTATTGTATTATGTTGGCTCTACACAAGCGGCCATTTATTTTGTTTTTCAATTATTTCAAATTGCGTGAATGCAAATGTCACTATTTTAGGGGTACTTGTCGGTTAATTCACCGGAATTAATTTTTTCAATGGTAATGACTTGCCCACGTAAAATTAATTCACCTGATTTAATATTTGCAATGGTATGAATATTTGCAATGGTAATGACTTGCCCACGTAAAATAGTACTTTCAAGCACAATTAAGCTGACGACCCTAACCCTGACCCTAACCGACCCTCACGTTAATATAATGACGACCCTAACCCTGACCCTAACCGACCCTCACGTTAATATAATGACGAAACTAACCCTAACCCTGACCCTAAACGACCCTCACGTTAATATAATGACGACACCAACCCTAACCCTGACCTTATAAACGACCCTCACGTTAATATAATGACGACACTAACCCTAACCCTGACCCTAAACGACCCTCACGACTTCAAGTTTTATAGTCCATATAGGTTACGTTGAGGTGTTACGCGCCGTGAGGGGCGGTTAGGGTCAGGGTTATGGTTAGTGTCGTCCATGCTTTCTGATGACGAAACGGTGCTTAAAAGGAAAGAAACGCGTAGAAATTTATTCCGGTGCATGAACAGGCAAGGTATAGACGCAAGAATTAAATCCGGTGAATTAACCGACAAGGTACATGAAAAATTAATTCCGGTGAATTAACCGACAAGTACCATTTTAGGTTCTTTATGAGACATGTTAAGATATTTGCACTGATAGATATTAGAAATTTGAAATAAAACAATAGCCTAAAGTACAAACTTAAAACTGCTCTTCTCAATATCTTTCAATACCAGAAACATAGCTTTTGCAAAGTTCCCGTTTGTTTAGTAAACTTTAGTTATCCGTTCGAAACAGGACAATTTTATAGCGCTATACTGTCAGAAATTCAGAACCAAAGACAGTTTGCGCCAAAACTATGGAGACAGCTACTACAAGAGAACAAGATTTTCGCTTCGAGACAGTTTAAAAAAAGTCAAGAAATGACCTCGAGACCGAGACTGAGACAGTGGGCCCCGAGACCGAGACATCAAAAAACCTATCTCGAGACGTCTCGAGACCGAGACAGTGTCTCGAGACAATCCAAGTCTGTTTCATCATAACTTCTAGCGGATGCTTACTATTTTGCTCGATTCAGCTCATGTCGTACTCAAGTTCATCGATCGGCCCAGCGAGCGTAAGATCGTCCATATAGCCTATATATAGTTAATGGCAGAGTTGTATTGTCTCGAGACACTGTCTCGGTCTCGAGACGTCTCGAGACAGGTTTTTGATGTCTCGGTCTCGGTCTCGGTCTCGGACCCCACTGTCTCGGTCTCGGTCTCGGTCTCGAGATCATTTCTTGACTTTTTGACTGTCTCGAAGCGAAAGTCTTGTCTTTTGGAAACTGTCTCGAAGCGAAAGTCTTGTTCTCTTGTAGAAGCGGTGTCCAAAGTTCTCGTACAAACTGTATTTTGTTCGGAACTTCGTACAGTATTGCGCTATAAAATTGTCTTGTACCGAACGGATAACTAGTTAATCGGAAGTGCCAAACAGACAGGAAGTTTTAAAATAGTGGCGTTTCTGGTATTAAGATTTAAGAGTATTGAAAAAAGCAGTCTTAAGTTTGCACTTTCAGTCCAAAATTTCCAAATATCTTAAAATGTCTCATAAAGAACCTGAAATCGTGAAATTTGCATTCACGAAGTTTCAAATCAATGAAAAACAAAATAAATAGCATGCCGTTCGTCGTTTGTGTAAATCCAACATAAGCGAAATGCTTGGAACAACATCTGGTTTCTCAAGGTAGCCTAAGTGATGTGACTTATGTCACTAAATAGGCCTAGGGCCTATATGGAATTTTGTTGGTTTAAATTTTAGAATCATTTAGAAGATTTCAGAATGGCTGAAATATTTAATTTCTTTATAGTTTATACAATTCAGGTGATCGGCTGATTTCAGTGACTTGACCCTTGTATTAGACTTCAAAAGTTGAGAAAAATTGTTTCGGGACTTGGGTCCAATGTGCATTTCACTCGTTTTGAACTGTCTCGAACTGTCTCGGACCTGGTGTCTCGGTCTCGGTCTCGGACCCCACTGTCTCGGTCTCGGTCTCGGTCTCGGACCCCACTGTCTCGGTCTCGGGTCTCGAGTTTTATGTCTCGTATACAAGTCTGGTTAATGGAGTTGTCAAACACTCTAGAAGCGGATGCAGGGCCTACTATCCCCTGTAAACTGGAAGCAACCCCTTGATCAATGTGTGTCGCCACGATTATAAAAGTAGTATGGCAAAATGAGAATTGAGCGGTCTGGGGACTCTGTCCCCCAGAAGCTGACGCTTTTTGCATTATATTGACAGTGTTTCGTGCCATTTTCTTAATCTAAAATACACATAAACTGATAAAAGTATTTTCTAGCTTTTAGCAGACAAAAGTGGTACGGCAAAAATATGTTGTCGCCGTACCACATTAAAAGTAGATAAACATTACCAACAGTATGACCATAAAACCATTACTACCATAATACATAAACTTTACAGTCCAGAGACTCGATTACAGTCGACAGCCGATACATTGGGCCGTCCATAAAGGACATTTCGCCCGAGGTTGGGGGGTTTAAGAAAGTGTGAGTTTGTGACAGGGGAGGGGTCAGGCCATGTGTGACGTCACACATTTATTTATTTTTATTTTTTATTTTTTTATAATTAATTGTAAATTTTTTAGTAGAATTTCATAGCTTTAAAAATAATTTTCAACAATTTTCTGAAACATTTTAATTAGTTTTATGTCAAAATAGCATGAAATGCATATCTAGTGAATGTGTTTTTCACGATTCCTCTCGCTAGGAGCGCTAGTAATAATGCTGTTGCGAAGCCTTGTTTATGTATTAGCCTTGCTTTCGGAAGTATTATTATTTCTATGTTGTCCGCTGCATAATTATGTCACTGAGCGATAAATTCTGAATTTAATTTTTACATATATAGTAATTATTATAATACAAAATTTTGAGGATTCAGAGGTAATATTTATAATAATTTAATCATTATTATCATGAACTTATAAACAATTATATTACGTCATTCTTTAAAATATATTATGATACCAAGCCATTGTATTATCTAATAAATACCCACTTAAATTCATATGTCATCGTATATTAAATCGAAATTACACCACGCTTTTTTACTTTAATATCCACTAGCGGTTCTTTTAATAGTACTACCTAAAATCCGACCCGGCCCGGCCAGCGTGTCTAAAACCCGGCCTGGCCGGGATAAAAGTTGATTTCCCGTCACTTTTTATTATTTAATCACTGTTCGAAAGTGTGACGTACTTTAGGGGGGGGTCCGAGTTTTGTGACAGTTTGTGACAGGGGAGGGGGTAAAATGGTCAAAAATAGCGTGACGTACTTTATGGACGGCCCCTGATACATTGCAAGAATGGGTCTAGGACATTTCCGCTGAAGTTGGACTGATGAAAATAATTCTTTACTTTAATAGAAGTTGGATTGATGAAAGAAATTCTTTCCTTAAATAGAAGCTGGATTGATGAAACAAATTCTATGCTTAAACAGAAGTTCGATTGATGAAAGAAATTCTGTGCTTAAATAGAAGCTGGATTTATGAAAGAAATTCTTTTCTTAAATAGAAATTGGATTGATGAAAGAAATTCTAAATAAAAGTGGGATTGGTAAAAGAAGGAAAGAAGGAAGGTCTTTAACTTCAATAGAAGTTGGATTAATGACAGTTACCATGGACAATGGTATAGTTACCTACTTTCTGTTGGGGGGATTTCCGGGGGGAGCGAATGTCCGGATACCATTGCAACAGTTAACAGTTGAGTCAGTTGTACAGCAACATCCATTTCACTAGGGGGAAAAACTTTTCCCTCTGGCACAAATTGGAAGTAGTCTGCTTCCATTCCCCCCCCCTACGTAGTAGGCCCTGAGTGGATGTATCACCAGGCAAAACTCCAGTGGTCCATTTGAGGGGTCGCCTTGTTGGATGCCTTCCTCGGAAAGAATGGTATGCTCTCTGGTCTGTATCTGGGAGCGTAGGCATTGTTGTCATTTGCGTATCTGTATATCTGAGCTTTTCTGCTACCGCCTCTAACATTGAGTCTCTTCTCAGAGCACTGAAGGCATTCGAGAAGTCCAGTTTCACTATAATAATGGTTTTCAGGCATAGACTGCAAGTATCGTCTGGTTGCGTGGACAGCTGCCTCGGCCCCACTCCTGATACTCCAAAGCCGATTTGGAGTGTTGACAGATTTTGAGATAGGTATGGAGTGACAACATAGCAGACGCACTTGGCAGCCAGCCGTCGCCACCTGTATCCTTGTCCTATCGTGATCCGCCATCCACAGTAAAGAATTCTTTATTAAATACATGTAGAAGCTAGATTGATGAAAACAATTATTGCTTTTAAATACACGGTGAACGGAAAAAAACCGAACCTCTCCTATTGCTGCAATAATTTATGTAATAATTTGTACATTTTAATGAAACATGGAGAAACATCAGTTTATAGGACATGAATCAGATAACTATCATTTATTAGTTATAATGTGTGTTCAAAATTCCCTCCTTTGGCTTCCACACACGCACAAAGACGAGCTCGCCACTGACTAATTGCTGAATCGATTACAGCTTGATCAAATTCGTCCCATGCCTGTATTATGCGCTGACGCAGTTCTCCGACATCGCGAACTTTTGTCTTCTAAACCTTTTCTTGCATCACAGACCAGATTTTATAGTCCACCGGATTAAGGTCTGGGCTATTTGGAGGCCAAAGTGCAGAGGGTATGAAATCTGGAGTCTCGTTTGTGAGAAGTTCAACGGTCTCGCGAGCTCGGTGAGCAGGAGCACCATCCTGTTGAAACAGGATGTAATATTACAACAGAATATTACGTGATCCGCCAACCACAGTAGAGAATTCTTTATTAAATAGAAGCTAGATTGATGAAAATAATGATTGCTTAAATACACGGTGAACGGAAAAAAAACCGAACCTCTTCTATTGCTGCAATAATTTATGTAATAATTTGTACATTTTAATGAAACATGAAGAAACTTCAGTTTATAGGACATGATGTAATATTCGGACAACTCTCGGATATCTGGAAGCAATTTCTGCATCACGGTAATACGCACCGTTAATTTTAACCCCAGGTTCCACGAAGTGTATCGCTGTTCTGCCAAGCGACGACACACCAACCGAAACCATTATTGATTTGCTGAATGTAGAACGTGTTCGGAGCAAACGATTTCCAGGAATGTTTTTCTTCAGTGTTCCAACAGCAGCATAAAGGCGATCGTTTTGACTACTCGAATCGAAGGTGAGGCAACAGTGAACAGTTTTTCGTCGGTAAACCAAATGAAATGTACCAAATTTGCTGGATAGCGCATCAGCAACTGCCTTGATCGATCAAGCCGTGCCTGTTTGTTGACCTCCGTTAGTTCTGTCGCTCTACGCTTCTTGAAACATTTTAAATGAAGATCAATCTTCAGAATTTCATTCACCGAAGTTTGAGAAATGCCTACTTCTCGTGCTTATTTCTCTTTGTGAAAGATGAGTTTGTGGCCTGTCTTCTTAACTCAACGCAAGATCTTGCACCTGTTGGATGTTTTCGTTACTTCTCGCAGTACGAGGTCTACCGCTGCCCGCTTGACGCTTTCACGAACCAGTTCTATCAATCTTACGCAGAAGTTCGCTTAGTCCACCAAGTGTCCATGTTTTATCAGGAAATTCCCTAAGAAAACGTTTTGCACTGTAATTCTGATTTTGGCGTAAATATTGTATTACTATTCTGTCCTCTTCACTGAACGCCATTTTGTAGCGGATTCTTATTACAAATGACGTCACGGTGACGTCAGTTTTTAACTGGTATAGCGCTTAATTATAAAATATAGTTAAGTCTATTGTGGGGAATAAAATAGTTTACATTTTGGTGTTAATTTCTCTTTTTTGTAGAGGTTCGGTTTTTTTCCGTTCACCGTGTAGAATTCGAATTGATGACAACTGTTATCATGGATATTGGTATTAAAATGCCACGTGTATAAAACGATGAAACAATAGGTTACAATGGGTACATAATAAAGAACGTTAAAACGATAAATTACCGAATAAAGATAAATATTATTCAGGAGGAATTTCTGGATTTGATTTTTGTTGTTCCGAATCAAAGAGAGGAATGTCTGGTTAGGCTCTTCGTGTTCCTTCAGTAGGGGTAGAACATTTCAGTCCCAAAGAAAACCACTCGGAGAGTGTCGTAACGCTGTGTAATGCTGTGTAAAAGCATTATAGGCACGGGCTAATGATTAATTAATGATTCTATGTGTTAATTAATTAGAAGCCAGCACTGTTGACCAGCATCATAAGGATATAAAATATAGAGTAAGGCTTCTGGGTTAAATGCAACGAAGTAGACGATGTATGTTGGCCGAATAGGACCACAACGGTCATTGAAAAGGACGTGTACAAAGACGAAAGAGTTAATCAACGTGTGCACAAGGTACTGCTTACGAGGCAGTTGATCGGTGAACTTCGTGTACAAAGGACGGTCAACTTCATGCTCGAGATCGTTAAGAAAAACTGGTTTTAACTTAAGAACAATTGAGCTATATGGAGGAGCTATATCAGAGGGAAACCTCTGACCCCAATCCGTCGAATTAAATTGGACTGTTTGACCTACATTCCTACAAAGCCCTAAGCACCAGCACACCTCCCTACCTTCAGTCACTACTAACTCCGTACATTCCTCCAAACTGCCCACGATCATCAAGTACGGCTCTTTTAGCTGAGCCACGATGCAGAACAGTTAGGCCTATGAGCTCGCGTGCATTCTGTGGCTCTGCCCCAGAGGAATGGAATCGACTGAGCTCTTCTTAGCTTAAATTCAATTTCTTTGTTAAAAAAGCGGTTCAAAACTTAATTTCTCCTTGGCTTTCAAGCACTTGAATATCAAAATGCATCTTCCGCTTGCGGTTGACTCTCCGCGCCTCAGATTCACATTTCGGTGTGACCGTGCGCGCGTTACAAATTTAAATAAATAAATAAATAAATAAATAAATTAATAATAATAATAATAATAATAATAATAATAATAATAATAATAATAATAATAATAATAATAATAATAATAATAATGTTTTTCGGCATGTGCAAGGTTTCAAAGCCGTCAGCTGTTACGGTCAAGATCCAGGTGAATTTTCACTCAGTTATTAATATTTCGTACTTAATATTTGTGTGGAGTCGTTTTTTCCCAAAGCGATTCCTACAAATTATTAGTTTATATTTATATATAAATATAGTGTGTGTGACTACATAATAAATCAAAGAGGAGATAGATACTCGTTAATTTTACGTCAGAATTGAACCTCGATAGTCCTCTAGACCTACAACTGCAGTGCACACAATTTGTATCGAGATTGAATTTTGTGATCGGAAGTCTTTGACTCTTTTAGACATGGACATGGGCGTAGCGATTAAAACATTTCGTAGGGGGTTATAAGATTTCGGGGGGTTCCATTGGAGATGGTCGCAAAAATTAAGGTGTTTTGGTATTTCACATGTAAAGCATTATTTGGGGGATTTGAACCTCTTAAACTCCCCCTAAATACGCCCATGGATATGGTTTCCTGTGTTTTATATGATTACCATTAAACGCTAGGACGTAAATGATACAAATATGTGTGTGAAAATTTTCTCTTGCACCCTTTTTCGCCTCTTGGATATTGTCGTCAGTGGCAGCTGCACCACTCGCCCCCTCTCCAACTACGCCACTGGCTGGTACAGGTAGTCTGCCCGCGAAGCAGGACGTCTGGGCGTCGCCGTTGGCGTGACCCCTAAAAGTCACGCACCTGTCTTCGCTATGATTAGGACATAGTTTGCTTTACTGTTATAAAATTGCTTGCCTTCGTGTTGTAAAACGATATACCTATCCTTTTGAAGTGCCTCTGAAGATGGGTTTGAACCTTGCCATTGTCATAAATTATTCCTATTGTAATAAAAACATTTGCAACTATTATAATCATGCGGTAGGCCTATATTCGAAGGTTGCAAGATATCATATCATATTTGTTTGTATACGTCAGTCGAACACTAAAACCACCTCTTCTGTTTTAGCTCATTACGACATACACGTATGTTTTTATGTGTTCACATAGCACCATCTGTAATTCGATTACTTCCTAGCTCTTCTGGCAAGATACTTGTCAACCTTGCAATGGTCTAATGAATTCAGACGACAAGAAGTTTAGGTGTGACAGGGTTGCACCTATGTGAACACATACCTGCGTTACCACTGCATTCTGAAGTGGCTGTCATCCAGTCTTTACTGAAGCATGCTTGCACACGTCTACGCACACAGATGGCTCAGGTAGCATGCATAATGTCGAGAGAATAGTTTGCTTTCGTGCTGATAACAGGAATGGGCAAATTACACAGTAACTTGTAATTGAATTACAAATTACTTTGGAAAATGTAATTGAATTACAAATTACAAATGACTTTAGAATTTTTTGGGAAATTACAATTTACAAATTACGTAATTTCAAATCAAAATTACAAATTACATACATATTTGGCATCAAGAAAATCAGTTAGGAAACACATGCTTTATTTACACTGTTCATTTGTATTACACTGTTTGAAACTGTTTATTATAATTTTCTCTAAGAAGTAGCGACTATTCGAACAAGTTACTGATAACCGGCGCCTGTCTGACCTTACAATCATGCTTGCAAAACTAAAATGAGTCTGTGTACCAGAGCAGATGAAGGAAGTGCGGCATGATATTGTATAAATGATATCTTTACAGTTGCGTATAGCTATGAAGCATCATTAGTTCCTTGCTCTCATCTTTGATATACTGCATGGCAAAGTTCGACCGTACGTTACAGCAGAAAATAGCGTACGCGTACGGTACGTAATTTACTAAAAATAATAGCGTACGCGTACGGTACGTTCGTATTCCGTACGTATGAGCTCAGCATGCAAATGATGAAGTCATGAATGGATTCTATCAACTAGTAGAACTATTGCATCCTGAAGTGGAGGAGCAAGTCATTATAACAAAGCAACTGAATAACTTTAGATCAAGTCAGGGAATATTTGCACGCCCAGTAGCAAAAGCTGCAGCAAGTACCATGCCAGCACATCAATGGTGGCACAGTTTTGGATCGGGTGTGCCGGAGCTCCAGAGATTTGCTATACGCGTATTAAGCCAAACCGCAACTTCGAGTGCTGCTGAAAGGAACTGGAGCTTATTTGGTTTCTTCCAGAATAAAAGGAGGTGTCGACTGAATCCGAAGACCATTGAGAAGATGGTCTATATCCATGCCAACACACGTTTAATGGACAAAGTGGAAGAAGTGGATTATGTTGAAGAGAACGTGAAATGGAATGAACCGAATGATGATATCAGTGATACGTCAGAAGACTCAGTACAAGAAGAGTCTGATTCTCCAGATGATTAGAATTTAGATACAGTTTTGCAACTTTATACATTCATTCTTTATAAATTATAATACTGTTGATATTATAGTGATAAAGAAGAATATTTTGATAAAATTCAAAAGTCACTGCTGGAATTTAATCAATTGATGACCGTAGTTTATTGTTAGAAAATTGACATAGAAATACACAATTCTTCACGGAATTGTTTTAAAACGTTTTCCATTCTTTAATTTGTAATTTTGTTATTCCTTGTTAATTCTATAATAAAAAAATATAAAAATTAGCGTACGCTATTTATTAATTTAGCCAAAAAATAGCGTACGCGTACGGTACGCATTTCAGCAGAAAAAATAGCGTACGTTCCGTACGTACGGTCGAACTTTGCTGCATGGAAACTGTCATCAATTTTGACAAAATAATTCAATTTTGAAAGCATCCTTTTCCTTATCAATCAAAGCAGTGTCAACAAACACTTTTTAAAATGAGACGAACAGTACCCCAGAGTGAGACTGTCACACTGATTACAAATGTTGTGCTAAAGGGAATGCATTCTTCGTCAATTGCTGAGCAACCGGAATTTAAAGAACTTGTAACTGGTTCCAACCCAGATGCCACAGTAAGGTGGTCCAAACTTACATGGGAAAAATTTTTTTTGCTCAACAAGACTCACCTTGTTATACTTGACTAGAAGACTCTGTTATAAAAAAAATTGAAGATATCTGAGCATGTTTAGAGGTCGCTAGGTTTTGACACTTTTGTAGAAATTGCAAAAATTGTGCATCTGACGCGTTAATAGCTGCATTATGAATTAAAATTAGCACCCATGAACACCAAGCACCATCTTTCTAAATCATTATCAATATGCCAACTGTATTAAAGTAAATAAAAGAATAATACGGTTATTTACAAATAAAACACTTGTTTCAAGTTTTTTCTGATGGACAAAACGGTTGTTGGATTATAGGTAATTTTTAAATTTTGCATTCCAAATTATAAACTAAAGTTTTTCATTACAATTCTTTTCATAGGCCCTATACACAATTGGATTGTTCAATATTGCTCTGTATGCTGCTAATTTAGCATGATTCGAATATATTTTTTATCTGTGTAGCTAGCCTTGAATATGAAATAAGCTTACAGCACATGTTTTTTTTCACTTTCTGCAATAAAAGCTCATACGTGACAAAACGGCGGCAATGGCATCAACCAGGAGTTCCCCACTGTTAATGATGCCTGACAAACACATCCTTAGGTCTTGACTCCCAAAAATGGGGCACTCCTGGGGAATTTCATGTTTTATTACCAAAATGGACTAACAGTTGGTGAGGCCACGAAAGCAACAATAGTCGCTGCTTTCGTAATTCGGGAGAAGGCTGGATATCTCCGCAATGCGTGCTGATTTGTGTGTTCGCAAGCACTGGAAGTTTTTTGAGCCAAGATTTCTGCTGATTGAAGGAGTAACAGTTTGAGGTCGATTTAAATTAACTCTTTCAGTCTGGTATTTCTCCGAACACCTTTTGCCACGCGCTTTCTTTGAAAGAGTGTGTAATTAAAGACATCAGGGCTTCTTTGGTAATGCAATCTTACTCAACCACCTAATCCGCTATCCATGTAGCGTCTGGACAGAAAATCCTTCGACCACCAGACTCCACTGGAAGCGAATGTCATAAGGAGATCTTTAATCTTGTTTGATCTTCTTACTATCCAGGGTCGAGAACAACCCACAGCCTTCCTATCAGAGGCTTCACTCTCTGACCACTGGACCCTACTTTCTAGTCGATGAAGGTAAATATCAAACTGTTGACGGTCGTCAATGACTGCGCATAACGTGGAGTGGCTCTGATCCAGTCTTACAATTACTAAGGATGAGTCACAAAACAATACTTGCTGCAATTTGTCTCCAGTCATCGGACAATGTTTTCTGTTCCAACAAAGGCAAAATGAAATAATAGCGGGTTGCGGGTTTTCCAGCACTTCAATAACTGGAGTTATGTAGACTGGATAACTTCTTTAATTATCCAAAACTGTATTGCATTACAAAGTTAATGCTTCCTGACTAAGCAGTAACACTGCAATATATTTCTAACTGGACTGTTTATTGCTCAAAATAATAACTGACTTGAAAAAAATCAAAATTATACATGTTTTTGACAAGTTCATGCTATATAGCAACAAGTAGAAAAACATAGCGACCTCTAAATATAATCCAATCTTTCCAAAATTTTGCATACAGACTCACGTTTTCATGTGTAACAAGGGCAGTCTTCTTGTGAAGCAATGCATTTCCAACTTTTAATTTTTTGGACCACACTAATGCCACAGTCATGACCCGACGTACGTTAGACTAGGTCCGTCGACGAATAGGTGATGCAGTAGAGAATCGAATGAAATGCAATAAAAGAAGAATAATTATTTGAACAACGATTTGTCTGCACGACTTTAAATGTGTGGTCTACAAAACATAGAAGTTAGGCCTACATGGGAATAGCCTGTCACTGGAACAATGCATCTACATTTGAGTGAAGCTCAGTTGCCTTAGCATGCAGGTTTTTTTTTAATAACACACGTATTGTATTGTATTGTATTGTATTTGAACACTTGTTATAGCGCCTCTGCCAGATTGCCCATTCAGAGGCGCTCCCGACTGACTGCGCGGACGCTGAATCGGAGTTTCACGCCGAAGCGCATGAGCAATTGCGAGTGAAGGACTTGCCAGGGTCCCTACGCGGCGGCTTTGAGGTGGATTCCGAACCCTCAACCCTCCAGCTGCAAGGCACCGAACATACCCTATACCACCGCGCCCCAGTGTATGATGGAGTAGTGCAACTAATTTATGTAGGTAATACATAATGAGTTCGGTCTGACACATGACAAAATTGTTGCAGCAATGTTGCTACTATTTCTGACAATGACTCCAATTTTGTGAAGCATTCAAAGAGTTCAATGTTGCCGTCGTTCATTCCAGAGAAACTGTAGTGATGATAATCAAGATTAAGAACAAATGCTCTCAGAACTGCTTTGGTTGTGGAGTCCTTGGTTCTAGTTATTTTTTCAAAGTAATCTGATTTTACAGATGTAATTTGAAATTACAAATTACATGAAAAATGTAATTCAATTACAAATTACAAATTACATTGATCCAGAGCAACAAATTACAAATTACCAATTACAAATGTAACTCAAATTACGTAATTTCAATTACATCAATTAAATTACTGCCCTAATTCAAAACTCAAAAGGTGTACACTCTAATGACGTTACATTACTAAGACTCGTCTTTCTAAACAAATTTCGCCTAAGCTTGACTTGTGTGATAGAAGATTAGGCTATAATATAATTATCCTCTCAAAGTCCATTACACAAATAGTTGATCGTAAACAGATTATAAATTGCGAAGGGTCTACACACTACAAAAAGAGTGTTGTTTGATATGGTTGTTTTTTCTGGGATGTGAACCCGCTCGTGTCCTCAGTCTGAAAACTGGGTTGCACGTGTGCTTTGAATTTTCCGTCCGGGAGATTTCTATAAAAGAAGAGGATAGATTGAACGTTGGCATCGACTCAGCCGAGCAGTTGTGAGATTCCAATCGCCTTTCCTTTCGACACTTGGAGAAACCGACGTCAAGATGACTACCACAGTCAAGATTCCGGAACCATTCTGTTGGGACAAGATGTTCGAAATTGGCGTAAGTAACTGACCACAGGTCATATTTCTCCGTCTCTAAATCTGTCTTCATCTCTGATGTTGTCTCTGTCTCTATCTCTGTCTCAGTATCTGTTGCCCTCTTTGTATCTGTCGTTGTCTCATACCTCTCTGTCTCTTTGACTGTCGTCGTCTGTTTTTCTCTCTGAATGTCTGTGTTAGTTTAATACTTAATATAAGAAAATAATATAAAGGTCTGTTTTCTAGTGCACTTGATCTATAGTCTATTGATCACTCATTCATTACCCTCAGATTGCATACAAATAATTATTGAAAAGCAAACATGAGAAAAGTCTTCACATACAGCATGAGAAATGAGAATCTATTTTTCTAAGATGCTGTTAGAACCATATCTTTTCCGCATGCGCTGAAGACCAGTTTGTTCCATCATGGTTTTATTGTATTGGGTCGGGAGAGTCTCTGACGAGTCTCTCTTGAATTGGCGCTATATAAATTTTCTAAAATTATTGCCATCACCATATCGCGTGTTCTCCAGTCTGTAGCGACTCTAGCCAGGAAATGTTTCCATAGATTTGTGTCTGTCACAAAGCGGCAGAAATTGGCAACTGGTTCAGCTGGGATTCGTCGTTAACCGGCGGAAGGCCTGACCAGGAGAAAACGAGAGCCTCCCCACCCCTGTGTTCCATTGTGAGACATTAGAGCTTTTCTTCTATTCTTTCCTTTTATTCAAAGCGAATCCGCAAAACTCCATCGCATCGTACGCATTCCATTGTGAGATATCACTTTAGTTGCATAATGGTCTCGCATGCTAAAGACGTTCTAAACTCTGTCTCTCGAAACCCGTGATTTGGTTTTGTTGTGCCTGTTGTAGTATGTGGAACATGTTAGCTTTACATAGTTGCTTCACTGGCTTTGTTTGTCTGTCTGAAGAAAGCTTTGAATCTCTCTGTGGAAGCTATTTTATTTTCAGTTTTTACTTAATTCAATTGTTTTTATACCTTTGCCTATTGCAGTACCCTAACCTTGATGAGCAGCACAAGATGATGTTCATGTGCATTACGGACATGTGCAACAATCCAGGTGACAAGATGAAACTCGAATGTATGATAGCTGTCATGTGGGCAAACTTCATGACCGAGGAGGTAGAAATTACCATTTTATCTATGAATCAATGGATCAATAAATATGTCATTCAATCTCTGTCTGACTATCTCTCTGTCTGTCTATCTGTCTGCCGCTCTATCTCTAACGATTAAGACGATCATCTTTGCATCCATCCATCCATTCATTCAAATCCAAGACATCTCAACCGAATGCTGTGATAACGACTATTGTAACAACGACAGTTAATCATTATTTTGTCGTTTTTCTTCACTTTAGGTGATGATGAAGTGCACTAACATGCCCGACTACACAAACCACAAGATGGAGCACGACAACTTCATCATGAAGCTTAAAACTTTTTGCTGCCCACTCAAGGACAACGACATTCACTTCTGCAAGGAATGGTCAGTATTGAAAAAGGAATTTGAAGACTCAAAGTAACTATCATGATTGTTATATATGAGGGATTACGTAGCACTTTTGTTAATATGTAATAACAAGTGGACATGCGTTCTTCATTACCGCAAGATGAAGTCAGCAAAATGCAGTTGTCAGTTACCACTACCTTTAAAGGTAAGCTCTACTGACCATGGTGGAGTGTAGGGTAGTGCCTTGGAGGCGGACGTTTACAGCAGGTCGTCGGCCATTTATCCGGCAATGAAAGAATGCCAAGGTTCCAGGATGGGAACCAGAGCATTGACGCTTATAAGTCAGCTGTAGCCGTTGCCATATGCTACGCTTCGTGGTATAAAGAAGATTGCAAAAATAATATGTAGCCATTCGACAATAATTGCTCATTGGGCATTTACCGTTGAGGTAGTGTGATTAATTATTTCGTCGCAAATATTTTCTACAACAACTCCCTTCAAATGGGACAAATGAGGACCAATATTGATTAAATTGTCATTATGAATCCACGCAGCAAGCTCAAATCTGCAATCAGCAGATTACAGATCAAATTACAAAAGCAGTCATGCTTTGCCTTTTTCAGTAATGTAATTGGTCAATTCATCCATAACATCACGTCACTTTACATCACACTACACTGCATTGTAAAGTCGCGCCTTACCTGGGTTTACCTTACATCTCCTGACATCGGCTCCCCTCCACTTATAACCTTAAGTTAACTTGTCTTTGTTTAGCCTACCTATTCATACCTTACCTTACCTTCTCTTACATTACCTACCTCGTCTACCTTATTTTTTCTTACCATATCTTACCTAATTTTACATTGCGTGAATCACATCGCTTGTATCTATAAATAGCATATGGTTTGTTTTATCGTTTAGGTTGGTCAACCACATCATGACTTCGGATATGAAGTACAAGAACAAGCTCTACACCTACCCGATGATGTAAAACTCAACCCTGAAGTGATCCAATTTCTAGACACAACCGGTGATGATGTCATCGTTCGACTTCCAATGATCTTTCTACCAGACATTTCTCTAGATGATTTATTTTTGTACTTCGCACGCTAATAGACGCTTGTAAAATCCGCATTAGTCGGTCTGTAGATGAATTTAGAGCACTTTGAACTTAAAGTAAATAGTTTAGCGATTTATTATTTCCACAGGCTTATTAGTTTCTCTAAATTTTAAAATTGTTAAGATTATCTCATATTTCATTTGAATTTCGATTTTCGTTATCTATAGGTCTAAAGTTGCAATGTGCAAACTCTGGAACTGTTACGAAATTTCTGCTAATAAAATTTGAAAGCCATTTTGCTATTTTCAGAGTTGTGGTGTCATTCATTAATGCATTGCAATACAATACCTAACAATACAATAACAATGCAATACAATGCTTTAAAATTGTTGACGACAATCGATTAGGTTTTGTAACAGTTGACTCACTCAATTTGGAGCGCTTCCCGAGATAAGACACTGTTTTTAGTGTGTGTGTAATTAATTTCATAGTGTATCCGTTCACGCCTCTGGCGTTAGCGGAACCCCAGCACTACATTCACGCCCGTCACGATATTGGCTAAAGCATGTCACGTGAACTTGCTGACTTCCCTTGCAATTTTGAAATGGCGGACATCTTGAGGGTCGGTTATGGTCAGGTTATAGGCATCGTGAGGGTCGTTTAGGGTCAGGGTTAGGGCTTTTGTCGTCATTAGAAAACATGGTGGACAATTTTCCACCGCATTCGGGAGTGTTTAGCTTCTTTCACGTGCGCGAAATCATGTGACATCCACTGACCAATTGCGAAGCTGGCGTTATTCGAGTCCCGTGTATAGGCTCACGTCGGGCGTGACTGTATCCACGACCAATTAATTAACAAAAACAATTCATTGACAGCAGTTGCGCCACATGTAGCTTACTTCAGAGTGCGACATAAATTTGTCTAGAAGCACGAATTTATCAACGATGGTAGCTGAAACCATCACTAAAATCTTTCGCACTCTCAGAACAATGCATTGGCGACCGATTTATAGACATAAACTACTTATTCCTGGCATGTCAGCAGACAAGACCGGGCATGTCTATGACCATTCAATGACGTCTTGCGCATCAGGAAAATGTGTTCTTGATGTGCAGTCGTGTTTGTTATTGCTCTGCCATTGATCAATAGTACGGTATCTACACTTCTTGCTATTACACAAGCGGGAATTTTTTCCTGTCACGGTCTCCATTTCACCAAAATTACAGTTACATTGCCTTTATTGGTTTTTATTTATTGGAATAATACACAATACAGTAATACAGTAGCAAAAGAAACAGACGTGACTGGCACATTCCAAAAGAAGTGGAGAAAGAACACTGACCCATAGTCACAAAAAAGCTAATCACAGTGTATATGCTACATGCAGTTAGATTGTTATACCAATGGAATGATGAAACAATTAGAATACTAGCACGATGCAATTGCTAAGACAAATAAGATTCGGGTAATTATGAAACAAACGAATATCTTCATTCGCTAACCTGCACAATGTACGACAAATACGAGAGAAAGCTACATATATACATGTATAGGACCTATACTTACTATTGTTAGCTGTTGGTGTTTAACGGCAGATTCTGTCAAAACAGAGTTCGTCAATTTATGTCTTGAATTCACCTAGTGATGTGACTTTAGCCACAGTTGGAGGGAGTTCATTTCAGATATTTACAATACAGCTGGGGAGGAAATATTTACGGGCATCAATACATAGGCCCCACATGAGGTTTACAAAGTTTGAAGACACGGCAACGAGTAGTAGTAGTAGTAGTAGTAGTAGTAGTAGTAGTAGTAGTAGTAGTAGTAGTAGTAGTAGTAGTAGTAGTAGTAGTAGTAGTAGTAGTAGTAGTAGTAGTAGTAGTAGTAGTAGTAGTAGTAGTAGTAGTAGTAGTAGTAGTAGTAGTAGTAGTAGTAGTAGTAGTAGTAGTAGTAGTAGTAGTAGTAGTAGTAGTAGTAGTAGTAGTAGTAGTAGTAGTAGTAAGTAATAAAAAAAATAATAATAAAAATAATAATAATAATAATAATATTTTATTCTTGTTCATAGTATCACCGGTCTTCAATACCTTCGTGGCGTCTTGTTCATCGACGTATTTCTTGTTAGTTAAATGGTTATCTTCGGTTGGGACGGCGCTATTAGTTTGTCGCCTGACAAACGCACTGCGCTGTACCTGTAGGCCTACATGTTATGCAATTGAAACAATTCACAAGAACACAAATCACATTAGACATAAATCTTAATAATAATAATAATAATAATAATAATAATAATAATAATAATAATAATAATAATAATAATAATAATAATAATAATAATAATAATAATAATAATAATAATAATAATAATAATAATAATAATAATAATAATAATAATAATAACTAGCCTACTAACAGAACAGACAGCCTGTATACACGACCAGAGCATTTGAAAAAGAAGGCGATTTGAAAATCGATCGCTCTGTATTGAGTAGGCGATCGATGCGCGGTCGACCTCGAGACTTTTTGTGTACAGCGTATTTTGTGTATCGTATTCGTGTGGCTGCATATTAGGCCTATAATCTATGGCTGTCCATTAACTGCTGTAGCATACGCAACACTTATTAACCGTCGATTAGCCTCCTCTGCTTGTCGATGCAATGTTGTAGCGACAGTGTTGTATCAATTACATTGCATTCTCTCTTGATCCAGCTTAAGAAACTCATAATCGGTTCAAATGTACAGTTTTTTACATTCCATCACACGTAATTGTAAGTGTATTTCGTATCATCAATTTATTTTAAATTAAATCCTGATAATCTTAGAAATTCATTGCAATTGAAAGGACGAACTGACAATTTTACGGTCAACAACGTCTGTTTGTTTACATGGATCGCCCTGTAGCTTACAGCTATAAAAATAACTAACATTCTCTGCGATAGATTTTATCCAGTGCGCACTGGATACTATATATCTAGCGCGCACTAGATAGATAAAAATAATCACATGTCCCCTATGGCCTTCCGTAATCAACGGTCGAGTGATTGACAGTTGAAGTTCTGGCACGGTGAGGCTGTCGGCTGATCGAGTGACTGGCTGAACGGTTGCGGGGAGCAAGAGAGCAGTTCATCCAGGTGGCTGCGGAAAATGGAAATCCCAGCTAATTACCATAATTTGGCTCTCTTCAGGATGAAACACTGATAGTAAGTGTCGACCATGGGGAATTTGTTTATAAAAATAAAACTCGCGCCATCGCTGCAAGTAGGCTACAAGCACCGTGCGTTAAAATAATGATTGAACTGCTCAAACTTCTTTGCTTTTCTTTCTAGTCTTCCCTGCTAAAAATATTGTCTCGCATGTGATTTTCATATTACGTTAGTACGATACTTGAAACCTTAACACAATACTTCAAGCGTCGTGTTAATGTCAGTGTATGTTCCGGACATTATTTCACACGGACAATATCTCGCGGATGTCGTGCCATATACTGTCTTGACAACACAAGTGGACGGAGTCGGACACATCTCCACCCCGGACAAGATATCGCACCACACCGGCCACATAACTTCCCCTCAGTTACACCAACACCGCTTATGATACACGAACTTTTATTTGTGACTGGTTCGTACTTGAAATGACTCCAGACAGCATTCCCACTCTGTCTGTCTGTCTGTGTGTCTTTCTGTCAGTCTGTCTATATGTCAGTCGGTCAGTCAGTCAGTAGGACAGTCAGCCAACCAGTCTGTCTGTCTTTCTGTCTATGTGTCTTTCTGTCTGTGTCTTTCTGTCTATGTTTCTTTCTGTATGTTGTCCGCCCGACCCGTCCTTCCGTCTGTCTGCCTGTCTAGCGGTGTGTCTGTGTGTCTCCCTCTGTGCTTCAGTCCATCTGCTTCTGTGTCAAAAGTCTAACAGCGATGAGATTACCAGGTTAGAGAACTTGGGTCCACTTATATGACCGACTCTTGTGGGGTTTATGAGGGTTGGGGCTGTCTTTTTGTGGTTAAGAAGCCTTCGCAAGTAGGTGAATTGGGTTAATCAAAGCCCGATCAATGATGCTGCTTGTTTTCGTAAACAGACTTAAGAACATATTATTTATGATATATTTATCTATTTATAGTACAGTATAATTTTCTATATATAATTATACTTATAAATAACTCTAGCAGTAATGCATATTATACCTCGTAAATACTTGTCTGTCTGTTTGTTTGTTTGTCTGTCTGTCTGTCTGTCTGACAGTGTCTGTCTTCATATCAGTCAGTGAATCTGTCAGCCAGCCAGTCAGTCAGTCAGTCAGTCAGTCAGTCAGTCAGTCAGTCAGTCAGTCAGTCAGTCAGTCAGTCTGTCTGTCCTTCTGTTTGTGTGTCTTTCTGTCTGTCTGTTCGTCTGTCTGTTTGTCTATATGTCAGTCAATCTGTCTGTCTTTCTGTCTATGTGTCTTTCTGTATGTTGTTGACCCGACCCGACCGAGATTTTCATGTTTGCGAACTTGGGTCCACATTATCCTCATAGACCGCACCTTTGGACTTTAGGAAGACCAGGGTTGTATTCTGTATTCCACGATGCAGAACAGTGTGGCCACGTGTACACTCCATGCCTTTGCCCCAAGGAATGGAATCGAGTGTCCCACTCCCTTCGTTGCTCAAATTCACTTCTTTCAAAAAGCGGCTCACAACTCAATATCTCTCCTTGTCAACAACAACATCATCATCACCAACAACAACATTTAAAAAAAAATATTTGACGGGCATGGTGATTTTTCACTTCTTTAACGATGCTGTTTAACTACACTAGCTGAAGAATATATCGTATATTTCCTTAACTGAAGAAAATATCGTATATTTCCTTTTATAAATATGGTAACCATAGGTAACCATATTGACTCTGTACATAGTGCCTCGTGTGTGCATTTATGCACCTTGTGTGGAAAAAATAGTAATATACAACAAAATGTATATATTTCATTTCGATTCATTTAAGAGATGTATATAGCGCCCCTTCAAGATTATCTACTCACGAGCGCTCCCGACCCAACCGCGGCTTAAGAGAACAGTGTTGAGGTTGGGGTAACGTGGCCGCAAGGGCTCTAGGCATTAGGAGCAGAGGCACAGGGAGCCCATTCCCCATTGCAGGGCCATCAACAGAAAGGCACGGCGCAGCAATGTGTAGAAATTCGCGACCCGGGGGACAAGATCCTAAGCCTGCCTAGAAGAGCAGATCCAATGTTGCATTCTAGTACTCTGCATGCAAATAACACATCATACCGTGTAAAATTCTTTAATAACAATCTCCCCATCAGAAACACTATATTCTCAAACATTGGCTCATTATATGAAGGGCATTATCATCGCGAATGAATGACCTATACCTTCTCCGGGACATTGCTGTAAAGACGACTCTTGTGCCAACCATCTTGGTCTTGGGTTCGTCTCCAGGGTTTCTGTAGCCCAAAGTTCACTGAGGAAAATTTGCCTCCAACGTTCGAGTCCAGAGTCCGACTTTCTAATTTTAGTTCGCCTCAGTTTGTCTTGTGTAGACGTTGGAAAAACCGATTGTAAATCTCATTGACACTCTGACCACGAGAGTGTATGGCCTAATATAAGTGACTGGTAAACCAATGCAGCTCGTCGCTAAAGCGTTAAAGTTCGAAAGACAAATGACGGATCATCAGCTGTCATGCTTCTGCTCGGTGTTGTTTGATATGGTTGTTTTTCTGGAATATGAACGACCCCGTGCCCTCAATATGGAAACTGGGTTGCACGTGTCCGGTGAATTTTCCGTCTTGGGGATTTCTATAAAAGGAGACGGTCGATTGAACTGTGGTATCGACTCAGCCGAGCAGTTGTGAGATTCTACACTTCGTTCCTGTCGACAGTCTTAGAGAAACCGACGTCAAGATGACTACCACTGCAGTCAAGATTCCGGAACCATTCTGCTGGAACAAGACTTACGAAATCGGAGTAAGTAACTGAACTGATGTCATATTTCTCCGTCTCTACATCTGTCTTCGTCTCTGGATGTGTTTCTGTTTCCAATTGTCTCTGTCTCTCTGGTTGTAATTTCTTTTCTGCTGCCGTATCTGTCTCTTCTATCTGTATCGCTTTTCTGCATTCGTCTATTTCTCCTTCAGCAACTGTGCGACAACAGACTCTGTTAAGTAATGCGCAGGCTAGGTACCAAGAAATAGAATTTGGCACCGGAATCAGGAGCTGGGAAGTGAGCAGCATATTTCCTGCGATGGTGTGCTCTCGCCAACCTCTCGTGTCCGAGACTTTGAAATTCGTTTAAGTCCGGTTGAAGGGCCGAAGCCTATATGCGAAAGCCGTTATCTGCGACCTCAACCCGTTCATTGCGCTCTGCTGATTGGCTAGATCTTTTTGTTCCTAGGACTAGGACTGCCTTGGCTCAACGCCGGGCATTTGCTGTTGTTGGTCCCTCTACTTGGAATAACCTTCCCCCTCATTAAGGGCTAAACTAATGACTAGTTTTTCCTCTTTGGTTCTCGTTCTTTAAAGACGTTTCTTTTCCCCCGGGTTTTCGTGCGGAGAGCGCTTCTGAATAGTTATTCTGAGAGAGGCGCTATATAAATTTTTATGTACAATACAATACAATAAGGAAATTTGGCATATGGGACATCTACGGCTTTACATTCTAATCAAAGCTGAGCTGATCTTCAAGCAAGACCACCTCTTACGTAATCTAATTTACGGATTTCTAAATCGCCTCCCCAGTACAATCTAATCAGAGGCGCTGCCAGTGCGAATAGCACACCAGAACAGAAAAGTCTTAAGACTACGGTCAGAGGCAGCATTACCCCCAGTTAAAATCATGCAATGAGTCATAGAGGAAAGATCATTCCAGAGCAAGGGACCAGCCAATGCATACGAACTCTTGGGCAATATACAGCATTGCGGAACATGTTAGCCTCACTTGTGGGACATAGTAGCTTCACTTGCTTTGTTTGTCTGTCTCAAGAAGACTTTATATCTTTCGTTAGAAGCTATTTTATTTTCAGTTTTCACTTAATTTACTTGTTTTCTAACTCTGCCTATTGCAGTACCCTAACCTTGATGAACAGCACAAGATGATCTTCATGAGCATTACGGACTTGTGCAACAATCCAGATGACAAGATGAAACTCGACTGTATGACAGCTGTCATAACTGCTACCTGCCTGACCGAAGAGGTAGGAATTACCATTACATCAAATAATCAATGGATCGTATGTAATTCAATCTCTAATAATAATAATAATAATAAGACGATTTCTATAGCGCCGTAGCACAGCCGAGGCCGAAGGAAAGGGCGCTGTACATGAGTATAGACAGTTGATATTAAATGTTACTGTCGTTGGATCAGGAAAAGCCCAAAAAGGCCCGTCAGGTATTAGCAGCTACTATATGAGCGCTTCTGACGCTCGCTTCAAGATGGTAAACAGTTCGAAGAATGGCAAGTTCATTGGTAGCCGATGCTACAAAGTCTACATATAATTATTAAGACTGCATCCGTGATTTTCTTGGCAACAGATGTTGTGTTGCTGGAATCTTTATAGTCCACCTCTGAAGGCTCGCAGGAGAAGTGCGTGAAAATTCGGATCCTGACTCTCCGTTCTTAGTTGTTACCAAACACGTGGCGGCTGCCATAAGGAGATGATTGTAGATGTCGTGTAAATCGTCCAAACCATGAATATTCCACGCGGTTGACTTGACAGGCATCACAGAAGTGGACTCGGACGCAATATACCCACTAATAAATGAGCCATTTGCAATCATACGGCTTAAAAACCAATAAAAGTGCACATTCTTTCCGAGCGAAATTTGGCGGCGACCGGATGTTCCGCCAGCGAGATCCCGTTGCTGTCTGTCTATCTATCACTCGTTCTAGCTATCTGTCTGTTTCTGTATCTCTGTCTGTCTGCCTCTCTATCTATCGCGATTTATAAGATCACCTTTGCATCCATACATTCAGTCATAAAAATCCAAAACATCTTTAACAAGAAGCCAATGTTTTGATGACGACTTTTATGACAACGACACTGCTAATCGTTATTTTTGTTATTTTTCTTCACTTTAGGTGATGATGAAGACCATTAACAATCCAGACTTCAACCACCACAAGATGGAGCACGATAAGTTCATCATGAAGCTTAAGACTATGTGCTGCCCTCTCCCCGAGAACGACCTTCACTTCATCAAAGAATGGTTAGTATTGAAAAGTAATATTAAGACCCAAAATATTTACTATACTGTACAGGGATTACGTAGCCCTTCTTTTGTTGATATATAGGCCAGGTAACAAGTGGACCTGCGTTCTTCATTACTGCAATGTGAGGTCAGCAGAATGCAGTTGCCACTTGATAATAATAATAATAATAAAAATCGTAATAATAATAATAATAATAATAAAAATAATAATAATAATAATAATAATAATAATAATATTAATAATAATAATAATAATAATAATAAGAATAATGATAATAATAATAATTATTATTATTATTATAATTATAATAATACTAATAGTAATGACGACTAGTTATATGGTCGACTAGTTATAAGATCGCCTCGCAAACAACTAATCAGCGAGAAAAGCCTTCGCAAACAAATTACTTATGAGCTTTGATTGCCAGTATCTCTACATGAAAATCTGTCATGCCCATAGTGGAATGTTCATGTGTGCAGAGGAGGCGCATGTGTGTACAGCAGCTCATTGGCCCTTTAGTCGACTATGAAATTATGCCAAGGTTCTAGAGAGCGAGATGGAGGATTGTCGCTTTTAAGTCAGCTGACGCCATTGTCTAATTCTACGTGTGATGGTAGAAAGAAGATTGCAAAACTTCCATTGAACGAATCAATAATAGGCATTTACGGTTGAAGTAGAGTGACTTTAATTCTTCAGTTGTTTGGTGCGCAAGAATAAATTTTCTGTATCGATTATATTTCAACAACTGCGTACATAAAGGATAAATATTGACCAATATAAAGCAAAGAATACACTCCGCAGGCTCAAATCTGCAGTCAGCAGATTCTAGATCAAGCGCGCTATACAACAAACCTTCATGCGCTGCCGTTTTCAGTAAAGTAATGTAATTGGTCAATTCATTCATAACTTCACGTTCCTTACCTTTACGCTACAATGCAATGTAATGCCCCACCTTACCAGCGCCTACCCTAACTCACCTCTTCACGCCTCCCCTTATTACCTTAAGCCTAAGTCGTCTTGTCGTACTTTGACTTTTATCGCTCTACCTCACCTTGTCTCACATTACCGACCTCATCTACCTTTGCTTATTACACCATATCTTACCTCATCATCCATTAGGCTACGTGAGTCACATTTGCTTGTATCCATCGATACAGCATACGGTTTTGTTTTATCGTTTAGGCTCATCAACCACATGATGACTACCGATATGAAGCTCAAGAACAAGCTCTACACCTACCCGAACATGTAAACTCCACCCTGTTGCGACGTAACTTCTCGACACTACCGTGTGTGAAGTCAGCAACCACCAATCAGTTCTCTGTCAGACATTTTCATAGAACTACTTTTTGTACTTCGCCCGACAGCAGACGCTTACGAAATTCGCATTAGTCAGTCCTTAGAGCAATTTAGAGTAGTTTTCGTTTAAAGCATAGAGTTTTGCGATTTGCTATTTCCACAGACGTATTAGTTTTTCTCAAATTCTAAAACTTTTTGGATTATCTCGTATTTGATTTGGAATTCGATTTTAGCTGTCCACCGGTCTAAAGTTGCGAATGTGAAGACTTTGGATCTGATACTCAATTTCTGCTAATAAAATATGAAACCAAGTTATTATTTTCATAATTGTTGTGTCGTTCATTAAAGCAATACAATACAATTCAATAACAATGCAATAAATTAGTTGACAACAATCGGTTTGGTTAAGAATCGTCGACTCTCTCAATTTGTCTGCGTTGACTCCTGATAAGACACTGATTTTATTATGCGCAAGTAATTAACAAACAGTTCATCGACGACAACAGTAGACTTTATACGTACTTCAGAATTCAACATAAATTACTCTGTACAGTGTCTGCACGAATATATCAACGACATTAGTAACTCAGACCATCAACAAAATCTTTCACGCTGTCTCAACAATGGCTTTGCGACCAATTTCTATATAATAGGCTACTTGTTCCCGGCACGTCGGTAGACAAGACTGGGCATGTCTATGAAAAACGTTGGCGTCACGCTAATGAGGAAAATGCCTTGTTATACAGTCGTGGTTGTATCCAAAACTCTGCTATTGCGCTCTAACCAATCGTCCATCGTGCCTCACAATTAATCAAAACAAGGTCAGGTACGTTAAAATAATGTGTGGGTAGTGTAACAGATTGGAAAAGCCAGATGTCATTTACAAACTTCAGAAAATATAAGTCACTGGAAGGGCCAGAATAGTAGTTCCAAATTAGGAGGTAAACTGAAATCTTCAAACTGAAAATAACGCAACATCTTTTAAAAACCCTTCTCATGATTGGAAATCAACGTCAGACAAACGTAAACGAAACACGGGACAATGTTGCTCAGTCTACCGTAAAACAAAGGAAATCATCTACAGCAACAAAAAAGAACCATAACTACGAAGGAATCCGTAACAAGTGAAAACATTTAACCCTTTGGAGGTGAGGTGAAGCATTGTAACGTTTCAGGTGAGGTGGGGTCTGACATACCCCAATACATATAATTACTTGCACGTCGCAATATCAACTATAATATAAATTGTGAGCTAAACTACAGTTATGTAACCAATTGTCGGCTAAACTGGTGATTTTCAGGAACAAATAACAGTTTTCAATCATAATTGATATGGCCAGCGTGGTGGCGCTCAAAATCAAGCGGCCCTTTGCAATGGCATCTTCGTGGCCCTCAAAACATGTAACATTTTGGGAACACGTGACAATGTCGTGACATAATACCCGTAATAATGGATCAATTTTGCATCGATGCAACACTATATGCAGTAATATCTTATAATCGCACATTTTTTCGGCACTGTGCCGTTACTTTTTAAATTCCTTAAAATCAATATGTATACGAAAAATTAAAATTTCACTTTAATATGCAAGAAAAAAAAAAAATGGCGTCCAAAAGTACCTGAAAGTGTCCTAAAGTGTCCCTATTTCACATTCACTAAGGTAGACAAAAATAATCCAAGCTGGTTCTACGTTTTCCGTAGAAAAAGCAGCGTAGAATAGCCTTGGGGTGTGTCATACCCCACCTCACCTCCAAAGGGTTAAGATCTTGGTTCAGAGCATCCATGCCATCTGTCAGCTGTCGACGGTAATCCGTTGGTTGGTGCACGGGTACGCCACTGGTCACTCTTTCAGCTTTCTATGCATTGTTTTGCTAACTGATGTAATAACATCATAACATCATATATTTTAGCGCGGAGAGCGCCTCCGAGTAGGTAACCTGAAGGGTCGCCTGACAAAGGTTTAATCACATAACATTACATTAAGTTCGGCATAAAAACTGCTAACCTCGAAATCCATCTGACAAGATATAGAAGTAGGCTAATAGCAGTGTAGACGGATTATGATCAGTACATATAATTATATTATATATATATATATATATATATATATATATATATATATATATATATATATATATATATATACAAAATTATAACCAAATTAATGTCGTTCAGTTTGGCAAGCAACGATCATGCAACAGAATAAGCATCTTTCACAATATTTTCTAATTTTCTTTACGATTGAGATAGTTTCTGAGTTCTGACTATTGACCGTTTTAACAAAAGCCCTTAGATGTACATCTGTCCAATGAAAAATTCTCTGGCACTTTCAAGCAAGTGAACTCTCACAACCATTTAGCAATTTTTGCATTGTCAGGGATGCTTTCTTTTAAATAACCGAAAACCGTATACAGAAACAGACACTCCGTACCAGACATTATAGATTTATAACTAGCAGATCTTTTCTCAACAATCATTGTCACCACGAACAACTAAACCACATTCCTAAGAACGTGTAATGCACTTCCAAATCCTTTTGGCAATAACAGTAATTGTTGATGTCAAAAGGATTCGGAATAATTGTCTATGTAGAATTATTATCAATAAAGAATTATTGTCTATGCAGCTTCGCACATATCAATCGAACGGTTTCCGTAAAATGATACATGGTCTGTCTAACATTCAAATGGCTTTCGCTCCAATTTATATGGCACCGAAATATCGTTGGATTTTTTAAGGAACGTAAATAGTTCTTGGCGTAATCCTCCATAGCCTATAAAACAATCATAATCGTGTTAATGCATAAACGACTTCTCTGTTGTTCAAACACTTCACGATGACCCGATGTATTGAAACGTAGAGGTCTACGATCAATTTAATAATACTTGAATTCACGATTTTGGTTACTAGCAAGTCTTCTTCTTCCAATCCTCGCTAGTTTTCTCAAGTACTCTACATTATCTTACAGATAATCTGGCATTTTTGCGTCTGCCTTTCTTTCATTCATTCGTTCATTATCTATTTGTATAATTCATTCTGGGTGTCTATCAGTCTGACTGTGTTTCTCAGTTTGTCTCCTTTTCTTTATGTCTGTCTGTCTATCTGTCTGTGTGACTGTCAGCCTGTCTTCCTCTATGCTTCAGTCCAAAAACATCTGTGTCAAAAGTCTAACAGCGATGAGATTTCCTTGTTAGTGACCTTGGGCCCACATATGACAGCGCCCGTGAACTTTAGGAGGGCTGGGTCGTATGGTTGACGTGCAAGCGGCCTTTCCACACCTTATAAATTGTTTAAGTGCACTGCAGCATTCTAGCTGAAGAAGATATATTCCCTTCCATATATATATATATATATATATATATATATATATATATATATATATATATATATATATATATATATATATATATGGTAACAGGACCTCTGAACATACGTATATATGTACCCTGTATGTAAAATAAATAATATTTTATATACAACAATATCCATGTAAAAGCAGATTCAATGTTGCATTCTAGTATACATCTGTATGCAAATAGCAAATCATACCGCATATTATATTCTTTCATGGGCGTCGAGAGCCACGGCGGGCCCCGGGGCAGACACTTCTTAGCGTCCATCAGGGCCCTTGTTTTTTTAATTTTATCTGTAAGTCCGAGTCTGATGTAAGGATGAAAAAACCTATCAAACTATATTTAAGGAATAATATTAATAATAGTAAAAGTAGATGTAAAAATCAATTTCTGGTTTAAAAGGTCCATCAGCCTCGACAGATCTATCTGAGTCATCTTGTCTGGCGATTTCATTAACAGGCATGAAAATGCTTCCATACCCATTTTCAGGCTTCACGTCAACTTGACCTGTGACAGTTGTCGCATTATAATGTCCAATTTCAGGAGGTGAGAATATGTCACTTCCAATGTCTGCATAGACTACATCAACACCTCGCTCCGTGCCATGATCATCAACTCCACTACTACCGGGTAGTGCTACTACTAGCGACGATATTGTCAGCTTGATTTGCTGCATAATTCACTTTTGATGAAATTGAAATCAAAAATTTTGAAGGAGTGTCTGTCTAGCTAATCTTTCTTTCCTTTTTTGAGCTCCAGATTTCTTATGGTAATTCATCGTCTAATTTGTCATCATCTTAAAGGGATATAGCCTAATATAGAATATTGGGAATTTGGTATTATGATAACTTATGTTCTGTAGCCTATATATCCAGTTGCAAGTTCAAGTATTATTTATTTGGATAATAACTCAAATTTCAATTCGTAAATTTACATCTAGTAAAAGATTTTTTGGCTGCCAGAAAATCAATAATCTATTCTAGGCCGACTGGCGACTGCTGATGAATCCGAAATATAAGCTTAATACTGATAAGCACAGTGTTTTTAAAATTAAAGCTATTCAACTATAATATGACCACAACAGTACTGTTTCAGTTGTGACTTAAATAACTGAAACTGTAGGATGACCTTTATAAGCAGTGGCGTAGCTAGGATTTAACCATATAGGGTGCGTAAAGCGAAGTGCTAGGCCACGCATATAATAATATTATGATTCTATAATTAATATATTCGTTTATTGGTATGAAACAGGTAGACACACCGCTATCTGATACATATGGTAATAGGAAAGTTTAGAATGAGTGTAGTGTTTTTTAGTCATAAAATGTTATATTATATTACCAAGAGAGCTTCTATTATAGGACTCTGGGGATAAACTGTCTATCTTTCGGAGGCAATGTGTAGCTATGTGAATTCTGGTATAATATGGAATTCAGTCAGTTATCGAAATTTGTCTGCATTACTTAACTTTGCACAGTAACAGCTAGAGCGAAATCATTCTGATGACCAACGTCTGTTCTCACCCCAAATCCTCTTACTGGACAACTTAGACTGTTAAGTGACACAGCTACTAAATCGTTTTAGTTAACATTGCCAATAGAATTATCTGCAGTGCTAACTAACCTCTTCAGTCCAATTTCCACAGTCACATTTGTTACTGGCTTGCTTTTCTGGCAAAGAAATTCGATAGACCGGTTTCTCTATTAGGCTATAAAGCTTAATCACCTAGTTATTAAATTGAAGAATTTAATTAAAATCGTTTAAAAAGTAAATGAATGGATTATAATTAGCGACTGTTTTCTGAACATGAATAACTACATAGACCGATTAACATGAATACTGGAGACTGCAGTGTGTGCACTGTTGTACAGGCTTGTAGAGAGACATTGAAAGAGATACCCCTAGACTGCAAGAGACAGACAGACAGAAATACATGTATAGAGAGAGACAGAGACAGACAGAGACAGACAGACAGAGACACAGAGACATGGGCCTACAAGGCAGATATTATTTCCCACATTCCTTCGCCCTGGAGATGAGTGATAAAGCCGAGGTAAAGGGAATCATCCCTTGCCCTAAATTGTTGTGCATCAGAAAGAAAATAACTGTGTTCGTTTCTACTGTTGGTCAAATACGATGACACATCGGTATTCGGGTGGCCTAAACCAAGGAACTCTGGATATTATTAAGAAGTCCTTGCCTAAACAGACACCACACATACAATGTACGTCTGTGGCCCTGTGTATCATGTATAATGATTCACGAAGCATTCGTCATAATACAGACTGCATTGGGCCAAAACCCAAAGCTTTCTTCAAATTGAACAAAGTTTTAGACATTTCCGGGCCCCTGCCAGGGCCCCCTGCCATAGAACCGGGCCCCGGGGCAGCAACCCCCCCTGACCCCCCCTCTCATCGGCCCTGTATTCTTTACCAACAATCTCCCCATCAGAAACTCCATATTCCCCACACATTGGCCTACACGAAGGGCATAATCATCACGAAAGAATTATTTTATACCCACTACTGTCCTTTGCCGTTTACACGACTCTTTTGTCAACCATCTCGGTCTTGGGTTCGTCTCCAGGGTTTGTGTAGCCCAAATTTCACTGAGGAAAATTTGCCTCCAACGTTTGAGTCCGTATTCCGAGTCAGTTCGACTTTCTAATATTAGTTCGACTCAGTTTGTCTTGTGTTGACGTTGGAAAAACCGATTGTAAAGCAATCTCATTGACACCTTTGACCACGAGAGTGTATGCCTAATATAAGTGAATGGGAAACCAATGCAGATCGTCGCTAAAGTGCTGAAAGATCGAAATACCGATGGTGGCTCATTGGCTGCTTATGCATCTGCTCCAAAAACGGTGTTGTTTGACCCGGTTGTTTTTCTGGAATATGAACGACCTAGTGCCCTCAATCTGAAAACTGGGTTGGACGTGTACTTTGACTTTTCCGTCCTGCAGATTTCTATAAAAGGAGAGGATAGATTGAACGATGGCATCGACTCAGCCGAGCAGTTGTGAGAATCTACACTTCCTTCCTGTCGACACTTGGAGAAACCGACGTCAAGATGACTACCACAGTCAGAATTCCGGAACCATTCTGTTGGAAGAAATCTTACGAAATCGGAGTAAGTAACTGACCTCTGGTCATATTTCTCCGTCTCTACCTCTGTCTTCGTCTCTGGCAGTGTTTCTGTTTCTATTTGTCTCTTTCTCTCTGGTTGTAATTTCTTTTCTGCTGCCGTATCTGTCTCTTCTATCTGTATCTCTTTTCTGCATTCGTCTATTTTTCCTTCAGTAACTGTGCGACAACAGACTTTGTTAAGTAATGGCAGGCTAGGTACCAAGAAATAGAATTTGGCACCGGAATCAGGAGTTGAGAAGTTAGCAGCATATTTCCTGCGATGGTATGCTCTCGCCAACCTCTCGTGTCCAAGACTTTGAAATTCGTTCAAGACCGGTTGAAGGGCCGGAGATATGGAAATGTGGTATATGGGAGCTTTACGGTTTTACATTCTAACTAAAACAGAGCAGATCTTCAAGCAAGAGCACCTCTTACGTAATCTAATTTACGGATTTCTAAATCGCCTCCCAGTACAACCTAATCAGAGGCGCTCCCAGTGCCAAGAGCACACCAGATAAGAAAAGTCTTAAGACTACGGGCAGAGGCAGCATTACCCCCAGTTAAAATCATGCAACGAGTCATATAGGTGAAAGATAATTGCAGAGCAAGTGGCCAGCCAATTCATACGCACTCTTGAGCAGTATACTGCATTGCGTAACATGTTAGCCTCACTTGTGGGACATAGTATATAGCTTCACTTGCTTTGTTTGTCTGTCTCAAGAAGACTGTATATCTTTCTGTGAAAGCTATTTTATTTTCAGTTTTCACTTAATTTACTTGTTTTTTTTATCTCTGCCTACTGCAGTACCCTAACCTTGATGAACAGCACGAGATGGCCTTTATGAGCATTACGGACTTGTGCAACAATCCAGATGACAAGATGAAACTCGACTGTATGATAGCTGTCCTAACTGCTGCCTGCCTGACCGAAGAGGTAGGAATTACCATTACATCAAACCATCAATGGATCGTATGCCATTCAATCTCTGTCTGTCTGCCTATCACTCGTTCTAGCTATCTGTCAGATTCTGTCTGTATCTGTATCTCTCTGTCTGTCTGCCTCTCTATCTGTCGCGATTTGTACGATCACCTTTGCATCCATCCATCTATATTATAAGGCGAAGTCTATTTACGTTGTCCTTCCGTTTGTTTGTATGTTTGTGTGTCTGTTGTCTAAAGGCTCCGAAACGGAACGCTTTAGCGATTTACAAAATTTTACAAACCATTATTACGCCACGTCTAGGTCAACGCGACTATTTTCAGCTCGCAATTTTATTTAAACGCCGATATATGGACATTTTAAATGTCCAACTGTTTCAACGAGGCTATCTTATAATACCGGCCATAGTATGGCCATTTGTCCAGTTGTCCACGTCACACGGGATAAATATGCAATCTTACGTCACGCGGGCTTAATTTTCAAATCAGGCGCTTTCGTTAAAAGACGCGGGTCGCTCCGAAAAATTACAATCGCAATAACGGTCGAGCTTCGTCTACTATTATATTTAGCCCGGGAAACAAATAATAGGGCTATATAAGGTAGAGATAACCCGTGCGGTACTATTTTCAACTCATTATTATTTTTGCTAAACGAGGCAGCAGCTGAGTCACAGGTAATAAAATTCAAATACACGGGGAAACACTATTTTTACCTCTAAATATCGTTCAGTATGATTGTGGACATTTAAAATATTTGAAGCCCTTCAGCATATAAAGTAAGTAAGTAAGTAAGTAGCCTTTATTTGCAGCCGTTAAAAATTACGCTTGGGGAAACCCGGGCAAAGCCGGGTAGTACGTCTAGTTCAGTCATAAAAATGCAAGGCATCTTTAAAAGAAGCGAATGTTTTGACGACGACTTTTATGACAACTACACTGCTAATCTTAACTCTTGTCATTTTTCTTCACTTCAGGTGATGATGAAGAGCTGTAACAATCCAGACTTCACCAACCACAAGATGGAGCACGATGACTTCATCATGAAGCTTAAGACTATGTGCTGCCCTCTCCCCGAGAACGACCTTCACTTCATCAAAGAATGGTCTGTATTGAAAAGTAATATTAAGACCGAAAATATTAACTATAGGCGCTACTGTACAGGAATTACGTAGAACTTTTTGGTGATCTGTAGGCCAGGTAACAAGTGTACCTGCGTTCTTCATTACTGCAAGGTGAGGTCAGCAGAATGCAGTTGCTAGTTGAATAATAATAATAATAATAATAATAATAATAATAATAATAATAATAATAATAATAATAATAATAAAAATAATAATAATAATAATAAGACGAGGCCTGACCCTCCAGACAAATTTCCTGTTCCTTATAGACATTTTTCCTAAATCCTGAGGGATTATTAATACCTCGGGTAAAAAAAATAATAATAATAATTATACTTTTTTCAGAGGATCTCAGTTACAGTACAACGCTTCAACGCCGTAGCATTTAGTGGCACATTTATCAAACCCACGCCCGATATGGATGAGGAATAGCCGTTCCAGACACATTACTTTTATAATTTCTAAGTATCTGGATGAATGAAGTACCTCAGGGCAAATAATAATAATAATAATAATAATAATAATAATAATAATAATAATAATAATAATAATAATAATAACAATAATAATAATAATTAGTATAATTAGAATAATAATAATAAAAATAGTAATAATAATAATGATAATAATATTTTTATTATAATTATAATAGTAATAGTAGTAACGACAAGTTACATGTATAAGGTGCCGTATAGCGCGGCCATACCGCTACAAGATCGCCTCACAAATAACTAATCAACGGGAAAAGCCTTCGCAAACAAATAGCTTATGAGCTTTGATTCCCAGTACCTCTACATGAAAATCTGTCATGCCCATAGTGGAGTTTTCATGTGTGCAGAGGAGGCGCATGACATTGTGTGTACATCAGCTCATTGGACCTTTAGTTGACAGTGAAAGTATGCAAAGGTTCTAGAGAGCGCGTTGGAGGATTGTCCCTTTTAAGTCAGCTGACGCCATTGTCTAATTCTACGTGTGGTGGTAGAAAGAAGATTGCAAATCCTCCATTGGACGAATCAATTATAATGGGTATTTACGGTTGAGGTAGTGTGACTTTAATTCCTCAGTTGTTTGGTGCGCAAGAACAAATGTTCTGTATCGCCTATATTTTCAACAACTGCGTACATAAAGGATAAATAGTGACCAATATAAAGCAAAGAATACACTCAGCAGGCTCAAATCTGCAATCAGCAGATTCCAGATCAAGCGCACTACCCAACAAACCTTCATGCGTTGCCGTTTTCAGTAAAGTAATGTAATTGGTCAATTCATTCATTACTTTACGTTGCTTACCCTTACGCTACACTTCAACGTAATGCCTCACCTTACCTGCGCCTGCCTTAACTCACCTCTTCTCACCTCCCTTTATAACCTTAAGTCTTACTTTCACTTCTACCGCTTTACCTTACCTTGTCTTACATCTCCTACCATATCTTACCTTATCATCCATTCCTTGAGTCACATTGCTTGTATTTATGCATACAGCATACATGTATACGGTTTTGTTTTATCGTTTAGGCTCATCAACCACATAATGACTTGGGATATGAAAATGAAGAATAAGCTCTACACCTATCCGAACATGTAAACTCCACGCTGTTGTGGCGTAACTTCTCGACACTACCGTGTGTGAAGTCAGCAACCACCAATCAGTTTTCTGTCAGACATTTTCATAGAACTACTTTTTGTACTTCGCCCGACAGCAGACGTTTATGAAATGCGCATTAGTCAGTCCTTAGAGCAATTTAGAGTAGTTTTCGTTTAAAGCGTAGAGTTTAGCGATTTGCCATTTCCACAGGCGTTTTTGAATTCTAAAACTGTTGAGATTATCTCGTATTTGATTTGGAATTCGATTTTCGCTGTCCACGGGTCTAAAGTTGCGAATGTGAAAACTTTGGATCTGCTACTCAATTTCTGCTAATAAAATTTGAAACCAAGTAATTATTTTCGTGATTGTTGTGTCGTACATTAAAGCAATGCAATACAATTCAATAACAATGCAATAAATTTGTTGACAACAATCGATTTGGTTAAGAATCGCCGACTCACTCGATTTGTCTGCGTTGACTCGGGATAAGACACTGATTTTATTATGGAAAAGGCCAGAGTATTTTTTCCAATCTAGTAGTCTTAAAGTGAAATCCCCCAATAGCCAAACACATCAAGAGCCTTCTGATGATTGCAAATCAATCTCTGATAAACGTAAGCGAAACACAGGAGAATGATATGCAAGTTACTGTAAGACAAAAGACATTATGTGCAGAAACACAACACTTTAACTGCGAAACAATCTGTAACCCAGAGAGAGAGAGAGAGACAGACAGACAGACAGACAGACAGACAGAGACAGAGAGACTGAGAGAGAGAGAGAGAGACAGACAGACAGACAGAGATAGGCGAGACAGACAGACAGACAGACAGACAGAGTACATCAGAATCATTTTGGCATTAGGAATATTGTCTCTGCAGGATCAAACATATCAGTCGGTCGTTTATGAGAAATTGACCTAACATTTAATTGGCTTTCATTCCAATATGTATGCCATTGTATGGCACCGAAATTTCATTAGATGTTTCTTTAAGAATTGCAAATAGTCCTTGGTGTAACCCTTCATAATCTATCAAACAAGGATAATCAGGTTAAAGAATTAACGACTTCTCTATTGTTCCAAACATTTCGCACAATGCCCGTGGACGTGCTACTGGATCGTAGACGAACACCATCAATTTAATAATTTACTGCGAAATTATACATGTCTTTCTAACTTTTAATTGGCTTTCGTTACAATTCATATGACACCGAAATTTCCTTGGATTTTTTGTAAAGAAAGGTAAATAGTCCTTGGCGTAGCCCTCCATGAGTTAACAAACAAGAATAATCGGGTAGAGAAATGAACGACTTCTCCATTGTTCCAAACAATTCACGATTCACGATTCCCCGATGTATTGAAATGTAGACGTCTACAATCAATTTAACGATACTTGAATTCACGATACTCTTAACTGGCAAGTCGGCTCCTTACAATCGTCGTTAGTTTTATCATGTACCCTACATAATCTCACGGCTTATTAGTCGCTTGATGCGCATAGTAGTCTTTTTGGCCTACATGCTTGGACTATAAACTGACTGCAGATTGATTATATTTTGCCTATTTTTTTAATTTAAAATGTAACAATGTTAATATTTTATATCCTAGCAAAATGTTGAATGCTACAATCAATGAGTTGTTATTATAATTATGATAGCATTATAAGAGTTGCTAACTTGCCACTTTCGAATTCATTAAAATGATGTCTACCAATTCCGACTTAAAATTACGATTAATGTTGAGTTGCTCTGCAGCCCGGGTTTCCTCTTGACTCCAGTTTCGCCACTGGCCTCTCAGTCCATCGGTTAAAAGTCTAACATCGATGAGATTTCCATGTTTGCGAACTTGGGTCCACAATATATATGACCGTGCATGTGGACTAGGGTTGCATGGTTGACGAACATGGGACTTTTCCACTTCTTTAGCGATTCTGCGTGTTTAAGTACAAGCTGAAGAAAAATATGCTTCACTTCATATACCGTATATATATATATATATATATATATATATATATATATATATAGGGTAACTACAGACTGGAACTGTATACATACGAATATATGCTCCTGTGAGGCTGTGAATGATGAATTTGTTTCTGTCAATTTGTTTTTGAATTTGTCAATAATCGGTCCACATATGATCGCGCATGTGGACTTTAGGAAGGCTATAATGGTTGACGCGCATGGGGCTTTTCCATTTCCATTAACGATGTCGCGTGTTTAAGTGGACTTTAAGAACCCTAGGTTGGCCAAACAAGGACATAATTATCAGTCCGCTTTCTAATTTTAGTTCGCCTCAGTTTGACTTGTGCAGTCTTTGGGAAATAACCGATGGCAAGAAATCTTACGTTTCCACAAACAAATGGCGGATCATTAGCTGCTTATGCAACTGCTCCAAAAACGCTGTTGTTTGACATGGTTGTTTTCCTGGAATATGAACGTGCACGCGTTCTCCATCTGAAAACTGGGTTGCACGTGTGCGTTGAATTTTCCGTCTAGGAGATTTCTATAAAAGGAGAGGATAGATTGAACGATGGCATCGACTCAGCTGAGCAGTTGTGAGATTCTATTCGCCTTTCCTGTCGACACTAGTCTTGGAGAAATCGACGTCAGCATGACTACCACAGTCAAGATTCCGGAACCATTCTGTTGGGACAAGATGTTCGAAGTTGGCGTAAGTAACAGACATTCTCTCTCTCTCTCTCTCTCTCTCTCTCTCTCTCTCTCTCTCTCTCTCTCTCTCTCTCTCCTCTCTCTCTCTCTTTCTCTCTCTCTCTCTCTCTCTCTCTCTCTCTCTCTCTCTCTCTCTCTCTCTCTCTCTCTCTCTTTCTCTCTCCTCTCTCTCGCTCTCTGTCTCTCTCTTTCTCACTCTCTGTCTCTCTGTCTCTCTGTCTCTCTGTCTCTCTCTTTCTCTTTCTCTCTCTCTCTCTCTCTCTCTCTCTCTTTCTCGCTCCTCTCTCTCTCTCTCTCTCTCTCTTTCTCACTCTCTGTCTCTTTGTCTCTCTGTCTCTCTGTCTCTCTGTCTCTCTCTCGCTTCGCTGCTTCTATCTCTATCTCCTCTTCTTCCTTCGTCTTCTTCTTCTGTGACTGTGCGACAAGAGAGTGTGTTCAGTTATGCGCTTGGTCTACAGATCGCGGGTTTGAGTCTGATGATGGAACTCCGCGTTACGACTCTGGCCAGGCATTTCCTGCGATGGTCTGACCTCGTACCCTAGACTTTGAAATTCGTTCAAGACCGGTTGAAGGGCCAAAGATAAGAAAATGTGGCATATGGGAGCTTTACGGTTTTACATTCTAATCAAAGCTGAGCGGATTTTCAAACAAGAGCACCTCCTACATAATGCATTTAGGAACATGGTGGCTTTACTTGTGGGACATTGTATAGCTTCTCTTGCTTTGTCTGTCTTTCTGAAGAAGGCTTAAACTCTCTCGCTTTCTGTGGAAAGTAGTTTATTTATTTTGTTACTTACTTTGCTTATCTTTTAGAATTTTTGCCTGTTGTAGTACCCTAACCTTGATGAACAGCACAAGATGATGTTCCATTGCATCACGGACATGTGCAAAAATCTCGATGACAAGCTGAAACTCGACTGTATGATATCTATCATGACTGCCAACTTCCTGACCGAAGAGGTAGGAATTACAATTTCATCAATTAATCAATTCAATGGATCGATGAATATATGTCATTTAATCTCTGTTTGTCTGCCTGTCACTCTTTCTAGCTATCTGTCTGTTTCTATATCCTTCTGTCTGTCTGCCCCTCTATCTGTCACGATTAAGACGATCATCTTTGCATCCATCCATCCATTCATCCAAATTCAAGATATCTTACGACTACAAGATGCTGCCAATGCTATGATAACGACTATTGTGACAACGACACTGCTAATCATCGTTTTTCTCATTTGTTCACTTTAGGTAATGATGAAGTGCACTAACAATCCAGACTTCACCAACCACAAGATGGAGCACGATAACTTCATCATGAAACTTAAAACTTGGTGCTGTCCACTCACCGACAAAGACATTCACTTCTGCAAAGAATGGTCAGTATTGAACAGCAATAGCCTATGTTAACCCAGAGTAATTATTGTGGTAGACATTATATACGTAGCGCTCTTTGAGGATATAATTATAGTAACATGTACTCCTGCGTTCTTCATTAGTGTATGGTGAGGTCAGGAAAATGCAGTTGCCAGTTACCACTACCTCTAAATGAAAAATCTCGTGCCCATGATGGAATGTAGGGAAAGCGCATGCGTGCACGTTCACAGCAGATCTTTGGCCCTTTAACCGGCAATGAAAGAATGTCAAGGTCCAATATAGTAAGAGAGTCAGAAGACTGGCGCTTGTAAATCAGCTGAAACCGTTGTTAATTGCTACGCTTGGTGGTAGAAAGAAGTGAGCAAAACGACGTATCCATGGACGAATGAATATTGGGCATTTACGGTTGAGGTAGAGTGACTTTGATTCTTCAGTTGTTAAGTGCGCAAGAACAACTTTTCTTTGTCACAAATATTTTCTACAACTACGTACAAAGTGGACAAATAGGGACCAATATTGATCAAATTGTCATTATGAATCCACTTAGCAGACTGAAGTCTTCAATCAGCAGATGGCAGCTCAAGCTCACTACCCAACATACCGTCATGTCGAACTATTTTCAGTTATGCAGTAATTCACCTTAGTGCATATTGCATTGTGATGTCACACCTTACCTTGTATTGCCTTTCTCCACCTTGCATCTCCTCTCCTCACCTGCCGTCATAACCTGAAGTTGTCTTGTCTTAGTTTGCCTGTTCACACCTACCTTACCTTGTCTTACATTACCGACCTCACAAATTGCTTATCCACCTTAGGCTGCCTCTCTGTCTCTTACGGACTGATCTTCTGGATGTTGACCTGATTACGAATTGTTTTGATACGCCATCGGTTGATGCCTTGTGCATTAGACACCGGCGCAATAGAAGTTGCTAATTACATTACATTACCTACCTTAGCTGGTCTTACCATGTCTTACCTTTTTACATTTTGCGTGAGTAAAATTGCTTGTACGAATAGCATCTGGTTTTGTTTTATCATTTAGGCTGATCAACCACATCATGAATTGGGATATGAAGTACAAGAACAAGCTCTACACCTACCCGAACATGTAAACCTCCACCCTGCTGCGACTTAACTTCTCGAAACTACCGTGTGTGAAGTCAGCGTTCAACCACCAATCAGCTTTCTCTCAGACATTTTCATAGAGCTAGTTTTTGTACTTCTCCCTACAGCAGACGCTTGTGAATCCGTCTTAGTCAGTCCTTAGAGCAATATGCTTATAGAGTAGTTTCTGATTGACTAGATATTTTACAGGTTTCTTATTTATAAAGAGCTTATTAGTTACTTTTCAAAGCGGAAACTCTTAAGATGATCTTATCATTGATTTCGGAATTCGATTTTAGTTATCTGCGGCTCTAAAATTGCGAAAGTGGAGCAGCGGCGTTATTTCTACTAATAAAATTTGAACATTAAATTGTTGTTTTCACAATTGTTGTCTCGTTCATGAATGCAATGCAATGCAGTATGATACAAAGCAATATAAAGACAGTGCAATACAATGACAATGCAATACGAAGACGATACAATTCGAAGACAGTGCAATACAGATGTTTAGAGTTGAAAAGGCGAGGGAGGTGTGCGGAAGAGAAGGACTCGGGATGGGATTAGTAAAAATAGTGTTTTCAGCTTTTAGTGGAAGACCTGTGTAGAGATAGCAAGAGGTGAGGTTTTGGTGAGTTCGTGAGAACGGTGAGATGGATCGGATATTTGTCGTAACACTGGTGGGAGTTTGTTCCAAAGAGTCGGTACAGCTATGGCTATGGAGCGAATAAGTGATGAGGTGACGGAAGGGCGGAGCAGTGTGACGTTGGAAGAGGAACGGATTGAACGAAGAGGTTGGACCGTGAACAACTGGTGGAGGTAGGAGGGCTAGGAGGATTGAAGTGTGTTGTACGTGAGTGATATGGCTATATTCTATTCGTTCCGGAAATTTGAGCCAGTGTAGTTATTTCAGGACAGGAGTGATGTGGTGGTGTTTGGGTTTTTTTGGTGACATCACGGGCGAGCCGGCGAGGGCATTCTGAATGGCTTGGAGGTGGTTTATTTGGGTGATGTCTTTGTTCAGAAAAGAGCTTTTGTCTTCTCTAACGGTTCGTTCACATGTCAGTTTGACTGTTTCTCCACATATTGTTTGCTTAGGTGCCTGTCTGTGTTTCTGTATGTATGTATGTTTGTGCGTATGTATATATATTAATATATGTATGTCTGTATGTATGAGGACTTGAGGACACTTATCATAGCGCATTTTGAGCAACTCACAAAGGCGTAATCAATCTGATTGTCTGTCTGTCTGTCCGTCTGTCTTCTTGTCTGTCTGTCTGTGTCTGTCTGTCTGTCTGTCTGTCTGTCTGTCTGTCTGTGGGTCGGTCGTTCGGTCTGCCCATCCTTCCAAACCGACCATTGTTGTCACACCCTGAGATCTTATTGGCTTCGGTGGACAATTCGGTCGGTGTTCTACGACCCTTCTTGGTCGGTGGGGGACCCATTGCCTTCCCCTCACCCAACCACCTCTACCCTCCCCCCTCAACCCCTCTTTCCCCTTATCAGACGTCGAAGCAATGGAGAAGAATTTTTGGCGCTCCGGTCGTTAAATATTGATTTGTTACTATGGCAACGGTTCGCTTCTGATAATATTCGTCTTTCTCAATTGCCAACAGACAGACAGAGAGTGATACAGAGACAGACAGTGAAAACATTCACAAGGAGTCAGACAGACAGACAGGAGACAAACAGACATAAGGAGGACAGATATGAAAGAGACAGACAGAGAGACAGACAGGCAGGAGTCATGACATTGTAGCATCTTGCCAGTGGTTGTGAATCTGTGTTTTAATTAGAAGACAGACAGGCAGACAGACACAGCTGTGCAGACATACATACATACATACTACCATACATACATACATACATACATACATACATACATACATACATACATACATACATACATACATACATACATACATACATACATACATACATACATACATACATACATACATACATACATACATACATACATACATCTGCTGATTGGCTAGATCTTTTTGTTCCTAGGACTAGGACTGCCTTGGCTCAACGCCGGGCATTTGCTGTGGTTGGTCCCTCTACTTGGAATGACCTTCCCCCTCATTAAGGGCTAAACTAATGACTAGTTTTTCCTCTTTGGTCTCGCGTTGTTTAAAGACGTTTCTTTTTCCCCGGGGTTTTCGTGCTAAGAGCGCTTCTGAATAGTTATTCTGAGAGAGGCGCTATATAAATCTTTAGATACAATACAATACAATACAATACATACATACATACATACATACATACATACATACATACATACATACATATACAATACAATACAATACATACATACATACATACATACATACATTGGGAAGCAGAAAGAGATATGAGAACAGATCCAGACAAAATAGGACATAAAAGCAGGAAGAGCGGAACTCTGAGAGAAATAGATGAGCAAATTAAAAACAGAAATTCCAGAAAAATTTAGTAAAAGCGCCCGAGAACGAAACAGAGCAACAGAAACAAAGATACGTAAACAGACAGACAGAGAGAAGCGCACACGCCACAGGCAAATCACAGACAGACGCAGACAAAAGGAGACACAGAATTCGTCAGTACTACCGAAAGATTGGACGAGAAATATAGAAGTGATAGACAGACAGACAGACAGACAGTCTAGCAGACGCACAAATAGACACACACAGACGGACAAACAGCCAGGTAAACATAGGAAGAATAGAAACTGATCAGTCCCGTATCGATCTCCATTCATCTGATCCATTCAAGCAATTCCATCACCACACCAACTTATCATCCTGACTACACTGTCTGTTCTATGTGTCTGTGTGTCTGTGTGTCTTTGTGAATGTGTGTCTGTCTGTTGACTGTTGTATGTATGTATGTATGTGTGTGTGTGTGTATGTATGTATGTATGTATGTATGTATGTATGTATGTATGTATGTATGTATGTATGTATGTATGTATGTATGTATGTATGTATGTAGCTATGTATGTATGTATGTATGTATGTATGTATGTATGTATGTATGTATGTATGTATGTATGTATGTATGTATGTAGCTATGTAGCTATGTATGTATGTATGTATGTATGTATGTATGTATGTATGTATGTATGTATGTATGTATGTATGTCTGTCTGTCTGTCTGTCTGTCTGTCTGTCTATCTGTCTGTCTGTCTGTCTGCCTGTCTGCCTGCCTGCCTGTCTGTCTGTCTGTCTGTCTGTCTGTCTAATTAAACCACAGATCCCCAACCTTCGGCAAGATGCTACAATGTCATGACTCCGTTCGCATTCGCTAGATGACCACCATAACTGCTCTGATGTTCGCTAGGGTGTGCCAGAGTCGCTCTCGGCGAGTCACGTGAACGAAACGACTCTGACGACGATTAGCGACAGGCAGCTTCCGGTTAGAAGTAATCACGTGATGAATTCGCGACGCAAGACAAGGAACGGCGAACAATCAAAACCGGAAGTTGATTGTCGGTCGGTAGTTGGACGGTTTAGGAGAAAGATGTGAATCCCGGTGAGCGCATTGTTCACAGTCTCTCTGTATTTGCTTTGTCTCTTTGTTTGTTTGTCTGTCTGCGGCTTTGTCTGTTTATCTGTCTGTCTGTGTCTGTGTGCCTGTGTGTCTGTGTGTCTGTGGGTTATCTTCCGTTGGACTCACGGGGGGCTGCGGAGATGGTGGGCGACGCCGAAGACGGACTACTACGATCGGTTGTACGATGCAGGACTCATGTGCTCCGTCCGATCTTCCCTCCAACTGTTGTCCGCCACCATGACCTTCGACCCAGACCACATGACTTTGTCCTACCGCTTAAAGATGACAGAAATTACATCCCAAGGATTCTATTTAAGAGCTTGATGTTGCCCCGTTGACCAAGTCGCCCTTTGCTGGAACAGATATTTAAAAACTATTAATTATTCACTTCTTCTTTTTATCTGGCAATACGACTATCTGTAATGGGTTGCGGTGTGTCAACCTAGTGATTCAATATTAAACGAATATATATATGTGTATCTATGCATCGGTGTTTGTTGTATGTTTTTAACAGAACGAGGAATCAATTAAGATAAGACGATCAAACAGACAGACAGGCAGGCATACCGAATGGCAGGCAGGCATTCAGGCAGACATACATGTATACATACATACATACAGACCAATTAAGATAAGCCGATCAAACAGACAGACATGTAAGCAGGCATACGGAATGGCAGGCAGGCAGGCATTCAGGCAGACATACATGTATACATACATACATACAGACCAATTAAGATAAGCCGATCAAACAGACAGACATGTAAGCAGGCATACGGAATGGCAGGCAGGCAGGCAGACAGACATACATGTATACATACATACATACAGACCAATTAAGATAAGCCGATCAAACAGACAGACATGTAAGCAGGCATACGGAATGGCAGGCAGGCAGGCATTCAGGCAGACATACATGTATACATACATACATACAGACCAATTAAGATAAGCCGATCAAACAGACAGACATGTAAGCAGGCATACGGAATGGCAGGCAGGCAGGCAGACAGACATACATGTATACATACATACATACAGACCAATTAAGATAAGCCGATCAAACAGACAGACATGTAAGCAGACATACGGAATGGCAGGCAGGCAGACAGACATACATGTATACATACATACATACATACATACATACATACATACATACATACATACATACATACATACATACATACATACATACATACATACATACATACATACATACATACATACATACATACATAAATACATACATACATACATACATACATACAGGCAGGCAGGCAGACAGAAAGAAATTATATTATTTATATTCTATACTGCCAATATCTAGTAAAGGCATAAAACGCTAACCAGTTGTACGTTTAGGATTTGACAAGGTTCAATTACTCCACACTATGTTACTCTGCAGTACTGTAGCATAGTAGTGTAGAGTTCACGTAGTTCTACGCTATATAAATATAATACTACATTTTAGCCTACACTACACTTGTAGTACTACCCTAAATTACGATGTTACAATATATTATTGCAATACGTTATTTAGCAATGCATTGTATACTGTATAGCATTACATTACATTACGGTTGCGGACAGAGCGTGTCTTGCTGGCCTGGCGGTAATTCCCATTAACAGGCGGCCATTGAATCTTTCATCTCGTAAAAATTCGATATGAGTTGGTTGATGTCCTCGGTGGCCTTCGCAGGGACAGTTGCCTCAGCCAGACCGAGGACATCACGACAAGGGGCAGTGAATGTTTCGACCCCGGAGGAGCCGTCTTCTTCGATCGGGTGGACGGACGGACGGACGGGAGGGAGGGAGGCCGACCGTCTCCAGAGTGGTCAACGCTGTCAAAGGCATTATTATGATCATTATTGCTTTTGACTCGGCAATGGCTCTGCGTCCGTCATATCGACGTAGCTGTGCGGACTCTGCAATCGATCGTCGTCTAATTTGCGCGCGTGCGCTCTTCGGATTAATGTCTAAGAGTGCGAGACACTACTGACTACGATAATCTTCGCTATGAAATGTGCATTGAACGAAATAATAATAATATTAGTTAGCGATAATATTAGTAGTAGTAGTAGTAGTAGTAGTAGTAGTAGTAGTAGCAGCAGCAGCAGCAGCAGCAGCAGCATCAGCAGTAGTAGTAGTAATTGTGGTAGTAGTAGTAGTAATAATAATTATTATTATAATAAAACCTTTTTCCTGGGTAATAGTTTTATAGCCTGAGGGATTAGTACTACCTCGGCTAAAAAATGACGATAATAAGCAAATTAATAAAATATCATACATTAATTCATGATATAGATGATTTAATTTATGACTTTTAATTAATTAGATCATTTAATTTGTAAATTTTATTTATATTACTAATCAGGAACTCTAGCTCTGACTGAAGATTAATTAATCAATAAAGTGAATTTGGCGATGGTGAGTTGTTTCTGTTGTAGTATAATGCTCATATACGAAATTTTAAAATTTGGGTCATATGTTAAAATATTATTATTAAAATGTAAGGAACCAATGAAATGCAAATAATTTCGAGCATTAGGATGCATACTTCTTTTTGGTATAGGCCATCTAGTGACAAAACGATTGTAAATTTGGGTCGCGTAGTGCTCCAATTAATTCTAAAATTTAGGACATATTCTTAACGCAATAACTTCAACTTTGCTGTCTTTACACCACACTAATTAAAAACTTTGCAATATCTATTAAACCTAATTAGTTGTGAAATTTATGGCGTATATAGCCTACTGTATTCACTACAATAATAAGCTTAATTTTTAAACTTTTACGTCAATTGCTTAAAATTTAGCTCACAATGAATTCAAAAGCTACACTGCAACTTTTAAATAGGAAATAATTTTGACATTTTACGGCAAATACTTTAAATTTAGCCCACACTAAATTCAAAACCTACGCTACAATAATTTAAAAATCTAGTCCGCGACAAATTTTCAGATCTGGGTCAACTGTATACCGACCACATTAATTTTGAAATTCTCCTTGTCGATAGGATTCCGAGCGAACCAGAGTGTGATGGACATAATCACCAGTTATCGCTCATCAGCATTCGATAATTCTGTTTCCTTCGTCAAGGCATCCTGATTAGCGTCCCTGCCAGACGACCGACCGACCGACCGATCGACCGACCGACCGACCGCGGGCATCCCTGGCCATTGGGGTCGGCCCGGCTGGCCCCAGGGACCCCCTGCTACCCGGTGGTCCTTCCGTCTGCAACAAGATTTGATGAACAATGCCTCAATCTTGGAGACGGGCGATGCGGTAATAAATCGAACGTGACTGTCTAACGACGTCGCGATGAAGGGAAAGTCGAGTTAGGCTAGACTGGGAGGAGTGGGTCGACGTCGGGAGGACGGACGGTCGGGCGGACGGGGCAAGGGGCCGGGAAGGAAAGGGTGCGGCCCGAGGCTTAATTAGGGCAAAGCTAGTGACGTCCGTGGGGTAATTAAGGGATTGGTGATGAGGTTATGCGTCGGTCGCTGTCTGGATGATCTCTGCCTCCTACTATCCATGACTGTGTGTCCGCCTGCCTGTCTGTGCCTCAGTCTGTTTGTCTATCTGTCCGTTTGTCTGTTTCTATATGTCTGTCTTCAGACGTCGCTGTATAGTATCTCTCGTTCTGTCCATGTGCCTGTCTGGTTGTGTCTCTGTCCGTCTGTTTGTGTGCCTTTCTGTCTGTCTACAGTCGCTCTTTCTGTCTATATCGGTTTGTCGGCCGTTTGTTTTTCGATGTCTCTCTGTATGATATTTATATAGCGCTGATTGATGAATTCACTCAAAATATGATGGCGCTATAGAAGTTCCTGAACTAGAAACACTTAGATATATTCGTTAATGACGTCTTACAACCTTTCACAATCCAATCACAACTGAATCAACTGAATCATAACTGTTACTTTTACTGTTACAATTGCAGTTACACGAAGCAAGGCAATGCGATGTATTATAAGCATGTACTTAATTGTATTAGTAATCACGATAGCGGCTGCGAATGCAAGTACAGCGAGACGACTCACCGGGATTCGAACCCCAACTGAATCAACGCCCGCCCGACTCCTAACCACAAGACCACAACTCCAACAACGCACGCATTAGACTTCCTCATTACGATTTTAAGACTCATTAATTCCAAGGCGCACCGACTAAGGAGGACATATCTCCGCGGTTCACGGAAGCCTTCCCATCCACCCCCGATCCCCACCCGATGGCTGCCCTCCTGCTTTCTCCGGCTCTTCCTTCGTTCTCCTCGGGGGATTTGGATCCGCCCGTACTTTTCCCCGACGGTCGCAGCCAATTTCTGTAATCTGTAATTGGGAGAGACTCGCCGAGTCCCCAGCGTACCGTAAATTTCGCGCCCAACGTCCAGTTTTTGACGTCCCGATTTCCTATGAATATCATGGTTATCGAATGGAAATTATTATTAATTTATTATTATTCTATGAATGGTATTGCTGTCGCATGAAAATCATTATTTGTTACCATCGTCTGAATATTATAATTTATCGTCGTCGTAAGAATATGCAATTTATCACTATTCTATGAATATTAAGGATGTCTCATGCATAGCACTAATAGTATGGCAGTCGCCGTCTGATATAACTTCACTGGGTGAAGTGACTGTAGTTCATCAGTTCTACTCTACTGTAACAGAAGAGTCACTTTCTTCACAGTCCCTTCTGTTTTCGATGTATAATGACCGTTTCATAACATCTTTACTCATAGTGTCCGCTTTCTCCAAGTAGGTTCAGGATTCATTAAGAAAGGGAACACTGTGAATCTCTATTTCGGACCAGACTGTTTCTTCTACGGTCGTCGGATGGGCTAAGTCCTTAGGATTACCTTTTCTCAAAATAGGATTCCTTCCTTTACCGGCAGCAGTCATTTCCTTTTTGTGTGATTTCTTCGCGGTGAGCGTTCTCTTTACCAACTTTCAACATCCCGTACTTCTCGAACTACATAGCAATTTATATGAGACACCATTCCTAACACTTTGGAGGAGTTCTGGAGACAGAAAAGTCTCATGAAATGTGTCTTCACGCCTTAGGCACGTGCATACAGAGCAACGAATCTTCCCACGATCAGACATCCCTCGGTCGAGGTCCAAGTGTTGGACTTCCAGCCTCAAACGTATTATTTGTGTTGGGAAGAACTGTTATTCAACTGCTGCACCACTCCCACATGACCACCATCATCACCGATTGCCACCGTACACCATGCTGTCTCCTCGGCTTGACTCCACGGATTCTGACCTGACACCGGAACGGACAAAGCAACCTGGCTATTGGGAAGTTGCTTCGACATAGCGCCGGTGTTAAGCTGGTCTACCAGGCGCGGCTTTTTGTAGCGCTGAGAAATTTCGAAGATTTACATTTACGTTTGCGTAACCGGGTCCGGACTTTGACGCATCTCCCAAAAATCTTTGCTTATCAGTTGTAATCTCCTTCTAAATGGTCACTCTTAAAGGTGCGCTATATAAATCTCTTAAATGATTGCATGAATGAATGAATGAATGCTAAGGGAGCTGGCTTGGTCTTGAGCTTAGAGCACACCGGTCTGAATTCGGTCAATGTATATTGCACGCATGTCCTTTCCAGACTTCTACACAACTCTACTACTACAAGAACCATTACTACACTACCACTGCAACCACCACCACCACCACCACCACCACCACCACCACTACTAACTACAACTACTACCCTTAACAATATCTTATGAATATTATCAACTCGTAGGGATACAATTGCCACAAGTAGACCAGATCAAATTAAATTACATTTCATCGTGTATACATTATTTCGCGGTACCTAACGCGGTCTAATCAAAGTGATTATCTTGACCAATTAGAGCTCTGAACTGTTCGTGACACGGTGCGTGACGCAGGGTCGGCCTGTCGACTGGCGTGACTTGGGTTCGAACCCTCGGCCGCCGCCGCCGCCTCCTAATCTCTCGGCGCAGACAACCTTCCGTAATCGGATCAGACGATTTATGGGAATTTTCCGGGCGAGCTGAACCCAGACAATCGCAACACGTAGAGTAATATGTGTTCTTGCGCTGCGTCTTTTTTGTTATTTTGGTATACACGTTCAGTTATAATAAAACATACATGTATACATACATACATACATACATACATACATACATATATATATACATACATACATACATACATACATGCATGCATGCATACATACATACATACATACATACACATACATACATACATACATACATACATACATACATACATACATACATACATGCATGCATGCATGCATGCATACATGCATGCATACATACATACATACATACATACATACATATATATATACATACATACATACATACATACATACATACATACATACATACATACATGCATGCATGCATGCATGCATGCATACATACATACATACATACATACATACATACATACATACATACATACATACATACATACATACATACATACATACATACATACATACATACATACATACATACATACATACATACATACATACATACATACATACATACATACATACATACATACATACATACATGCATGCATGCATGCATACATACATGCATGCATACATACATACAAACAAATACATATATATATATACATACATACATACATACATACATACATACATACATACATACATACATACATACATACATGCATGCATGCATGCATGCATACATACATACATACATACACATACATACATACATACATACATACATACATACATACATACATACATACATACATACATACATACATACATACATACATACATACATACATACATACATACATACATACATACATACATATGTACATACGTACACACATATACATATATAATTTATTTACATGTATATACATGACACAACTTGGTCCAGAGATTCTGAACATCCATGCCATCTTTAGCTGTCGACGGGAATCTGTTGGTTGGTTCCTCGTGTGTGCAAGGGCCCGCCACTGATGACTCTTTCAGTTTAGTTTGCATTATTTTGCTAACTGATGTAATATATTCGTTCGACTTCGTAATGACATTTAACATCATAAAGGCTAGCGCAGAGAGCGCCTCTGAGTAGATAACTTGAAGGAGCTCTATATAAATGTCCAATTACATTACATTGCATATATGCTTTGCATACATTATATTATATAAAAGCAGCTTGCTGGACTATTATAAATGGCATTTGGTCGGTAAACCATGCAAAGACTGCTGCCTCGATACAATGATCAGCGAACTCTTTGTAAGTGTATACGCTCGAAAAGTTATTCGCATCAATATCTTTCGCGCCTCAGACTAAGGTGTTATGACCTCTGGTGTGTAATTACAGATAGATAAATTAATAAATTCAACAAACAGCATAAATAATTAAAAATTAATAAATTAGCAGTGTAGTATAGAATGCCAGTCCAGCGGAAGGGTTGACCAGGGGCGTCCATCCTATGGGGGGAAATGAAGCAAAAATCTTCATAGCCATTTCAGGGGGGAAGAATTTTCTTAGTTTCCCTCAGTTTTTCCACCTTAGCAATTAATCGATCTGCTTTTTGATTTGATGCGGCTCAGCAGGATATGTCAGTGCAGTCAGAAACTGAAACTGATCAGAGAAGATGAACATTCATGGTAGTCTCTAGTTGGGATGTTGATGCAAACTTTCCGATTCATCGAACAAGACGATCACTCAGGCAACATGACGAGCAAACTGAGAAAAGGACAGTTGGCCTAAATGTGGTGCTCAGTAGCACAGACCACTATCGTTTTGTTGTTTACACGTACTGCAACGCTGGTTGCTCGTCAAATACAGGACCGTTTCCATGATGACATGCTAGGTATTTTTTAAGAAATGGATCATTTCACGCCAAGGAAGTTGATAACAGAGGATAACGTACCGACAGACAGTATATATAGCTAACCTGTGTAAGTTCTGCGACATAACTGGAACTGATTCACCTAGATGATGCAGGCACAGGCAGTAACGATGATGACGAGCAAAAGACATCTATGGACTGGAGAGTGGATTGAAAGTAGTATAAATGTTAAGCCATTAGGCTACGTGAAATATGTCAACTTTCAGGCTATCCCACACTCACCAGCTTGTACAAAATCCTGGTCTCCCTTGCGGTGACCATGCAGCTGCTCAGCTGAGCGAGTATCTTATAAGTCGCATCCGCATTGTGAAAAAGCGACTGAGATCAACCATGGATGATGACTGGTTTGCACTTCTGACAGTGTTAGACTGTGATCGAGACGCTACTTCATCACTAAAGCTGGACATAATTGTTGGGCGCTTGGCTACGCACTCTGCTGCTCTGAAGAAGCACCTATTGTAATTTTGGGTAGGCCCTACGTATGTTAGTAGGCCTACTGTCTGACGGTATGTCTCTGCCTGTGTACAAGCCTTCGTATTTTATAATGCATAATGTCGCTTGATTTTTTTAGTGAACTAAAAGTTAAAGAATCTAACAGTAAAATTGTGTTTCGAATTTCGATAACCGAGATTTTCTCATGTGTCGACACTCAAATAATCGTCTGGGGCCGTCGTCCTAGGGGGGAGGGAAACTGATGACACGAGGGGGGAATGCTTCATAGTCGCTAGGGGGGAATGACGCCCCTGGGGATGACTATCAGAATCAGGGAGAAAGAGGTTCCTATTTTTGCTCCATAAATCTACTTTCTATTTTTGCTCCATAAATCTATTTTCTATTCTTGCTCCATAAATCTACTTTCTATTCTTGCTCCATAAATCGCTCCAATCAATAGAGATGAGTTTTGATAAGAGGACCAAGTCCTGAAAAGAAGGAAAAAGCTCCCCTTTCTTCGCAGTCTTTATCATTAATCCCACCCTGCTCGTGCACACCACACGCGTGCTGTCCCGTTAGAGCATCGTCAACCTCGCTGGCAGCACACAGTCCATGAGAAGAGCAGAAGGCGATGGAGAGGACTGGTCCAACCGCACACACACTGCATTGTATCGTATCTAAAGATTTATATAGCGCCTATCTCAGAATAACTATTCAGAAGCGCTCTCAGCACGAAAACCCCGGGGGAAAAGAAACGTCTTTAAAGAACGAGAGACCAAAGAGGAAAAACTAGTCATTAGTTTAGCCCTTAATGAGGGGAAGGTCATTCCAAGTAGAGGGACCAACAACAGCAAATGCCCGGCGTTGAGCCAAGGCAGTCCTAGTCCTAGGAACAAAAAGATCTAGCCAATCAGCAGAGCGCAAGGAACGAGATGAGGTCGCAGATAACGGCTTTCGCATAAATTATAGACAGAAAGATACTTTGGGGCACTGCTCAGCTGCGCCTTTGAGACTAGAAAGAGGATATATGGGTATGTCGATGCTAAGAAACTGAAGTCGCGAGTATACTTCAAACGCCCAAGTGTCTGTCGTGAGCTCAAGGGACTGAATGCGCGTTTCATCGCTGCATACCAGATTTCACTGCTGCTTTACTTCTGCAATCTTATATTCCTTGGCAAAGTTGGCATACATGTACGTATGTACGTATGTATGCAAGTGTGTTTGCATACGTGCATGTATTTTTGTATGTATGAATGCATATCTATGTATGTATGTATGTATGTATCTATGTATATATGTATGTATGTATATCTGTCTATATGTGGTATGTATAGGCTATATCTATGTATATCTGTGTGTATGTATGTATGTATGTATGAATGTATGTATCTATGTATAATGTATGTATGTATGTATGTATGTATCTATGCATCTATGAATGTATGTTCGTATGTAGCTATGTTCGTATGTTCGTATGTATGTATGCATATATGTACGTATACGTACGTATGTGTGTTTGTATGTATTTGTGTTTGCATACATGCGCTTCGTACGTATATATATGCATTCATTTAAAAATCGCGTACAATCGTATATATATATATATAATAAACCGAGATATTATATTGTCCAGACACGTATTAAATGGATGCACAAATGCATTCGTATATAGTATTACTTCGAATGCGCATATCTAGTTTTCTCCTACCTCATATACCACACCCGATGCGTTTTCCTCTTTCACCAATCCCACCCCCCCCCTCTCTCCCTCCGTCCGCTCAGCCAGCCGTCTCAAGACGTCATAATCCGGTCGACCCGAACCCATGGACGCCCGTCCGTCCGTCCGTCGGTCCGTCCGTCCTTCCGACCGTAGAGGCCGGAGTCCTGCCCCGATCGGTACGGGCCAGGCTCGCCGAGGCGCGTCGCAGCCTCATCTATAATTACATCGCCAGAATTAATGAAAGTCTAGCCCGGTCTGCCGGCAATTTCGCAGATTAAATGGACGGCGCGGGAGTTGCCGCTGTGGCCGCCCGGGCGGACAGGCCGAGGACGGGCGCCCGGCCGAGGAGCCCGGTCGCCCCGGACCGCGGTCGGTAGCGAGGGCGAGTCTTCGGTAGCCCTTAATAGGACCTGACCCACGGGTCGTATGATTAATGGTAATATTTTGACGCGGCGTTACGTGACTGGGGAGGGCGGGGTGAGCTTGCTTGCTCGCCCGTGGTAAGGAAGAAGAGGGAGAGGGTTGGGTATAAGAGGGTGAAGAAGAAGAGGAGGGAAAGAGTGGGGTGAGAGGATGTAGCAGGATGGTAAGAGCATACGTGTGAAGAAGAGAGGGGGGGTCTTAGGAAGAGGGGTGAATAGGTGTAGTTGTGAAGTTAGTGGCGATGGAGCGACGGATTTGGGCGAGAATTGGTGACGAAATGTCTATAGTATCTTCGTTGGGTGGGCCAGTGGGGTCAGTGGGGTGACCGACAGATGACCTTAATGAAAACAAAAATTCCAGCGCACTGCAGAGGACCAATGATTGGAGATGACCGGAAGACAAAGGTTCCGAACCGAAAGTTTGAAAACTGGTGTGAAATAGACTACTAAACAAACCGGAAGTTAAGGAATTGGTGTGAAATTGACTACTATGCATAACCGAAAGTGAAAGCATTGGTGTGAAGTGAAGCGCACGTGACCGGAAGTGAAAGAGACCTGGTGAGAAGTGGAGAAAGGCGCATGACCGGGGTTATATCATCGATGACCCTATGATGCAATTTCTTGAGGGCAGACTGCGTAATTAGAAACGCGCGCGATTAAAGACGATTGCATTTGGTGCTGTAAGATTAAATAGGTACGAAATAACCGGAATCTACGTATCCAACCGGTTACTGTTTGGTTCGTTGTAAGAACCCTTCTGAGGCTTAGTACTTTTATTTTCAGAATTATAACTGGGGCTTGATTTCTTACAGTGCCGTGGCTTCCAAGTAGCCTATTCCACAGCATTTAATCGATCCTATACTTTCCACACCAGTGGCGGCGGCGCCGCCATAGGCGGAGACTTGGTCTTGGGTTTGGGGGGACCGGTGGAGCGGCCGAAGGACGATCGGCGAGGCGCGCAGCGCCGAGCAGGGGAGGGGTTTGGGGAGGGGATGTGCCCCTCCCCATCTAAAATTTTTGAATTTCCACACTGTAATGGTAGCATTTTAAGCTGTCATCTGAACAAAATTGCTCAATAATTTGAGTGCTGATAACTCGTAGCTGTCACTCGTAGCTTACATGTAGTTTGAGTCGTGTTTGAGTTTGGGGAGGGGTTTTGGAGATGTGACCCCTCCCCTATTTAAATTTTTTTGATTTTTCACACTGTAAAGGTAGCATTTTAAGCTGTCATCTGAACAAAATTGCTTTATTATTTGAGTGCTGATAAGAACCATCTGTCACTCTTAGCTAACAGCCTAACATGTAGTTTGAGTCGTGTTTGAGTTTGGGGAGGGGTTTGGGGAGGGGATGTGCCCCTTCCCATCTAAAATTTTTGAATTTCCACACTGTAATGGTAGCATTTTAAGCTGTCATCTGAACAAAATTGCTCAATAATTTGAGTGCTGATAACTCGTAGCTGTCACTCGTAGCTTACATGTAGTTTGAGTCGTGTTCGAGTTTGGGGAGGGGTTTGGGGAGGGGATGTGACCCCTCCTCTATCTAAATTTTTTTGAATTTCCACACTGTATTGGTAGCATTTTAAGATATCATCTGAACAAAATTGCTCGCTGTCACTCGTAGCTATTATTAATATATTCATTGAAATATTTCAGAAATATTGGGGGGGATATAAGCAGCTCCGTTCCCCCCACCTCAAGTCTTGGAGGGGACCGTCCCCCCTGTCCCCCCCCTAAGTCTCCGCCCCTGGGCGGCGCCAACTACAATTTCAGCAGGTCGCGTCAGGGTCATATGAGTTATTCAGCAGGTCCAAGAAATTAATATTTTGAGTATTCGACGACACACAATTATAGATTATTTATTTCCACAAATTTCTGACGCAGCGGCGGCAAAGAATACTTAAACATTTCAATTTTATAGTTTATAACCTATCGCGACCCATGATGCGCCGCCACTGTTCCACACCAACCTCCTTTCCCTCTCTCTCTCAACTCATTATGCCTCCATCACATGCCAATTGACCAACATAGTAAGTAAACGTGGTTCTTTGCATAAGGGCAGCATAGTTGCTCAAAAGTATTAATTTCCACTCTCCGGGGGGAGGGGGGTTGTTGGGCCCCGTTGGGTCAGAGGTTATGGACTATGGGACCCGCTAGGGCTAGGCCCTTCTGCCATTTCCGCTCATTTCAATTTGACTAAATAAGTCGCAGTCAGTTGTTTGATGGTCCATAAAATCAGATCGGATAATAATATTATTATTCAGCTGAACATTTCGATTAGTTTAATTTAGCTAATTTCAAACTTTAGGAATTAGTTTTCATATTTCATATTACATGTTAATAATAATAAAGGACTAGACTTCGTAGGAGTTTGTTTTAACATATCGGTCACGGGGAAGGATGACATATGGCATCTTTCCAAGTGCAATAAAATACTGCTTTATTATCATCGTCTTAGTGACACTACACTTCAAAATGTTAGGCTCTCCAGCCAATTTGGACGAACCAGGAAGTAAAACTGAAGTGAGCCGAGTTGTATTCTTACCGGAATCAGTGCGCTTTGGCCATTCACTGACCAGTCTAGGACGAATGTTGTTTTCCGAGGGTTGAGCGCCACCTTTCACACGGGCTGGGAACTGGCAGCAGGGCAGGGCAGGGTAGATGCATTGGTAGGGGGTTGGTGAAGGGGTAGAGGGACTGGACACACAGATGATCGATAGTTCCAATTGTTTCTTTCGCCCAGTCAAGCCGTTAATGCCCGAACGCTTCGACGACATTCCTCATCCGCCGCCGACTCGGGCGCCAAACAAATTTAATATCCAGCTGCCCTCGCCCTTCTCCCTCCCTCCCCCGTCTTCGCCCCCCACCCCGTCCCGTGCCATTTATTATGGCGCCAAACCGACCCCCGGATCGCCGACCGCACGTAATGTGATTTGCCGCATTCGGCGAAATTACTTCCCGCGGGGGAGGTAGGTTTCGATGCCCCCCCCCGTCCCTCTCCCTCTCCCTCTGTCTCTCTCTGGGGTATCAAGAGCGCTCGTGGTCGCCGTTGGAACACCTCCCGGTGAAACCCAGTTGTTTAGCGGACAGGCCCTAACTATACCCTAACTCCTACCAGTACTTAGCTGCTGCTAATTCTAAGTCTAATCGATTTGCGTAATTTAGCTACAAGATTTTGCTAATTCTAATCGATTAACAATTTAACTAATCGTGCACATCTCTGCTATACACCCTAGACAATATCAACTGCACAGCGTACACTTTGTGTCTTTAAACCCACTATTTTCTGCTCTGTCTCCTACCCTACCCAACCCTGTTTATCCAGATCATACACTACATTATCGCCACCAAACTAACCCACTTAATGATGGATATACTTCAGAGATCCGACGCCCATCTCAAACACAATTCCGCCACTGCACGTTCGTGCCGGTATATATATGCATGCCCTAGTGAGAGGCAGTGCCAGTCTCAAGCCTATAGGTGAAGGCGGTGGCGACATAGTTATCACATAGTGTCGTTAAACTGAAACTACTACTACTACTACTACTGCTGCTGCTGCTGCTGCTGCTGCTGCTGCTGCTGCTGCTGCTGCTGCTGCTGCTGCTGCTGCTGCTGCTGCTGCTGCTGCTGCTGCTGCTGCTGCTGCTGCTGCTGCTACTACTACTACTACTACTACTCTTACTACTACTCATAAACATTAGGGCACAGCTTTACCTAACTTTAACCTTTCCTGTGTGAAATTATGTCATCCTACCCTTAATTACATGTCTTACT
>JACEVL010000476.1:132500-140000 GCA_020284085.1 Aporrectodea caliginosa
CTTCATATTCTTCGTAATCCTTCAGCTAATATTCAGTCCTCCCACTCATATTCCCATTCATCATCGTTGTCGTCATCATCATCATCATCATCATCATCATCATCATCATCATCATCATCATCATCATCATCATCATCATCATCATCATCATCATCATCATCACCACCACCACCTTTACCACCACCTTTACCACCACCTTACCACCACCACCACCACCACCACCACCACCACCACCACCACCACCACCACCACCACCACCTCCATGTAACATTTATAGAGGTGAATCAATTGAAACAGTGCATAATATATGTTAAGGGCAGATGATTCCAAGAGGAAGATGCGATGTATGAGAAAGCCCCCGTTGAGCTAATCGCATTGATGTACAGAGGCGAGGAACCCGTTAATCTTCGCGGGCAGCAGAGCGTAGTGATCGGTGACCCGCAGCTGACTCATAACTGGAACACAAAGCTCCTCTTTGATGTATGCCGCCGCTGCAGTGCCAACCATCGTGGATCGTCCAGGTAGATGATCGTCAATCGAACCCACGTTCATGCATAGGAAGCCAGTGCAGCGTTTCTCGGAATATAGCCAGGTATATCAGGTTAATTTTTCCAATTGCTTGCGATGTGCGTCCAATTCTCTTTTTATGTTTTTTCACTGTTTCCATCTCAGACCCCAAGACGAATTGGTCCATTTGTTCAGCTATAGCTTCTCCTTGGATGTTGTTTGTTATTGGTGTCTCTTTGGTTCCTAAATAACCACTGTTTTAGCTTTCTCTGCGTTGATCAACACGACCTAATCCAAACTCCGACTGTAAACGTACTCGAATTCTTCTTTAACTCCGCATAGGAAGTTATGAGCTTTCATTTTCATTTCACTGAGTAGCTCTGCTGTGAGAAGCGCTTTACAAATGTTCAGATTAGATTATATTAGTAACAAGTTGCGTCTGTGCAACTTCGTTATTCAGAATAAACGAATATTGATTGATTGATCGGAATCTTCTGCTGGTGATATGTATCTTCTGCTAATATCTTGTAGTTCTCCTCCGCTTCTAGTACGGAGGCCAATATCGTGAAAGAAACGAAAATTATTCATCAGCCCTCCACTTAGTTTCAATCGGGCCTTGGTGTTGCTTGAAATGAGTATCGTATCGCCTCCGAGAATTTATAAAGCGCCTCTACCAGCACAAGCTATTCAAAGGCGTTCTCAGCTAGACAGCCCCGAAAAATACGAGACTTTAAGCAGCGGAGGGATGACTCGGATGAGGGTGGAACCCCGTCCAAAATATGGATTGATAGGGGGAGGTCATCCCACATATTTGCCCACGATGGCAAAGACACGATGGCAAAGACACGGTGTTGGGCCATGGCAGTCCTTGCCCGGGATGTAGGAGACCAAGTTGATATATACACAGACCGGAGAGAGCAGGAAGAGGCAACGGAGAGAAGTTTGCGCATTAAGTCTCGGAGATATTTCGGAGCTATATTCCTTGTTGATTTCATAAGACCACGAGCACTGCGAGCAGTACCTTACATTGGATCCGAGAGGCAACGGTAAGCCAGTGTAGGGCATTATACAAATACAATTAGTTATGTAGGTAGCAGTGATATATAAGCGAAGGGGACGGGCAACGAGCTTGCCATTACTGCTTCTAATGATAGGTTAAGAATGCAGGTATGGTGATAAGATGCATCTTTTGTTGCACTCTATTTTCATTTGGAAGTATTCTGTGCATGCCTGTGATCTTATTCGCTCTTAATGATTTGCGATATATCGCTATAGTTATCGCAAGTTAGACCAGCAGTTTCTCTGGCATATTTCATTGCTCTACACAGTCAGTCTTGGTATGCGCTTCGGAATGCTTGTTTGAAGACGATGAGGTTGTTGAGGACTTCCTGATTTTGTTTTCCGTTATTTGTCTCATTGTGAACAGATGGTCAATGGTGCTTCTTTCTCGTCTGAACCCGGCTTGTTCTTCTCCAAGTGATCTCTCAACATAATAAATTGTTTCATTCTGTTTTTTATTCTCCTCCTTTTCATCTCCTAATATAATATTCATTCCTCCTTTTCCGAGTCCTCCTGCAAATATTCGATCCTCCTCCTCTTCTTCCTCCTCTTACTCTTCCTCTTTCTTCCTGTTCCTGCTCCTGTTCCTCTTCCTCTTCTTCCTCTTCTTCTTCTTCTTCTTCTTCTTCTTCTTCTTCTTCTTCCTGTTCCTCTTCCTCTTCTTCTTCTTCTTCTTCTTCTTCTTCTTCTTCTTCTTCTTCTTCTTCTTCTTCTTCTTCTTCTTCTTCTTCTTCTTCTTCTTCTTCTTCTTCTTCTTCTTCTTCTTCTTCTTCTTCTTCTTCTTCTTCTTCTTCTTCTTCTTCTTCTTCTTCTTCTTCTTCTTCTTCTTCTTCTTCTTCTTCTTCTTCTTCTTCTTCTTCTTCTTCTTCTTCTTCTTCTTCTTCTTCTTCTTCTTCTTCTTCTTCTTCTTCTTCTTCTTCTTCTTCTTCTTCTTCTTCTTCTTCTTCTTCTTCTTCTTCTTCTTCTTCTTCTTCTTCTTCTTCTTCTTCTTCTTCTTCTTCTTCTTCTTCTTCTTCTTCTTCTTCTTCTTCTTCTTCTTCTTCTTCTTCTTCTTCTTCTTCTTCTTCTTCTTCTTCTTCTTCTTCTTCTTCTTCTTCTTCTTCTTCTTCTTCTTCTTCTTCTTCTTCTTCTTCTTCTTCTTCTTCTTCTTCTTCTTCTTCTTCTTCTTCTTCTTCTTCTTCTTCTGCTTCTTCTTCTTCTTCTTCTTCTTCTTCTTCTTCTTCCTCCTCCTCCTCCTCCTCCTCCTCCTCCTCTTCATGCTAAAATTCAATCCTTCTCCGCTTATTACTCCTACCAATCCTCTTCCTCTTCTCTCCTCCAGCTTTTCTCTATATCTCTTCCTCTCATGTTCTACTCTTTGATATCCTCCTCCTTTCACAAGTAGACAAAGATACACAGACACAGTGACAGACATACCTGTGCCTCTGCTCTTTTGCGTCTGTGCCTCTGCTGGAAACTTCACCTCCTCCTCCTCCTCGTCATCGTCATCATCATCATCACCAACGTCCCTCATCTTCCTCTTCAATCCTCTGACTGTCAGTCTTCTTGCTGCTCAATCCTCCTCCACATTCATAATTTTCTACGACCTCTTCAACCGTGCTCCGTATCCCCCATCGACTCTCCTCTTTCTATTCCTCCTCCTCCTAGGCTCCTCCTCCTCTCCTCCTCCTTCTCCTCATCAGCCTCCTATCCTCCTCCTTCTCCTCCTCCTCCTCTTCTCCTCCTTCTTCTCCTCTCCCCTCCTTCTCATTTTATCTTCTTCCTCTCCTCCTCCTTCTCCTCCTCTTATCCTCCTCCTTCTTCTACTGTCCTCCTCCTTCTCATTTTATCCTCCTCCTCCACCTCTCCTTCTCATATCCGACCTCCCCTCCTTCTTCTCCCCTTCTCCTCCTCCTCTCCTCCTTCTCCTTCTCCCATCCCCTCCTTCTTCCTCCTCCTGAATCCTATTCCTCTTCATTCCGATTTGTCCTCTTCCCTCCTCCTCCTCCTCCTCCTCCTCCTTCTCCTCCTCCTCCTTCTCCTCCTCCTCCTCCTCCTCCTCCACGCATGCGCCGTCGAGCGACTTATATGGCGCCCTAATTTATCGACCGATCGAATTTTGTGACTGGGCGTCGGAGGGAGGGATGGAGGGATGGATGGAGGGATGGAGAGAGGGAGGGGTGGTCAGCACTAAGCAGCGGTCGTTTGGCGATGACTAATCGCCCGATATTAGACGCCGTGGTCAGTCCGATAGTGGTCAAGGAGTGACCGACCACTGACCACTGGTCAGTTCTTGGACACGACCGTCGTTCGTTGGTTGGTTGGAGGCACTGTACTTTGAGGAATATTCCAATGACGGACAATAACGTGGGCAGAACACACACAGACAAACATACACATACACATACAAATACACATACACACACAAACCACACACACACACAAGCAAACTAACAGATACTTATATTTAGGCACGTATATACGAGAAAAGACACAGGCACATGTGCAGACACACATACGAAGACAGATATATAGGGGATAATAGGCCTACATACGACGGGGTACAGATACGAACACAGATGTGTGAATGTGTGTGTGTGTTTGTTTGTTTGTGTGTGTGTGTGTGTGTGTGTGTGTGTGTGTGTGTGTGTGTGTGTGTGTGTGTGTGTGTGTGTGTATCTGTGAACCCATAAAATGATGGAAATATAGATGCGTTAAAACCTGGAGCTATATAAATTCAAGAAATAAAAACATTGGCTGCTCCTTCGCGTCATTAGATACTTGGAATTGTAAAATCGTCAATTTCTAAAACGTTACTCAGAAGCTATTGAGCCGCTGCGTCAAGTCAGAGAGGTTGCCCAGTGCCCAATGATACAGTGATACCTACGGCCCTATGGGAGACCATAATCCAGGTCCACGAGGAGAAAGACAGACAGACAGACAGACAGACAGACAGACAGACAGAGACACAGACAGACAGACAGAGACAGACAGAGTATATACTGACACTAGCTACATAAAGGGAAATGAAATCTTATAAAAAACTTAATGCATGCGGATTAGAATAGTGCCAACAGTACATATTTATATAAGTACTATATTATATACTCAACATAACAAATGAAGCCACATAAAATCTTAACCATTTCTTTCGTTTCCTAAAGGACCATTGCGACCTCAAGTTAGAAATATAAAACTAGTATCTGCTGTGTTCAGACTTTACTTCCAACCGTGCAAAAGTCGAATTATGCCGGGCGTCCTCGATTTCAGATCCGGGTGTACTCGGGGCGCCGCGGCTTACCCTTCGGACAAGCGTCATAACTTGGCTCGCCGATCGCGCGATATAATCCACAATTTGTCTTCTGGTTCATCCTCTCTGACACCCACGGGTATTAGACGAACCGGAAGGTGGGACTACGACGCCACCGATCATCCGAGTGACGAACTAATCGTTCAGGCGTGCATCGCAACGCGCATGCGCAGACCGAAGAAGCTTTAAATCAAAGATAGGCCACAGGCGTCGATTCTGTCAAGTGAAAAGATCACGTGGCGTTCGCCATTTTTTTTCCAATTAGATTTTTAATGGTGAAGAGGACGAATGATAATTTTCCTCTGGAAATGGGAATGTTGAAAAATAATAATGACAGACAGACAGACAGACAGACAGACAGACAGACAGACAGACAGACAGACAGACAGACAGACAGACAGACAGACAGACAGACAGACAGACAGACAGACAGACAGACAGACAGACAGACAGACAGAGGAGGGCGGATAGACACAGACAAAGACACACATGATAATATTACTGTTATAATAAAAATTAACGATGAATTTTATAATAATAATGATGATGATCATAATAATAATACTGATGATGATGACGATGATAATAATAATAATAATAATAGTAGTAGTAGTAGTAGTAGTAGTAGTAATAGTAGTAGTAGTAGTAGTAGTAGTAGTAGTAGTAGTAGTAGTAGTAGTAGTAGTAGTAGTAATAATAATAATAATAATAATAATAATAATAATAATAATAATAATAATAATAATAATAATAATAATAATAATAATGTTAATGATGATCATAATAATAATAAAAATAATGCTGGCGTTGGTGCTGTTGTTGTTGTTGTTTTTGACGATGACGACGGCAATGATGATGATGACGACGACATTTTATAAACGACAGAACACAGAACAGAAAGGAGAATTCCCAGTCTTCGCACAAAATGTTCGCATTGCTGTGCTTAACATCGGGGACCGAATCCCCTCCAGATTTTCTCTCAGTGTCCGAATCCGTTCGCACAACAGACCCGTTGTTATTCCACCAACTCCGCAATTACCAACGGCGCACTAAATTGCAGCGCGTAATTATTTTCCCAGATTGAGCGGCGGCCGAGCGCAGGGAGGGGAGACGACTGGGCAGGAAGGAGGGAGGGGTTCGGCTTCCCCTACGCCAAGCCGTCGAACCAGCTGCCCGCACGAAAGCGGGGAAGCCAGCGTCGACTCCCTGCCTCGTAATAGCGCCAAATTATTTGCTTTCTTTATGTCGTGTGCAATTATTTTCATTAGATATAATTACCGCAGCACCGCGCGCAATTATCGCCGCGCCTAATGGCTTCCAAGACGCGCAGAGCGGACACAAAGAACGCCCAATTACAGCCCAATCTTTATCGGCCCCACGAGCGACATTCAGCGGGGCCGAACCGTTCGGTCGGGGTTTTGTGTTCCGACGTCTTCGCACATCGGTATAAATAAATTCGGCGTTTATTAAAACAGTGGCGTGAATGATTTCGATGCGAAAAATTTCGGGCGTTCGAATGTTCGCGGCGAGGAGCCCCGTTTTGCGGAAGTCCCCCCGAGGGACCTGGAACGGGGTAGAAAAGAGATGGTTTTGTGGATGGGTAGGAAAGGGGCGGCGGAAGAGATAGGATGTTGTCCTGTTGGGCGTTTGGGATTTGTGACGCAGCTGAAAGGGTCCGAGGTTGTGCCCCGTAAACCCTCAACGTCTTATGTGCAGTCGCTGCAATATCGCAGTTTGTTGTGGACGGGAATTTGGATGTAGAAACAATGGTAAGGGTGCTTTTGAAACCTAGACCTATGCATAAACATTTGGAATGATAGCTGTGGTTTGAGAGCAAAAGATTAGAGTTAAATAGCGATAGGTAAAGTTATAGAAGGATACAGGCTGATAAGAAATGGTACAGAATGATAGGGAAAGGCATGGAATGATATAGGGCAGGGAATGTTAGATAGTGATCGAACGATATAACTAAGTAGGAAGTGATAGCGAAACGACAAATAAAGGTGGGTAGCGATGGGTAGAGTTATAAGAGTGGAGAGGGATGAGAGTGGTATAGTTCTGGGTTTAGAGATGTAGAATGGTGGTGGAGAAAGAGCCCTCACTGTTGGCGGTAAGGGAGCGAACGGAGCGAGTGGAAAAGACTAATCCAGAAACGGATCTTTCTACTGTTACACCTCTTACGGAAGCTGCCAATCCTGAACATGTCTCGGAGGGAACGGTCACTTTGGGAAAAGATTGTTCGGAACGGTCATGTTATGCCGAAAGCAGAAGGGTCAGTGATGGGGGTGGCTCTGAACATCGAACTGCGTTGGAGCCACTCCCACCTCGCGAAGTTATTCCTCGACTGCAATGATCGCCGAATTAGGGAGTGATACGGAAGAGTACAGAGTGACAGAGAACAGCATGGAATTGTAGTGAAGGAAAGGAAGGAGAGAGCTACATGCGCTCGTGAATAAGCTGGTGCCCTGCGCTTGGCTTTCGAGTGGCGCTTTAGAAGTTTGGAGATTACGATTACGATTACGATTACGATTACATGGAAGGGCAGAAAAGAGTATGAAGCGATATAAAGGGGTATGGAATGAGAGGGAAAGGTGGGGTGGATAGGGGAGTACTAGAGAGCGATAGGAATGGTATAAGGAAGGTTG
>JACEVL010000476.1:145000-183601 GCA_020284085.1 Aporrectodea caliginosa
GGTACAGTGACTGTCGCCTAAATTAAGAAAAATCATTCTTTCATAAATAGTAGAGTCAGTGCCGTTATACTGAAACTTGACGACTGCCCTTCGTGTTTCAATATAGGCCCTGTTTCAAATTGTTATTTCGATAATTGGCCCAATGCCCATCTAATAATTCGAGACGGACGTTTAACACCTGTTATGCCGAGTTGTATAAGATGGATGGATGGATGGATGGATGGATGGATGGATGGATGGATGGATGGATGGATGGATGGATGGATGGATGGATGGATGTATGTATGGGTGGATGGATGGATGGATGGATGGATGGATGGATGGTTGGATGGATGGATGGATGGATGATGGATGGATGGATGGATGGATGGATGGATGGATGGATGGATGGATGGATGGATGGATGGATGGATGGATGGATGGATGGATGGATGGATGGATGGATGGATGGATGGATGGATGGATGGATGGATGGATGGATGGATGGATGGATGGATGGATGGATCATGGATGGATGGATCATGGATGAATGGATGGATGGATGGATGGATGGATGGATGGATGGATGGATGGATGGATGGATGGATGGATGGATGGATGGATGGATGGATGGATGGATGGATGGATGGATGGATGGATGGATGGATGGATGGATGGATGGATGGATGGATGGATGGATGGATGGATGGATGGATGGATGGATGGATGGATGGATGGATGGATGGATGGATGGATGGATATGTAAAGATGAACAGGTAAACGAAGGGATTCATTAATTCATTCGTTCGTTCATATACTCAGTGCATTTCTAAAGCGGCTCTATGTAATGTATAATAACATGAGTTTCCACCTCAGCGATAGGGAACAGATGGATGGAAAGCAGGAGCGATCGCAAAGAAGGACGGAAGGAAGAAGGGATGGAAGGAAGAACGGACGGACGGACGGATAGGCAGAAAAGAACAGCGGCGAGTCACGACAGACGTAAGATCACGCGATGTAGGCCTGTGCTACCTCTTGTGTTCCACTGATTATTCGGCTTTCTTAGTATCCTTCTCTTATGTTCGGTTTATTTTGCGCTTTTTATTTCGCTTTTATTATCATTTAGCACTGCTTATGACAGCGAACGATCTCGGTCGAAGACCCGCTGACCATTTTGTCAACGCAGCCAAAGGCAGCTAGCAGCGCTTCTACGGTTTCAACTCTATGGTCAGGAGTCGCCCATATTGATATTCTGCGTCGCCCGGATCGGAGTCCGCGTACCCAATTAGGGCGGTCGTGTAGGGACATCGAAATGCGGAGCATAATATTATGGAATATCCATAAGACGATAAGAGACGCGAAGAAAAATGGCGCAATTTAATAAATTGTTCGTCTTCAGCCGATATATACATGCGTCTGTTTGCGGTCAGTAATTGGGCTATTTTCCGTCGGCTAATTGGGCGAGGAGGCGGCCTCGTTACACAGTGCATGCGAGGAGGAGGAGGAGCAGAGATGTCTGCTACTCGAGATTTGCTGCAATTCGACCAATTTTGCTCAAAGCCTGCGAATAATAAGTTATTATGACTGATTTTCCGCTGGGTCTGATTTTCTGCGTGCAGGTAAGTAAGTAGCAAGACTTCCTACTCTTTTGTCGTCTCTTAAAAGTTCTTCGAACGTTGGAACGTGGACGCCCCCATCATCTTTCGCGTCTGACGTACACGTGGGGGCCAGTGCTTCCACTCTCCATTTTCCGAAATCCCAAGATCTTGCCAGAAAATCCCAATTATCCCAAGATTGGCCAATAGTGTACCAAAAATCCCGAGTTACTGAAAAGGAAAAGGTTGTGATGAAATATTAAATGCGTTTTAACGATCACAATTGTTCACAAAAATGCCGAGCTAAGAAGTGGCAAGGAAAAAACCGGAGCATAACATTGATGACAAATTACAATGTTTACAAGTAACAATAATAATAAACGTATTTCAGACAGAGCCACTGAATGAGTCTTTTCTAATCTGCTTCGCTGCCACTGTCGGAAAGTCCGGTAAAAACTAGTCTGTAGACCTTAGAAAAACCCCAAACTTGCTATGCAAAATGCCCAGATCACAAGCGACCCCAAAATCTTGGGGAAAATCCCAAGGAGTGGTAGCACTGGTGAGGGTTTAGATTTATGTAGCAGCTTGTGCGAAACGTTTCTCATAAATATTACTGTGATTGGGAAACTTTTAATCTGTCAATAAATCACGCCACTAAACTAATTTTAGCGTAATTCAAGTAGTAGTATAGGCATTGATGCATTCGTTTATTTACTGTTTTTGTAGACAGTAGTAGTATCAAATGTTCAAGGATGCCTTATATGACTGCCAGGTTCTTTAATGTGGGAAACATCTTTCAGAATGACTGCTGACAGTTTTTGTACCCTAGCAACTTTTGACTCCTGTACACATACTAACCTGTATGCTGAACTCTAGGTCATTAAATTTGTATAGCACCGTTTGAAAGTCACACAGCAGTGGTTGTTAACCGGTTTCCTTTTAACAAGTGCTTGCTGGCTACATTCACTTTGGTCCTATAAATTGTGGCAATTGTCTGCAGAATTTATTCAAATTTAAGTTGAAGTTAAGTAGTTGGTTTCGCTCACAAAGGTTTTGTATGATACTGAAAATTTGTTGAGACTTTACATTATGTTAAAGGAAAATTCCAAGTCATTTTTTCACCAGTTGATGCAGGTTGCCTTGCCCATTCTGTATGTCACTGTAAGATAATTTAATTACGGAGTGTGTAAGTTGATTGTTGATGAGGGAAGGGTTTTGCATTTCTAAAGTCAGATGAAAGGAAATAGAAGGCAAAACAAGGTTAGAGAATGCATTGTAGAATAATAATAATTTATAACTTTTTATATGTAAGACTGCCTCTTAAATGGGCTGTCATAACAGACTGCTCTTCTTCATTTTATAGGGGATAATTATAGTGTAAGGTAGGGTAATATAATTTTTCTTTTCTATGGAGCACTAACTTCAACATTTATACTTCACATGTATGATTCTGAGGTTGAAAGATACAGCCATACAGGAGAGCAATGATAATTACATTCGTCATGAGACGGCATCCTTATTATGAAGGACTACCAAACATGATATTTGATTGAATCACAGGCAATAAAACCACAAAAGGTGCTATAAAGGCTCCACAATAATCCTGAATCTAAATTGACTAGCTCAATTTTCCCCAAGCTTTGCTTCTTACTGCTCACTAGCGGAAAAGATGGATTTTCCAGAGAGGATAAGACTGGAACCGCTATTAATATTCCGGTCCTGGCCGCTCTGCCTCTGGGGAAGGCAATGAGAAGCAACCCCTGTAATAATTCCCTAGTGGGCGCTAGTTGAAACCGCCGGACCTGCCAACATGACGGATCGCCTAAAAAATAATCATCTGATAGAATGTAGTGGAGCTGAATAAATTTGGGCTCTTTATGCGCCACCTGGTGATTAGCAATGGCATTACCATAGCCTGCCATTCGTCTCAATCCCACGGCGAGACTTGCACACGATTCCGGAGAATTCGTGGCAAAGTGGACTGAGTAGCTGTTATTCTGGAGAGTTTCGTGCCGAGTAGTTTGTTATTCGGTTTCTACGGGGCTCAACAGTCTATGGTGGTTAATGTGCTGGGCTGTCAGTTGTATGGTTGAGGTTCAAATCCCTGCCAGGGAAGAAATTTCTTTTGAGATCTTAGCTCCACTTGTACTATAGCCAACTCAGCTGTTATGAACAGACTGATCGATCGTACGCTGTCAGTGGACGAATAAAGCCGTGTAGGAAAGGGCTGGTAATGTACCCTCTTATGCCCAGGCTTGAAGAATAAAGTCACTATCACTTCATACCAATGGCTGCCTCTTGAGGATATCTTAAGGGCCTCCTCCTCTTCTTCTTCTGTAAAGAATGGCTCATTACTCAAGACTCCAGAGAATTGCTGGCAGAATAGCTTCTAAAGAAATCTGCAGAGTAGTGTCTGGAGAATTTTGTTCAGAACAGTTGGTTATGCATTCTGGAGAATTCTTTGCACATTATCATGTTATTTTCTTAGCTGAGTAGTTAGTAATTCCGGAGAATTGTGTGCAGAATAGTTTTTATTAAGGAAAAATCCATTCAGAAAGCTTGCTTTCCTGGAAAATCATATTCTTTGCAGATTAACATGTTATTCTGGAGAATGACAGAATTGTGTGTTAATTTGCAGAATTATTTGCAGGGCAATTTATTACTCTGGAGAATACTTTGCATAGACCTAGCTTGTTATTTTTGGAAATTCTTTCTTAGCTTGCTTTTCTGAGAGTTTCCGGTAGGTCAGGTTTGGCTTTTGAACTGTTTTGAAGAATTCTCTTCAGAGTAGTTTGGCATTCTGGAGAGTTCTTTGCTGAATAGTTTGTTATTCTGGAGAATTTCATGTAGAGACGTTTGCTGTTCTAAAGTTTTCTGACAATTCGTCATTCTGGAGAATTATGTGCAGACCTGTTCAATGATCCATAGATTTGTTCATTACTAGGTCACCAGTTTGGAAAATCTTTTTTAACATAGCTCATGCACTTTTCTGTAGAGTTCTTTCCAGATGCTCTATCCATTAGTGCTTCACTGTAAATGAGCACGCAATAATTGTCTTTGAGAGATCCTGAAAGGCGCTACATAAAGTTACCGCCAGCGATTGTCTACTTACCCACTTACCGACCGAAATTAGGTTTTTATAAATGTGCTATTTGGCAGTCTATGCATATATTTTCATATGCGAAATTATCTAGTCGTCTAATTATGTTTTTTCGTATTTGACGTTTCGTGCATCTAATTAACCGCTATCATCAACGCTTCGCTGGTGGATTCTCACGCAATTAGACGCAATTAAGCGCTATTATACGGGCCCGGCTTGTGATGAAATCTGATGTTACGGGGGGTTATGAGAACGGCAGAAATCGCAATCATTTCCGACCTAATTGGGGTCTTCTACCGTTTGACTCTAGCTAATAAATGTGTTGCTGAAACTGTATCGAGGGTACTCGAATAGCAGGCATGTCGACGCAGCCGACGCTAATACGGCGGCTCTAGGACTAATATCTGTTATCAGTCGACACTACTGTGGCCACGCACTTGATTGTAATTTCACCAAGCAGTTATAATACTATTGTGGCCACGTTATTGAAAATAATGGCTATTACCAGGAGACGATTTTATGTGACTAAATGTGACTGCTTTATTATTAAATAATGGATGTCTGGGAGGATGTTCTCGTTACGTTAGTGTCTGATTTTACTGTTAATACTATGTGGTGATTGTGGATGAAGATAAGATATTTCTGATTGCCGCAATGGCCCATGTGTCTGGCTGTGGAAGTAAGGTAATAAAGGAGGTAAATTGCTTGTCTATCTGCTTCTTTTGAAACTCCCTGGAGGCATACTGGTAAGGTAATATGTGTTGTGTACATGCATCTATAGAAACAACTGGGAGGTGTGCACATGGTGCCGAAGTTCAATGATCATTTGGCTGAGGCACAAACATGACCACAGCAATCTGTTAGGACACCAAACCGTTGCACTTGTGTAAAACGTGCATTAGCATCATGTCATTTATGATTGTTGCAGCCACACTATAGTGTATGTTGTTGGCAGATTCTATTTTGAGAGTTTAACCTATTCCACATTAATTGGAATTTGCTGAAATTTCCAGTGGGCAGTGCTGATTCCATTCAATTATGTCGTATTTAAGTACATTAACTAATGTTCTTGTTTAGTGATGCCTTGTGCATTCGATCCTGTTGCCTTGATAGGGTCTAGGTGTTAGTTAACGAAAATGAAATTGTATATGGACGTTCTTAAGTGGCTAAAGAAATTTGTTATATTATAGGTCTGTGTAAGGTGAGTTATACGGTAAGCTGCTCCACATGTAAAGCTTTAAAGTGTTTTTGGTAATTTCTTGAAGCTTATGTAAGTCATTTCGCTCAGTCAGTCAGTCAGTCAGTCAGTCAGTCAGTCAGTCAGTCAGTCAGTTAGTCAGTCCAGTCAGTAAGTGAGGCAGTCAGTCAGTCAGTCAGCCAGTTAGTCAGTCCAGTCCATTAGTCAGTCCAGTCAGTAAGTGAGGCAGTCAGTCAGTTGGTCAGTCAGTGAGTCAGCCCAGTGAGTGAGTGAGTGAGTGAGTGAGTGAGGCAGTCATTCATTCATTCAGTCAGTCAATCAGTCAGTCAGTCAGTTACTCAGCAAGGCATTCATTCATTCATTCATTCACTCATTCATTCATTCATTCATTCACTCATTCATTCATTCAGTCAGTCAGTCAATCAATCAGTGAGGCAGTCAGTCAGTTATTCATTCATTCATTCATTCATTCATTCAGTCAGTCAGTCAGTCAGTCAGTCAGTCAGTCAGTCAGTCAGTTACTCAGCAAGGCATTCATTCATTCATTCATTCACTCATTCATTCATTCATTCATTCACTCATTCATTCATTCAGTCAGTCAGTCAATCAATCAGTGAGGCAGTCAGTCAGTTATTCATTCATTCATTCATTCATTCATTCAGTCAGTCAGTCAGTCAGTCAGTCAGTCAGTCAGTCAGTCAGTCAGTCAGTCAATGAGCCACCCAGACAGCCAGTTGATTTGTGTGTGTGGTAGGACCCTTGAGATGTTTATGATTGATACTTCTTATTTCGCGCATACCCACCAATCCACCAATCCGGTTCGCTCGTCCTATACGATACCCCGCGACGTGTTTACATATTTTCCCATTAAGCACATCTCAGATTTCTCATATTCTCCGTCGCAAAACCGGGTCTTCGGCGTGCGCCTGGTTGCAGAACCTCGCGGCGGCCGACGTCCGTCCGTCCGTCCGGAGGGGGCTACCCTTCGGAGCCCTGGCCCGCCCTGGCCAGACGGACGACGACGTACAGCGGCGGTCGGTCGTTAAGGAGACCCGGTCGGCGGTCATCGTTATCGGTCGGCGCGGTTATCAGGGTTTATTGTTATCGGCAGCCGTCGCTAATTCTGCTCTTGTCTTTCATTGATCGCCCATCGCTCTCACCCGCTCTGTCTCTGTCTCGGGTATACGTTCGTCCCTACTCTGTCCTTCCTTCCCGCCCCTGCCCATCCGTCCGTCCGTCCGTCCAGTTGTCGGTTCGTTCCTGTCCGTCTGTCCAAACCGTCCCTGATAATCCGTCCGTTACGCTCTCCGTCTTGTCCGTTCGTCCTCTGTGCATCCGTCAGTGTCTTATCCGTCCTAGCATCTGCCTATACGTCCGTCCGTCCGTCCGTCCTTCCTGTCCATAGTCCGTCCCTGTGTCTGTTCACCTCTGTCTCCGTCTCGAGTTCGTCTTTCTATTTCGTCTTTCGTACTTCTTTGTCCATCCGTCATTCCTACTCTTCCTTTGTTTGTCCGTCCCTCTCTCTTTACAAGTCCTTCCATCCTCTTTCGCTCGTTCGCCCATCTAAGTCCGTATGGCCTCTCGTCAGCCCGTGCATATATCGGTTTCTGTGTTTCTTCGGGTGTTTAGAAAACTCAGTTTCTGACTTCACTCAGACTTATTAAGTAGCGAGTGGTTTTTGGAAAGAACTTCTGCCGCCTCACCGATATCTCCCATTGAATATACATGTTCACCAGACAATTTAATTCTGTCTATAGGTCTCTGCTCGCTCTAGTTAAGACGACTTCCCATCGAAGATAAATGTTCTCTACTAATTTGACTTATCTCCATACGTCTTACTCACACTGGTTCAGACTATCTGCCATTGAGTATACATTTCCCAATGGAGTTTACTCCGGCCATAGATTTACCATCAGTGTTTACCCAGACTGTTTCCCATTGGAGATACATTTTACACAGATACATTTCTTTCTCATGTGTATTCTCCCTACTGCTGCCTTGATTATTGTGGTAACAGAGCTATAGCCTAGAAGTCCAGATTAAATTAGATTTTGTGTATGGTTGTAGAGATGTGGTTCCATGAAGCTATACTGGTGTGCTATCTAATTGGAATGAGGTGTTACTGCCACGTGGTGTGACCCACTCCAGCTTCTGGGTTTTTTGAAGGACAACGAACAGGTAGACCATATATTTGTAGGTCATAGGCCTATAATGAATTTGTGCTACGCAAAAGATTTGTAGTGATTTGATGGGTTCAGCCAGCAAGCTTGAGATATCTAGCTAGATATGATAAGGTATAGTGAGATACAGAACTATAAAAATATCTGAGGATATCTAACTAGATATCCTCAGATATCTAGAAATGTAAGGATGTATTCTGATATTACTAGATATCCAAAGATATCTGTGCTGCGATGTTATTAGATATCCAAAGATATATGTGCTATGTCTTTGATATCTAACTGTTTGAGGGATATCTTCAGATATTTACTGTTTGAGGGATATCTTCAGATATTTACTGTTTGAGGGATATCTTCAGATATTTCGCTGGATATCCTTGGGCTGTCATGCGATAGCTCGTTAGATATCTGAAGATCTAGACACCCAGTGAGATAACCGAAGGATTTTTCTACTGAGATATCATTCGTTGAGATTCATCAGTTGATGCGAGGTCCAGAAAATGAAGTCCCTTGCACTTTACATCCGATAAAAGGTACCACCGATCTCCTCATCCAGTCTGGGTCTACATCTGGCACGGTCTTTGTAGACGATGATCGTGCAGAGCGCCGTAAAACGGAAGCCGCCGTAAGGCATCTGTGATCTCGAGAGGGAGGAGGCATGCCAGGGAGGAGTTAGGATTTTTCCAGTGTGCTAAGATACGCGTTACCGATGTGCGATGCTTGTTGAGGTGTGATGTTCGGATTAACCCGATGATGCTGAGGCGGAGATAATCCGGACGCTGCAGCGATAAGACTCCGTTATCTTTCGTCCAAGAATGCTCGGAGGAGGATCACGGCTGGCAGCTGTTTGTTTTCCATGCACCGTTTTTGTCCAAGTTTGTTTACATTCTGATCGTCTGCCTTGGGTAAATGTATATGTGTAATTCTATATCTATATATATGTGTATGTATGTATATATATGTATGTGCATATGTATATCGGCAATTATGTTGTGTCTTCCATAGTCGCATAAATTGTAAAATTAAAAAACTGGTATAGTAGATGTATTGGTGAAGGAAATAATGGTGGGGAATTAGGAAAGCAAAAGTAAAGAAGTCGTTGAAAACATGGGATAAAGGGACAGCAAATGGGGAAAGGAGCCAGAGAAACACAGGGAAATCGATTTTAGAAAAGCGAAATCCTAAAATTTGCCTACTTGAAACGTTGAAATGCATTCCGGTGGTCTTAAAGACTAACAGGGACCGGCAATAGGTCTCGCACGAGAAAATAGGTTCTGTTGTAACAGGTCTAGATGATTAAAACAGTGGAAACATAACCCCTCCATTCTCCAACTCGTGCAGGCGAAATTACAGTGCAAGATATCATTTGGCCACCGTTGGTGCGTGTGTGGCCCAGCCTTGCAGAATTCCAGAGCTTCTTGATGGACTCCAAAGATGATTACTCGGTTTCGGATTTTTCGGAATGCGTGGATGCTATATGCGTCGAACCAGCACTTACGTTCGTTTCACGCCAGCTTGATCGCATTAGGTCAGGTAAGGTCATCGCGTAAGGTACCACACGGGCTCGTACGCACGTTAAACGTACACGAATACACACCTGCACAGATTGACGTAGACACTGGCCTACATATACATACATATGTACATAACGTACTTTTATGCACAGAGGCTTGTATACACAGATAACGTTTACATCTGTGTATACCAAAGTCCACAATTAAATGCATCCAATCCAAATAATGCATACTTTTACATAAAACATGCATACACGTAACATTTTTATGCTGTAATTATATGTACATATGTTTGTACATTACACAGACATACATACGTGCATTCGTACATAGCCCACACAATATACACTGGCAGACTTCAAGCAACCTGCAACATGATCTACTCTTTTCTATGCCTGCAGTGTGCCATAGGTTGAAGACCGTTCTCATTGATCAGGGTTATCTATTGTCAGGTCTGGAGCACCTCTGACGAGTTTTCTGGAGCTGGCGCTATAAAAATGCGCACTTAAAATTGCAGATAATACGTCATGCATCCAAACGTACTTACGTACATGCATTCTTACATACATACATACACACACACAAACACAGGCACAAACAAAAGCACTATATACCGAAACCTAAGCACTAGACGGAGGCATGCATTAGTCATGACCGTCATTAAAACTTAACCGCCACCATCGACCGCTCGGATGCGCCCCTAGGTTTTTCCAGTAGATCCAGTTCCTCCTCAGCCGCCTCCGTCAATTACTGGAAAGCCAGGCCACGGTGGCTGCCCGGACTCTTCCACCGTCTCCCTCCGCCCGCCTCCGCCTCCACCGCCGCCGGTGCTTGGGGCGCACGGTCGGTGTTTGCCGAGCGCGCCTAATTAACGAACGCATCTTTCGCGTCAGAACTATGCCCGCTTTCGAGTGCGTATATATACGCGCTTTGTGTGTGATGCGTCTGTGTATGCGTGAGTGTGTATTCGAATGTAATGACTTCTATTGCGCCGCTATAATGCACACGGCATCGTGTATGTTCTTTGTGTGTCTGTTTTTGTATACGTGCTCATATTTACGTGTATTTGTATGTGCGTGTATTAATGCATTTTATCTGCGCATTCGTGTATATATCTTTCAGTGTATTTTACGTGTTTTTGCTCGTATGTCGCTGTCGGTGTCTATATGTATGTGTCGTGTCTGCATGTATGTCTGCGTGTACGTGCGCGTCTCCGTACGTGTCCGTCTGTATGTTTGTGTGCGTCTGTTCGATAAGCCATATTCGCGACGTCTCCGAGAGGCGCTCCTCCTCGCAGTCCTATTGATTTTCCCGCTCCGATATTACACATATAATTGGTGGCGCGGTTCGTGGTCGTCCGTCCGGCCCCGCGGCCCCGGCGACGCCCGGTCGTCGGCCGAGGAGCTCGGCCGCGCTTAACCCACGGCCGTCGTTACCGGCCGATGTCGTGGTCTGCTGTGCGTCGTCGTCCACCGCGGCGGCAACTTTCGTCCACTCAACTATTTGTGATTGCTCGCAGACCGATGATTGTAATTACAGGCGAACAGCGGCGCAATCCGGGGATTAACAGGCGCCCTAGGATAATCGCAGTGAATGCAGTAAGTAGGTAGGAGATTGAGTGAGTCGGTAACTTAAGTAAGCAAGCCCTTAAGCAAGCGAGTGAGTAAGAAAGGAAGCGATTAGGTAAGTAAAGTTGTTATCTAGCATGCAAACTAAGCAGGAGACAAGTAAGTAAGCGAGAAGGAAGTATGTAGGCAAGTAAATTAGTAAAGAAATTCATGAACATGCAAGCAGATGAGAGGGCAATTAAGAAAGTAAGTAAGTAGGTAAGTAAAGATAACATTTGAGCAAGTGGTGTGATGGAGAATTGTACATGAACACAATGAATGGGGTTCACATTGATGACGTAGCACTGCAATGGGTTAGGGGTAGAATGAGAATTTATACCTCAAGACATATATGCCCTGTGGATGAGATCATGTATTGGGTCCGACTGATCTGGACTCTGCTGATGATGTGCTCCCTCATGCTGAAATGCTGGAGGTCCTGGTTCTGTCTTTACAGAAAGAGGCACACGAAATCAGGCCATTTATCAAAATGGACCAAGACAAATCCATAATTCTGTGGACCCATGCCGATGAGTAGTAGTTAAAAGGGGGCTTTTAGAACAGGAAGCCAGTGCAGGGAACCAGTAAATGATCGATTTTGCGATTCGAGGCCAACCAGCCTGTATTCTGACTCAGGCTTTTTGAGTAGGCCGAAGGTAGCACAATATAAATCACCCATTTACGATACGAGGTAATGGGATTTTGGACACAGCGCTATATAAGTTATCAATTTGCTCCAGGTCGTTTTGACACAGCGCTATAAAAGTTATCCATTTCCTATAGGCCGTTTGAGCACAGCGCTTTAGGCCTATAAGTTATCCATTTGCTATGGGCCGTTGTCGATTCATTTGCTCTTGGCCGTTGCAGTTATGAGCGGTTGAGCAGTGTTATATTGAAAGAGATGGGAAAATAAGATATTCATTCTCTTTCCTTGGGTAATAGTAAGGTGAAAAAGGGGGTGCAAGCACATATAGTTTTTTTTAATTGTTTAAGTATGGAGCTGAAGGGGTAAGAGGCTCAGTAGCAGCAGCATCGTTAGCAGTATCAGTCCAACATACACAGTTCACTGTCAAGGTGATTCTGAAGCCGCCAATTGCTTTATAAAATCCGCCGAGGCAAAGAGGCAGCCAGCGCAGTCGCTGAGATTATATTATAGGTAATGATCCATTTACTATCCGAGGCTTACAGGCTACCCAGACTCTTATAATCCTTAACGAAAAGCTACTTCGTGACTCAATATTACAATTTATTTATCATGTGTCATACAGAAAACTTTAATCCCAGCTTAAACGTCTATTTTGTATTTACTCTGTAAAACTCTATTGAAATCGATTTGTAATTCTATTTTAAATTCACTCTTAAAGCTTTGTTATTGTCGAAAATTGTCATCGCATTGCGACTAAGCTTTTGCTTTCGATATCATCGTGTAAACTGCACACAGCATATACATCGATGGTACACGGGCTCGACTCAATATACGTCGATGGTGCACAGGTGTTCGATGGCACACGGCAAAGATTTTAGCAGGGAGGCACCGGAAATTAATTCCAACATTTTCCCAAAATAGAAAAAATATTCGTTTCGCAAATAAAACTAGGGCAAAAACTAGGTCGCCGAGTCTCGTTCCGAATAATGCTGGAAATGACTTCCGGCAATCTGTTAGAGTAATCTACACCGAATAACTTTTCTCACTGGCTTTGGAAAGAATCTGATAATAGTCTTTGTTTGAAGTAAAAATGAAAAACGACCAAAATAACTATTGCATCACTTTGCCTTGTGAATCTTAACAAATGTATATATCTTAGAATCCTTTTTCTAACAAATAACGCGCTATATTGGAACCAGACGAGAAACTTACCAAGTGTAGGCCAACGGATTTTCAATCTAAGATTAAAATCTGTCTGCATCATGTGCACTTGTCATATTCCTTTATATATTATAAATCTCTATGGGCAGGCCAATCCTATTGGCTGATTCATTGTATGCTGGAAATCCTTTGACAAAATTCTTCATTTTTTCGCTTCAATAATACTGTTTGTAGAGCCTTCGTAAAAATAGACCTGGTTATCATACACAAGCGCAATAATATTACGGCATTTGTTAGTTTAAAGATACAATAGGTCGCCAATGTGACTTATGTGTTTAAAGCGAAAATGATATAATCAACTGCGCTTGTGAGCTATTTCTGTCACCATAGAGGAGACACTTTTATAGCGCATATCTTTTTAATATTATTATTATTCATTCAGGAGATTTATATATTATCATTACCTATAACATTATCTATATGCTACTGCGCATAAGCCTAGCTTAAAAACTATCACTGTGCTCTCCCAGTGCGAGGTACTCCGACGAAAGGAAGGTTTTAAGGTGAAAGAGATGCTAGGCCTATTGATAATAGATGAGTAGGCTAGGCCTATTGCTTGTATTAGGTCCTATACTGCGATAAATATCGCGAATAAAATCAAGAGAAGCTTACTAGCCCATAATAATGTTCATAGACCACATGTCTCGTTAAATACAAACCATGGCAATAATATTACAGCATTTTGTTGGCTTACATAGGCTACCAGGAAGTCTAAGAGAAAATTACAAAATCGATAGTGAAACTGAATTAAGCCGTTGGACATATATGTCACTGTAAAGCAGAAATCTTGTAGCGCAATTCAATGACGAGTAGCCTATAAACATAGGCTGCACGGATATTATTATCCCTGTGTGTACCACACACTCAAAGAATATTACAAAATAATCAATTGAAAAAATATATAGATTAATATATATACATACAAAATGACAGGGAAAAATTCGTGCAAATATCTTTCAATCGGTAAAACAACTTTCTGCTCTCGTAGGTGCATCGGGCAGTATTGTTTTACTCACCTATTTCTGTTGCGTAATGGTGGTGGAACTAAACCATGCGCTAGATGTGGTAGGGGCATTAAAACACGAGTAATAGATTTCTGCATGGATTGTGGTTATTACACTGCTAAATTTAAGCTTGTTCGTGAGTTTCGAGAAGAGTGCAAACGACTTTCATCAATCACAATTTGAATACCAGTTGAACAAATGATTTGGTTTATGTATGAACTGTGAACATGATATTATCAGATCAAGAAAATATAATAAATTTTAAATAAAGTGAAGGAAATAATAATTTTTTAAAAATCAATTGAATAAATATTTTGTATAATATATTAAGATTTTGTTATTAACCAAACACAAACATATTTCGGATGGCATTGTCTATGGATGAGTACATTCAGCAGCTGCTAAACCAGAACATCCTAGATGAGCCTATCCCATTAGCAACAAAACGACGCTTATTGAAACCTCTGCTTCCGAAGCCAGTTCCTCCTGTGCGAAAACAAAGAGGTGTAAAACGCAAAGCCCTTCTGGCAGAGTTTGACCCCCTGTTATTCAAGAAGGATAAAGGCGCTCCACTACCACCTATTCTACTACAGAAAGAGTTCGCCAACAAGTTTTTGAGAGATTACCGCACAGTGGTACCTCTTGATCATGGATTAGAGAGCGATCCACTTTCATACTTGAGTGCAATGGAATCTAGCATTGAGACCCTTATAAATAAAGACCTGACTAGACATGATGGTATAAAATACTCAGCAATGTTAACAGTTGAATTTGAAAAATTAGGACTCACAACAGACAACACAATTAAAACGACCGCCTATTTCAGGACAAAGGCATATGAAGTTCTCAATGCAGGTGCAACTTGTAAGACCGTGCAGGAGACAAAGGCTAAAATTTTAAAACATCTAGAGGCGTTTACCAGAGAGGGGTCTGGTTGGAGGGTGAAGCGAGTTGTGGCACTGGACATTGGTACCGCGAGATTTAAACCAATTCGAGGTAAGAGTTACTTCCCAACACCAAAATACATACCTCCTCGAGCAGTCATTAATGTGCAAAATAATGACAACCGCTGTTTTGAGTGGGCAGTTTTATCAGCAATGTATCCAGCAGAGCAAAACCCACATCGTCCAAGCAAATATCGTGCCCACCTCAAAAAGCTGGATTTCACTGGAATCAAATTTCCAGTAGAGGTAACCAGCATCGATAAATTTGAACGACAGAATCTAGGCGTATCGGTATGCGTGTTTGGGTGGAACAAGGGGTTGTATCCGATCCGTGTATCAAATCAGAACACACGCCACAATGTTGACCTTCTACTACTATCCGACGGTGAGAATCAGCATTATGTCTGGATTAAAGACCTAGGCCGAATTATAAATAAACATAATAAACATAAACAGAAATTATACCCATGTCGCCGCTGTATACATCCATTCTCTAGGCAAGACTTGCTAGATGCTCATATCAAAGATTGTAAAGGCATTAGCAAGAAACCACAGCGGATTGTGATGCCTGAAGAAGGTAAAAATATACTCAAATTTCAAAATCACCACAAACAGATGCGAGTTCCATACATTATTTATGCTGATTTTGAAGCACTAAATATCCCAGTCAAAGACCCGGAAGAGAGTAACACCAGACTCATTGCCGAGCAGAAACCATGCAGCTTCTGTTACATAGTGGTTCGAAGTGATGGTCTCAAGTACAAACCCGTACTTTATCGCGGAGAGAATGCTGTAGAGGAATTTCTTCATCGCTTACAAGGTGAGTTAGCTAATATACAAAAAAATCTGGCTAATGCAGCGAAGATGGTCATGACTGAGACTGATCACCAATCATTTCGTGAGGCTACCGAGTGCCACATTTGCGGAGATGTATTAGAAATGGACAAAGTCTGGGACCATTGTCATATAACTGGTAACTTTCGTGGAGCAGCTCATAATGCATGCAATCTCAAACTTCGCATATATCCAGACAAATGCAAAGTGCCAGTCGTCTTTCACAATCTTCGTGGCTATGACAGCCATTTGATTATGCAAGCAATGACTGGCTACGAGGCTGATAAAATCACCTGTATCCCAAATAATATGGAGAAGTATATGACATTCAGCTTAGGCCAGCTGCAGTTCATCTACATGCTGATTCAGTAATAGCTGAATTTATACCAGACTGTGCCTTGGTGACTGACTTGGATGGTAAAATCCTTCTTGATATTTCTTGAATCGAAGACATGGACCGCCTACCATTGATGGTTTCTGGTGGTTGCAAGGATAAGCTACTTGGCATTTTAAAGTTAACCTCTGGAACAGGATGTAACGAAGTCAAGGCTATTTATGATCTGCTAGAAGCATGAATTCGACTAAAGAAATCAAGCCACGAGCTTCGACACTACTTCTGCGAACACTGTTCGCTTCAATGGGCATTATGTTCTGGAAAAATGACGGTCCAGAGCTCCTGTGGTTGGCTTGCAGTTTAAGCTAGAATTCAAAACACCCTCTCAGTTTTTTACAACTGTTAATTGTATCATTCTGGAAGCTCTTCAAACATGAATGTTAGAAGCTAACCGATCTAGATGCAGTGAAGGAATTAATTTTTTCCCTCTGTATGTCTGCTTGTCTCTATAGGGGTCATCCATTAATTATGTCTGTCAACAATATGGATGGATGAGAGAGGGGTTTGGAAAGTTTGACAGTTTTTGACTAGGGGAGGGGTGTTTAGTACAAATTGACGTCAACAATTTCTTTTAATGAATCAACACAGACCCTTCAGAATGGTAGCTTAAACATTAAATAATAATACGGCTAAACATTAAATAATAATCATCATTGAAGTTCGCATCCGAATCGTACCCATCGCCCCAAATGTCTGGCGTCAGGAACTGATGGTGGTGGTTTTGATGATGAACCACAATGCTCTGTTGTGTTAGGTGCTTTGATATCAAGTTACTTTGAGCAGGAGGTGGACGGCATCTTCATGATAGCGTCATGCTAGTCAGAAGTCGCCCGCCGCCTACCTAGCACTAGGCAATCCTTATCGCAACCCGCCACACCCTGCTGATCGAGCGGGCCCGGCAGGGCCAAGGTGGGTTAGCTCTGACCAAGATTTCTACACTAAGTGAGTGGACGGATCTTGAGCTCTGACCAAAGTCATCTCATGGCTACAAATTATGTCGACCTGGTCTGGTCGTAGTATTCAACTCTAAACTGACTGAACTCATAGTCCAGTATCGGATCAGTGACTGACTGACTTCCAACTTCTAGCAATCGCTGTGTTAGGCCTACATGGCCGGAAACGTATTTAAATTACACTATATGGCTTTAACACAGGCATAAACTCTTCTAATTTTGTCATGCACGTCAATTTTAAACCTTTTATTGAAGATAAACTGTAATCCAATAGATTTCAATGCCTTAATCCATTTAAAACGTGTGTTGACTGTTTGCGTCCTTCGGTATGTCTGTCAGTCTCCACGTATGTCCATCTGTTGATCTACCGGTGGGTATGTCTGTCCGACTATAATTTAAATAATTCTATCTGTCTAGAATATGTATGTCTGTCTATATGTCTGTCGTATGTATGTCTGTGTGAACATGTATATCCGTCTCAATGTCTGTCCCTCTCTACGTCTGTTGGTCTGTCCATCTATAATTATGCATCTTCTTCTACATGTCTGTCCGTCTGAATGACTATCTCTGTGTATGTCTGTTGGTCTGTCCATGTTACGTCTAGGGGTCGCAACTTTAAAAGATGTGTGACGTAATATACGTCTAGGTCATGCTCAATACTTCTATCTGTCATCACCCTAATGGCTCCAATGACTCAAGACGTTTCCAGAGCTGCATATGTCTTTGCACAGCCCTTTCAATTCTGTGGTTTGGGTGTGATTATCAAAAGATTGCATCCAACGATGCACTGAAAGGGAAGCACGAGCGCATCAGTATCGCTTGAGGAACTTGACGCCTCTAAGTAGTACCTTCAAGTTCTTTAGGAGCAGCATAAAATAAATTAAAAGTTTAACATTCTGAAAGCTTATTATAATGAGTTCAGTAAATCATTCAGTTATTGTCAGGAATTGTTCAAAAATGCGTGATGCTTCTGCGGCGGAATATTCCGCCACGCAGCGCATGAAGAAATTACTTCTGCGGCGGAAGGTGTTTAGCATTCTATCTAATGACGACTAATCCTGACCCTAATCGACCCTCACAACGCCTAATCTCACCATAACCGACCCTCACTACGCCAATTGATAGAAGTAACGCAGTTTGGACACTGCGCATGCGTCGAAGGTTGCGCATGCGCAAAGGTCTTCTGTCGCGGAATTGTATCAAAAAAATATTACTTCTGGGGCGGAATTTTCCGCTGCAGAAGAATTATCCTTCAAAAATACATAATTTCTATCAATGATATTGTATGGGTCAAAAATGACCCACTCCGTCGTTTTAGGTAGTAGAAAAGAGCCGTCCTTCTAGTGTTAAGCAGTTTAGTTCTTCGAATTACTTGATTATATTTTGAACTTAGTACACAGTTCTTATTACAGATAGTGCTATCCATTTCCTCTTTATACTCAGACATTTAGCTTAAATGTATTTTCATTGATATTGTACAAAACGTAAGTCTAGGCTACTGTCTATACAACACATAATTCCAGAATTCATATATGTTTCATTGCATTTCATCAGCATTCTGCAGCAATTCATATATTCATACATACATTCAAACCTACATAAAATATACATGTACGTCATACATGCATGACATGCATGTATACATACATACATATATGCCAGTAACATATATATATATACATACATACATACATACATACATACATACATACATACAAAGTAATCCCAATGGCCGCCCTGCTCGGGGTCAAATTACTAGGCTGCAGCGATGGTATCGGTGCAGAAGAGGAAGGCGGTTTCTTGGAGCCGAGAAGTTCTGTACCTCTCAGTTGCCCATAACAGTCCAGTCCTTATCGCTTTGTCAATCGGACCAAGCGGCGGGGGTCAAGCAACGCCGTTCAAACCTCATTAGAGTAATTACTATCAAGTGAGATATAAAGGCCCCGAACCACTCTGCAGCCAAGAAGCCGGACGGCCGATCAACTTAACATAACATAGCAAGGGTTACAAACAGTAAAGAAGTTTTCAATCACTGCAAATTAATTTGTATTGCTTAAATTATGCCTTCCTCCTAAAGCTCTGATAGTGTCCGCTGAGACCATAGTATCATTAAAACCATTTCACAAGTCCACCACCCTTGAACTGAAGAATTTCTGCCCAATAGTCCCTTTCAGTTTCTTACATAGTTTATGCCTATGTCCTTGAGTTGCCTTGTCTAGTACTAACCCAAAGAGCCGCCTCAATGCACTGCCTCCTCTCCACTTCTAAGTTTGTAGGCTTCACTTAGATCTCTTCTGCTCTTCCTTCTCTCTACTGTTGTTAGTCCACACCTCTTCAAACTTCAAACTTCAAACTTTCTTCATAGCTCAAATCCTTGTAACCCCAAATCATTTTTGCAGCCCTTTTCCACTTTCTCTATAGTTGTTAATTGCCATGTTGGATGGATGAAACTAAAGTGTTCGATTCAATAGAAGCTGGATTCATGAAAATAATTGTTTTCGCAATTAGAAGCTGGATCCAAGAGAATATTTCTTTTCAGCTGTTCCGCCACATTTTCCTTAGCAAACATTATAACAACCCCTTTTCATGTGTTTCGTCGATTTCAAAAAAGCTTTTGACTCAATAGCTCATGAAACACTCTGGACAACAATGATCGAAATGGGGTTTCCAGGGCACATAATAAATCTGCTAACACAGCTGTACAAGAAGCAAAAAGCAAGAGTCAAGGTGGCAGGAACTTTATCAAAAGAATTCAGAATCAGACGTGGGGTGAGACAGGGTTGCGTCTTGTCTCCAAGTTTGTTTAACATCTTGGCGGAAAGAGTGATGAGAGAAGCATTAGAGGGATTTGAAGGGGGAGTGCAGATAGGGGGAAGAAGGCTGACAAACTTACAATACGCCGATGACATTGTATTACTGACAAACTCGGAGGAAGAACTACAGATATTGATAGAGAGACTGGATAGGGCAGGAAAGAAATATGGAATGCAGATTAATACAGGAAAAACGAAGGTCATGACAACAACGGAATCCAAATGTACCATCAGGGTTAACCAGGAGGAACTGGAGCAGGTGGACAGATTTACGTATTTGGGTTCAACGATCAATGAAAACAGCGATTGCGGTGCAGAGATCAGAGTTCGATTGGCAAAGGGTTATGCAGTAGCCACAGACCTTAAAAGGATATGGAAGAGTCATGGCATAAAAAATACAACGAAGATAAAGTTGTGGAGAGCACTGGTGTGGCCGGTGGCTCTATATGGTTGTGAGAGTTGGACACTGAGGAAGGAGAGACGAATAGAGGCATTCGAGATGAAGTGTCTGAGACTGATCATGAATATATCTTGGACGGAAATGCGGACAAATGAGTGGGTGTTGGGGGCGGCAGGAGTGGAAAGGAGTCTGCTGAAGACGGTAAAGGAAAGAAAAATGGGTTATTTCGGACACATCATGAGAAGAGAGGAAAATGCATGGAGAAAGACATCATGCAGGGCACAATGCCGGGAAAACGGAAAAGAGGAAGACCGAGAACAAACTGGTTGGGCAACATAAAGGAATGGACGGGATTGACAATGGAGGAAATGATAAGAATGACGGAAGACAGGAGACGTTGGAGGAATATTGTTCATGATGCGGCCGAACCTCGAAGCGAGGATGGCTGAGAACAGAACAGAAACATTATATTATATGTGTTTATCCTTGACCAATGACCACCACTGTCAAAAATGCTTTATTGGGCACTGTGATGTTTCAAAATTCTTCCAACATACACACTCAGCTGAACTATTTATTGAGTACTTCAGCACCAATAACTTCTCCATATGCCTCTTCCTATTTCAAAGGCCTGCCCTTTCTTTACTTCTTTTGCTTAGTTTATTGATTTCAATCAGTGCATTGCACAAACTCAATAGCTGAAGCAAAACATACCAGAAAAAGTATGTACTGTCTGTGGACACTATTAGAGCTTTAATGAGGAAGAGCATAACATACCTTTTCTGCATGCTTCTAAAATATTTGCAAAAACTCTTGTTGTTCTCTTTTAAGTTTCGTGATAACTTCTGCTGAAAGCTTTTTATTGCTTTCCTGTTTCCATCATTGCAGGTATTTCTTGTATTCACGTATTTGCTTCTCAAATTCTAGAGTTTGTTACACTCTCACAATACAATCAATTCTTTTTAGTATTCTTGCCTGGAAGGTGTTCAACTTCTGAAAGTTCTTCAAAGCTCTGTTCTTGTCTTGTCTTTTCTAACTTCGCATCTTACCAAAGGTTTCTTCTTACTGGTTCTATTGTGCGTGGGCATGTTTCCCCAATAATCTCTCTCATAACTGCATTAAACTTCTTCCAAGCATCATTCACTACCACACCCCATACTGCTCTTTCCAAATCCTTTTCATTCAGTCTTTCCTTCACTAATTGTAGCCTGCCTTAAAGAAATTTGGCCTTTTCACATAGGCTTTGACTTCCTGGGTCTGATCCATGACTAATTCCCATCTGACAACCCGATGATCACTAGTGATGAAATGCTTCCCCACACTCACATAGGCCTACTCTACCCTATTTTAATCAGATATTATCACTAAGTCGAAAATGTTGTCTCCTCTGGTTGGATCGATAACATGCTGTTCAACAAAGCTGGCATCAATAATGTCCAAGAAAATTATATCGTTTTCTCTATTCCATTCCAATTTTTCCCAATCAATTTGGGAACCTCTTACTATCTATCTTGTCAATCCACCAGTTTAGATATACCGAACACACATGTGCTTCTGGAGTCTGATCTTGCAAAACAAAGCAGAAATCGCCTCAATAACAGAAACATCGTTGTGTAAGAAGCATCCCAACAAGGACCATTCACTGAAGAATTTTAATTTTATTAGTCATGATAGGATCAAGAGGAAATCAGGTGTAGTGCGTGCCTATGTACATAACGGTATTAATTTTTCGGTCCTAAATTGGTTGGTTAAGTCAAAATGTCTGAACAATTAGAAGCACTGTGGTTTCACCTTCTGTTTGATAGCACTAAAAGACTCAAAATTATTTCTTCTGTGTAAGCTAACACCCACTCAGTGCTGGGGAGTATTTGAAATACAAAGTATTTTAAATACTATTTTAAATACATTTAAGTAATTATGTGTTTGTATTTCAAATACATTCAAAATTGTGAATTTTGTATTTTTATTTCAAAAATTTTTCTGAATGTTTTGTATTTGGAATATCAACCACTTTTTAAAAATACCTTTCAAAACTAGTCAAATAGCATTTTTATCATTCATTGATTTTTGGTTTTTAATCACATGCTTAATTTCTGCCTTTGTACACCTTCTGGTCTCATGTATTTGTCCATGACTGGGTCTTTTATATGCTCTCAACAGGTCATGCATGACTAGCATGAGCAGCGAGTAATTTCTTTTTCAGCTCACCCTCTCAATAATACTAATAAGGAGATGTTATGGTTTTCAGATAGTGTTCATCTGAGGATTCACATAAACCTGATCTATTCTATCAAAATAGTTGTGCCATCTATTACTGCAACTGTTAGCTAAGGGGCCCTACTTTTTATTTTTTTTTATTTTTTTATTTTATTTATTTATTTATTTGAATCAGTGAACAGCAAGAACTCAATAAAAGAAACATAACATACAGTAAAATAATGTACAGAAATGATAATTAGACAAGTTAATGTGTATTGTATAAACAGTGCAATGATAAGATACATCAGTTCATATGCGATAAAATAACAACTAATGAGGAGAAGAAGCACAAAGTGCTTATCGAGTCATCCCCATAGGTAGGAAAACTAGATGGGTAGGGTGGGAACTAGAACCAAAAACAGAAAGACTACATCAGGAAAAGGAACACTGGAAGTCAACAATAATAGTTTCGAGTAAAGTAGGATAATTTAGGAGTACTGAGAGACCAATAAGGATTTAAAAGTATATTTAAAGGATGAAAGAGAATGGACAGATCGTACAGAATACAGAATACTTAGTATTGTATTGTATTGTATTGTATTTGAACACTTGTTATAGCGCCCCTACCAGATTGCCCATTCAGAGGCGCTCCCGACTACTGCGCGAACGCTGAATCGGAGTTTCACGCCGAAGCGCATGAGCAATTGCGGGTGAAGGACTTGCCCAGGGTCCCTACGCGACGGCTTTGAGGTGAATTCGAACCCGCAACCTCCCTGGGCAAGTCCTTCACCCGCAATTGCTCATGCGCTTCGGCGTGAAACTCCGAGCTGCAAGGCACCGAACATACCCTATACCACCGCGCCCCAGTATATTGTGTTGTGTTGTATGTTGTATTGTACCACGTTTATAATGCGACCGAGCCACCCGCAGTAAAGATCCGAGAAATTAATCTCTGATAAACCGACCCGACCGGGAAGCGAACCCGGGGCGCCGGCGCGGCGAGCGGGCACCAACCCACTCGGCCACTCAGGATCCTTAGTGGAACCAAGGTCCCTTATGGTCTCCCTATTGGAACCATTCGAACATTCATGTATGAAATAACAACTGAATAATTCCTGCTGGTGCAATAAAATGATGGTTATGGTTATAATGGTTATGTTATTCATGTTATACATGACATCTATGTCTTTATGTCATTACCACTACACATGTTTATATATCTGATATCAGTTGCCTTAATATGCACAAACCGTACAGTGAGTTGCACCTGTGATGTGGTAATGATATAGATGAATTCTATAACAAAATAGTTGAGGCATAATGTCGGGAAGAAGGGATCTATGACTTCTGCTTCTTATTATAAAAATTACTGGGATAATCAACTCACTGATCTCAAGCGCGTCTATGGGCTAGCAGTCCATAATATGTGGAAGGCAGTTGGTAGGCCCAGCCAAGGACCAATTTGTGAAACCAAAACACGTGCAAAGTCTAATACAACCTGGCTATGGGAAGCAACAGGCAGCAGAGGATAAGCACATTTCCAATGACTTACATGATTATCTTTTGTCAAAAGATACCACTGCATTCTGGAAAACATAGGTAAGAACGGCTAAAAGTAAATGCAAACTATCTGTCTCAGTGGATGGCTTTACTGAACCCAGTAAAATTGCCAATGCCTTTGCCAATTTTAATAATGCATGCTCACCAAATAATGAAAAACACAACCAAGAACTCAGAAATAAATCTCTTACTCGGTTCATCCAGTACCATCCAGTTTGTGACTCTGGCACAGTATCTGTAGAGGTGGTTGACCAGAGCATCCGCAAAATGAAGCAAGGTAAAGCTCCAGGTTTAGATCAGATGGACAGCAGCAACTCATCATGCTCATCCGAGACTTCGTGTGCTTCTACCTCTTCTATTCAACCAGATGCTTGTGCATGACAATGTACCTACCAAGTTTGGCTTAGGCATCCTCACACCTTTGGAAAAGTGGCACCCTAGACAATAGTAAGAGTGACAATTAGCGTGAGATCACATAAGGTTCCAATCTGTCTAAACTCTTTGAAATGTGTCTACTGGAACTGTATGGTACCGACTTGCTGACTTGGGACCTGCAGTTTGGATGGTTCAAAAATGGGGTGATCCTCTTTCTAGCATTGCTCGCTGTCAGATCATTAGTTGATTGCTTTTCTAATCATGGCTCTAATGTCAACCTGTGTGCATGAGACATGTCTAAAGCTTTTGACAAAGTCAATTACTATGCATTATTCAGCAAGTGAATGGATAGATCAGTCCATCATGAGTTTTTATACGTCTTCAAAAGCTGGTATAGTATGAGTGCATGCTGACAATAAGTCAGATGGGATAATATGCTGTATGATATGATCCTTCTAGTTTGTAAAGTTAGGAAGTGTGGTGTCCTTTCACCAAAACTTTTTACTTTATATGTCAATGATATTATAGAGAAGTTGAGTAGGTCCAATCATAGATGTCGGATTGGGAGCTGTTATGGGATGCATTATGTATGCTGACAACCTTATTTTACTGTCAGCAGCTCTCTGTGATCGACAAGCCATGGTCGGCATTAATTTTGTGTTGAAAATTAGAGAGTAATGACACGATATTAAATGTCAAGAAATCTCAGGTTATGAGGCTGGCCCAGGCTTTTCATACTCCATGTAAAATGATTAGTATAAGCAGTGTTCAAAGTAGCTAAATCAAAAACTTCATTATTTGGGTTGTTTTCTTGTTTCTGCCAAGTCATTTAAAGTTAGTTAGCAGAAATGAGTTGAGTTCTACAAATCTTCAGTTTTGTGTAGTATATGCTGCACATTAACTCATCCAATATTACTGCTTAAATATTTCCATTGGCTTCCTGTTGAGCACATTATTAGTTTCAAATTGGGACTCAAAGTTTGAAACTGTGAACTCTGGTCAATAACAATACTTAAAATGAGCTTTTATTTCCCAGACTAATCATCATTCAATGAGGTCATCTGATTATTTCTGTCTGGCCATATGGTCATACCTAAATCAAGAACTGTTCTTGATGAATGAGTTTCTTCGGTTACCGGACCTCCTTTTTCAAACTGTGTCTGTGCGCTCTGCACAGTCCGTTGAGTCTTTTCGTTCTCAACCTGAAACTGACCCCTTTCAAATCCATAATAGTCACCACAGGCTGCCTCTATCTTGCGGGCTGATCTTCTGGATATTTACTTGATTACGGCTTCGTTTTGGTGTGTCATCGGTTGATGCCTTGGGTATTATACACTTACAATTTTATTGATGCTTCAAGTCATAAGAAACTACAGATCACTATCAAGAGCGCTAATGCAATGAATATGTGCACACTAGTGAGTAGCGATAAAAGTAGAAAACATTTTGATTGCTCTAAAGCATTTTGAAAAAACTATTTTCAAACCTTTTAAAAATACTATTAATTTTTAAAAACTTGTGGAAAGTATTTTGTAAAAGTATTTTGAAAATACTTTTGAAAAGTATTTTATTTTGTATTTTCAAAATACTTTTAAAAGTATGTTGCCCATCACTGACAATAATAGGCTACATGTAGGCCTAATACCGGATTGTCAGCCGGTAACAATGTTACGTCACCTGCTGATACAACGCAGCTAAGAAAGTCGTTTACTTTCCACGCCTTACGGACGAACTGCTATAATGCCAATGCAGTTAAGCGGTGTTGATATCAGTGCCGACAGTGCGACCACTGCTTGGGATTTATCCCAAGAACTTGGGATCTGAGGATTTTGTCTAGCAATCTTGGGATTTTTCTAAGGTCTACAGACTAGTTTTACCGTACTTTACAACAGTGGCAGCGAATCAGATAAGAAAAAACTCGCTCAGTCGGAAAGACTTTTATTATTATTGTAACCTGTAAACATTGTTAACTCACTGTTATGCTTCGGTTTTTCCCATGCGAGGTCTTAACTCGGCATTTTTGTGAATAATTGTGTTTGTTAAAAGATAAAACACATTTCATATTTCATCACAACTTTTTCCTTTTTGGTAACTTGGGATTTTTGTACACTTTCGGCCAATCTTGGGATTTTTCTGGCAAGAGCTTGGGATTTCCTAAAATGGAGAGTGGTCGCACTGGTTGATATACAGATAGCCTGTAATCGGTTATGCACATAACCGAATTATGCACATGTGCGATATGCGCATAGCAGGAATTGTCTTCCATGGAATATCCCAATATTAAAACGAGACCGAGCAGCTTCTATGCACTATTAAAAGCGAATTGTGTAGGCCTATACTTTTCCGTTATTCACTTAAGTTGGCTGTAATATGTAAATCATTTTTATCCACCAATCACGGTAACAAAATATCAAACAAAATGAAAAGAAACAGTAATAAGGCAATAAGTAAAATTAATGGACGTCTGTCCTAGCGATAGTGAAGATAGAGTAGTCTATCAGATAGACCTACACGTGTCTTGGTCGCAAGTTAAATATTGATCCATGTAATGCATGCAATACTAAAAGAATATTTATTAAATCTTTATAATTATTGCAAAACGTATTATTGCAGGCAAACCTATTTACCACGGCGTTTATTTTCCATGGTAGTAAAAATATTCTTTCAAATAAGACACCCTAGGGAGGCGAACCGGGTTCCTCGCAAACACATTGTTTGAGTCATCGGTCATACCAATGTAGCTAAGTGGGCTCACGGCTAGTAAGCTATTCAATGGGTCAAAAAACTCAAATATAATTAATCTTTATCCATTGTAAAACTTTCAAGTTCAAATAGCACGTGTCTGTTGCAATTAGACCTACGCGTTTTTTTTACTGTTGACTAAATTTGCAAATCGCTCCACAGCTGTTAATTTGCATGGAGCGTTTCCACGTAACAACATTATCATGCACGCATCTGTCACAGATGCTCGCTAGGCGTCCGCTCTCAGGGTTATTAAGCTGTAAACTTCGCATGCGCACGTGACGAACGTTGCCTCGTAAGAAGCGAATAATAACTTACGTAAAACTAGTTTAAATTTCCCTCTGTCATTCCAGCAATCTGTGAAGCAAACTGGATATATCTAGATAGGCAATAAATCAATAAATCGTAAGCGGGGTTTCCCGTACATATGATAATTCTTATTTTTAGAGATATTTGGCAATTTCAGGCGCGAGTATTTTATGGTCGAAAAGCAAAACACACTTAATAACAGGTCTGATTTCTAACAAAAATTTCTTAACGACGGAAAGCTGAAATATGAAAATACTCTGCAAACATACTTATTTTGGTGAGCTTTACCAAAACCAAATATTACTTTTTCTTGGAGTGGCTGGATAAAAGAGAAATTTGAACGGATATATAAGCGCCTCGCATGAAAGAGGAGATAAAATATAAGAGCATTTTAGATTGATGGTTTGCCAGTAAATGAGCATTTTAATATACAATTCTAATAATAATAATAATAATACTTGTAATAATGACAGCATTAAATCCTTGGTATCATCCACAGTTTAGCCGATCATATGTCTGTTATGAATAACTGAGTAGAGATTGAGAGTTCACCTACCTAAATATCTGACACAAGAGTACATCGCTATTATTATATTCATGTCAGTGAGTGAAAGGATATGAGGTCAATAGTGACGGAGAGAATGCCTTCGGCATCGGCTATATAACTAATGGGACTAAAGCCCTTAGCCCTTTGGTCAAAGATCCTCTAAATGTTACGTGCCATCGTCAGCATACATTTCTTATGCACAAATTAATTGAATTGTGCAAAAATAATGAACAAAAAAGGCAGAACCGCTTAACATTTCACAAATATTTCTTCTCCATTCTAACAATTTGTATTAGTCGGTTATTATAATGTCTAAGACATCAACTGATAGTAGTTTTTAGCAAAATGGCATTCAAGAAAAAAATTGGAATCCATTCGAGAAGCCAGGTGTCAGCCAACGGTGGATTGAATTGTGCAAAATTATGAACAAAAAAGGTAGAACCGCTTAAAATTGCTCAAAGTTGAAAGTTATTCAGTCTTAAACAAAGACTTAAAATGACATCAAACAAACGAAACATGCTTTGCTTAGTGGCTTTCAACTCTGGATCATTATGGGGCTCCATAAACTGAAAGTGGGAGAGTTTGATACTCAGCTTTGCCGTGCATGCCTCTTTCAACACCTGCACCCTTTTCCCGAACGTTGTAAATGACTTAAGAACAGGCGACAATAATAATTATAGAAAACCTTGAAATTCTCATATTAGGTAAGCTTCGAAATATTTCAAGGCATCTCCTAAAAGTTCAAAAGTGGCTGGTGAATAACTTCACAAATATTTTGCTGTTCCTAATAATTTATCAAGTTTGACTGCCTGGCTCTGCCATTGATACTTTCAGGAGTATTCAGCCTTGATGACGATATCCTGCTGTCCGAAAAGAATTTGAAACATGCCTTTGAAGTGTGGAAAGTGAGTACTCCTATTTATTTTTTCACCTGTCTCTTGCACGTGTATATTCTCGGTTTCTGTGGCTATCACCTACTACAGCTGCATTGTATTTCCTCAATTTTCCCTATGAGTAACTTTACTCAATAACCCCCTGGCCAATGATCCCCGAGCAATAGCCTTTAGGAAAATAACCCCGCCTATAACCCCATGGCCAATAACCACATGGCCAATAACCACTGAGAAACTAACCTCAGTCGAAAAATCTTCCCTACTAAATAACCTCCCAACTTAGGAAGTAAGCATATTAAGAAATGCAGAACATGTTTTATTTCTTGTAAACTTATACTTTGCGATACTGTAATACCTAACAGCTATCAAAGGGAGACCAATCATGCACAGTTGATAGCTTAACAGTAGAATGAAGCGGCCTTGAAGCTATGAACCTGCAATCTGTAGTAACAGTAATTATTGTAATTAGTAACTTGCAGATATATGTAACAGACAGAACAAAGTTAAGTACCAGCTATTACATGTACTCAGCAGATTGCAAATGTAATTTTATGTAATTAAAAATCTATATAGCGCCACTCCAGATATCTACTCCGAGGCGCTCTTTGCACAGGCGCATATGATGTTAGATGTCATTACGACATCAGTTAGCAAAAAAGTGCACAGTAAGCTGAAAAAGCCACCAGTGGCGGGCCCAAGCATACGCGTGGAACCACCCAACGGATTCCCGTCAACATTTTCAAAATTACTGAGCAAATTCTGCATTTAGATGAAAATATCCGTCGAAATTAAGCCGAGGTGGATCAATTTCAATTCAATTCAAATTGTTTCATTGCAGCCAAGTTATTACAGTAATGCAGAGAATGTGAGTAACAAAAGAAACAAAGAGAGGCCCAAAACGGATGGAGATCCCTCTAACGAGATTCACCCATAAGTAAGAGCAATATCCGAAAAATTACGAAGTTAGGCAATAATTTTTTTTAAATGGAACCAGTTGGTGACTGGGTGCAACAAGAATTAAATAATTATTGTTGTAGAAACCAGTGATAAGACAATGATAAAGACGATCTTAACTACAAACTTATCTAGAGCCTTAACCCTCGGGCTACCAAGAGGAGGGAGGTTATCACCACCCCCTAGGTTTTTTGCTTCGAAAACTTGTTCCATGTGGAATATAATTTTCATAATTTAAGTAGCTGTAGCAGGATCATTTGCGCGCATTTTGAGGTAAACATCATTGTGATATCTCACGCCATTCAAAAGTTACACCCGATATACCCGAGGTACCATGGGGGTTGATACGACCCCCTTAGTTTTTCGTCTATAGCGTACTCATTTTTCTTCCTGGAAGAGAAACAAATATACCATTCTTTAGAGAGAATGCAGGGCTTCATTTGCGTACTTAGATGTTTGTCTTTTGAAAACCGGAAGTGATCAAAATAAATAATAACACGCGTAATATGCGTGAAAAATGGCTGAATGGATGGACTCCCCCTTAGTTTTTTTAGCGTATTCATTTATATTCCTGGAAGAGAAACAAATAAACCATTCCTTAGAGGGAATGTAGGGCTTCATTTGCATACTTACATGTTTGTCTTTTGAAAATCGGAAGTGATCAAAATAAATAATAATACGCGTAATCTGTGTGAAAACGGCTGAATACAGCATCACAACGTAAACCGATATATATGTATGGATATATATGTATGGATGTATATTTATACGTATATAAACATATGTAGGGATGTAGGTGTATCTTGGATACATAGATCAGTTTCAAAACACACATAATTTTATATTTGTTTATCCAAAAAGTACAAAATGTACGCAATAATATAAAATATCGCTAATTAAGGGGGTTCCGTTGTTAAAAGTGATGTAATTTCGAGGTGCATTCACATAATGTACAACTAAATATACCATTCTGTGCAGAAATGAATGCTGAATCCAATGCTGTATTACAAGTTATGATATATGAAACCAAACACGAAATCCAGGTGGGGTGGTCTCAACCTCCCCCCCTTGGTAGCCGATGTCGCAAAAAACCTAGGTAGCCTGAGGGTTAAATGATCGCGATCGTATGCACTTCCAGCGACAGTAGCTGTTTAGATTGACGAGTGAAGAGATGCACAAATCTGTTTTTTAGTCTCGATAAAAATGTTTAAGCTATGTGCATTGTGCACTATAGTCTACAGTCTGACTCGATTCTGGGGGCTGGGGTCCTGAAGCTTAAGCTTCATTTTTTCATAGTAGATCCGCCTCTGAATGTATGGGTGTGCGCGCATGTGATATCAGCAAGCGAGTTTGTTAGATAATAAGAGGATCCAAGGTGAAGAAGATTCTTACGGTTTTAAAAAGAATTCCAGGATTGGACGAAGTTGAATGAACAAGGAGTGTGATAGGTAACGTTTTTCGTCTGACAGAAGTTGGCTTTCATATCTGTTAGTCTTAAGTTTATCGAGAACGAAATCACCAGAACTTCTGTATACTCGTCCCAGGCGACGGCCAGATGATTTTAGGACTTTGACGAAAAGAATTTAACGACGCAGTTTTGCACGCGTTTAAGGTTTAGTGACGATTGGAGCGTGTTTGCTGAGAAGGTTTCACATGATGGAATTGTACGCGAACAAGAGATCATTACTCATTAGCTCTGTGGGGGTTGATAATAAAGGACGATTCAAGGCCAAGTTTGAATGTATAAAGGTCGACAGAGCTGACACACATAAAAACATGTAGGTGGTGGGCTTGTGGTTGCTCGATACTGAGTTTTATGAATAATGGAATGATTAGAGGTGAGTTGAGTTCGCAACTGAGGATCCATGGCAGACCGGATGAGACAGAGGTAATGACTAAGTGAAGAGTGTGGTTATATTTGTGATTGGGGGAAAAACATGTTGGGTAAGGTTGAATGCACTGAGGGAGGAAAGAAAAATGCAAATGAATGGGCGCTGTCGACGTGGACGTTGAAGTCACCAATGAGAACAAATTTATGGGGCATAGTGACAGCGACAGACAGAAAGGAATTAAATTCCTCAGGGAAGCACTAGATTTTGCACAGCAAGTTCATAATGTAGGAGATCGGTATATATTGTAGATCGCCAGTTCATGTTGTAGCGATGATCCTGTGACCGCACTATAGTCTTATTGTGAATTATAGTGTGCTATGCTGCAATGCTGTGTGAAGACATTATAGGAACAGACTAATGATTAATTGTGATTATATGTGTTAATTAATTAGACGCCAGCATTGTTGACATAAGGATATAAAATATGGAGTAAAGAGTTCTGGAGTGTAACACGGTTCTGGGTTAAATGGAACGAAGTAGATGATGTACATTGGACTAATTGAACCATAACCATCATTGAAAAGGAACTCTTGCAAAGACGGAACAGTATAATCAACGTGTGCAAAAGGTACTGCTTACGTGGCAGTTGATCTGCGAACTATGTGGAGAAATGATGGACAACTCAATGCTCGAGATCGTTAAGTTAAATTTGGTTTAACTTAAGACCGATTGAGCTATATGGAGGAGCTATATATTCGAACAATTCGGAAATTCTTTTGGACTGGGATGTATGAGACTCTCTTTCCTACCGTGACAGGTAGCGAGAATACTGAGAGGACAATCATCACTCGCCAGTGGCAGGAACCAAAGAGACTCTGGACCACTTTCCAGTGCCTCCTCGGGCCCTCGGCCGTCAGAAGGGTGGTCGACAGTCTAAGTCTCTTCTGCCGTTCTCTGCAGATGTGCTCCTGGAGCGCTTCTCGGCCAAGATCTCATCTGCATCTGTTCATGCCGTAGTTCGTGAAAAACCTTCTCTCGAGTCTGACGACATCTAGCTACAGACCCATCAGAACTTTGAATTTCATATTTAAAAGTCGAACGGTTAGCCATGAATCGCATGCAAACCCATCTATTTTCCAACTCTAAACTCTCCAGTTCAGCCTGCATGCCGTAAGTTTTCAGTCATGCTGTTCACAACGACATCATAATGGTATTGTGACAGCAATTGTTCTTCTTGACCTGTCTCCTGCTTTAGTACTTTCAGCCAAACTCTTTTTTATGAAAAGTCTCGATTATTTGGTGTTGGATTTCTTAGGCTGCCGGCAAATTTGATTTGCTACATATCTAACCCAATCACCGTATCTGAATAATATTTATCAACCGCAGATTTGTGTAGGGTCTACGTGGTCGACAGTCACTCGCTAGTTATGCACTTCTGTACGGATAAAACGTAAAACTTTGTCAAGTTCTTATTCACAGTTGTGTTGTCCGTTTATCCTATCATTTGTCCGTGCAGCTATTCTCCTCAGTCTATCATTTGTTGAGCTGGCTGATGCTGCTAGTAACCGGAGCATTGCTTTTCATTCTACAACTGTGTCTCTCACCGACTACGTAAATAGAAATCGTAATCTCCAAATTTCCAGAAAGCTACTGTACAACTAAGCGCAAGACACGGGGCTTATTCACGAGTGCTGCGTCTCATCAGAGGGGTTGTCCAGATATCGAAGTCCAGTGGAGGTACGAGTCCGATTGCCAGAGAGACCACAGAGAAGAGGCAGAACAGCGTGAATGGTATTTATAATTCGCCGCACACGCAGACTTAGGTGCTATGTCCCATATCTGATCTTCTAGATGTAGACCTGATTGCGACATGTAGTTCGTGCGCCATCGATGGAAGCGCTGTGCATTAAGTTCATTAGACCTCGGCGCTATGGACGTTACCAATTCGTAATAATACTACTCAAGGATATTTGTTGCAAAAGCAGTGCTGAACACTAAACTAATTTTTCTAGCTAAACTTAAACTATTTTTTTATTACAGTTCACTTAACCTCTGTTATTGTGAAAATGTTTTTGAAAGGTTTGTAAAAAAGTTGGAAAAAGTTTAACTAACTATTTTTAGTTTAGTTAACTTATATACAAAATAGAGGGTTAAACAGTGATCAAGCCGCGCCGTAATGAAGGCGTGAACAAGAGTAATTGCAGCGCTCGCTGTAAGCGAACGTGCAACAGTACGGAGCTGACGCAGCTGGTAATAGCCATCATGACTATTAAAGGCGATGCAGATGTGGCGCAAAGGTAAGCTCCTGATCTAACAGGATACCGAGGTCACGGGCTGTAGCTGAAAAATTGTAGGTAGGGAATTTAATAGCCAGGTCTTCCAAGTTAAGCTTGGCAAGCTGCTGCATAGTACCCAGCCACATGAATTTAGTCTTTGCCGAATTCAGACGTAAGCGATTAGATGACATCCATGTTTCCAACCTGAACCAATGGGCGCGACCCATTTCCCCGACCGCCAAAGCAGCATTTACGGGTCGGCAGTGAATATAAGACTGTATAATTATCAACTGCATAAAGCTGACCCTGAGCCCGACTCTCTGCCAGAAGTGTGGAAAGCCCAGAGGTATAGATGATATACAAGAACGGACCAAGGACAGAGCCCTGGGGAGACCATAAAGGGCAGGAACCCATCTACACCTTGTAGGGCCATGGACCACATTGAGCTTACGCCCACTCAAGAAGGAGCTAAGCCATTCAAGGAATCCCCCACAACCCAAATGTAACATGCAACCGCTTAAGCAAGATGTCGTGGTCAACAGTATCAAAAGCGGTGCTGACATCAAATATATAGGGAGAGAAGCCACAGTGTTCACACAACATGGGCTATAGCCAAAATTGATTCGAATAAATATTACCATATTACCTTTGAACTTGCAACTTTGCTTTTCTTTCTTTTCATCAAATGATTTAAACATTTTGGGCTTGTAGCTTATATTGTCTCTGGTCAATCTCCAGACTGAAAGTCGATCCTCATTCCTTATATTTATCACTGCACATTGTGCACAGTCGGGTAGGCTAATCTTATGTTTTTTATGCCAATGCTCAAACTAGAGCTGTTCTTGGTGAGAGTGCTTTTTAGGGTAGAACTCTGCATCTGTTTGTTCTCTTCGGTTTCTAGTGTTATTTCGGTGAGTCTTAAGTTGAGACGTCTTAAGTTGAGACTCACCTTTTTCAGCTGACTTATCCGCCATTGGCTGCTTCAGGGACTGATCTGCTGAGTATTTATTTATTTGACTGCGACCTCAGTTACTGCTTTGTGCAGTAGACACCAGCGCTACAGCAGTTGCTATGCAATGACGAGTGCATGAGAAATGTTTACGCTAATGATTACACGTGTTGTGATGTTGTATTTTCCATTTTTTATGTGTTGCACAGAAGTATTCTTGGGGTCTCGTCGGATTTGTTGACAGAGCGCACAGTGATAACTTGCCAAATATGACTTACGCTTCTGGCAGACATGGCTACAGCTTGATACTTACTGGAGCGACATTCTTACACCGCGAATACCTTCGGATGTTTCAAGACAAGTGCGTATCGAAGATCCGAGAGGAAATCGATCGAAGCAAGAACTGCGAAGATATTTTTATGAACTTCCTCGTTAAAGAGCATTGTCGATGTTCTGGTGTCTTCTTGTCGAAGCATAGACATATCGCACAGCCCAAGAACCTAATCTTCAAAAATGCATTGAGCAGCAGACCAAACCATTACAGACATCGCTCCAAGTGCCTTCAAAACTACTCCGCACTTTTCGCAAACACTGTCAAGTTGACGAAAAGCAAGTGCACATACTAGAGTAGCGTAGGCATCTCTAAGTTCTTCTTCTCAATCAGACTTTTGTGATTTAATTTCCTGATCGTGGATTTGGTCGTGCATCGGTGATTGAACGCATAGTACTTCTGCACTTACCATATCGATGCAGCGGTTGGTACGATATCCTCAGAAGTTCATTACATGTTTCCTTGCTCTTAATGAATAACATAATTTAAAATAAACCGGTATCACTGCTTACAGGACACTGCAGTCAAATAGTAATCAGCATGAACAAACTGTTTACGCCTCGCTGCGGCCACGGTCCCATAATCGTGAGCTTCCTATGTTTGAGCTTCCTATGTTTTGACTCAGAAATGCTTGCTTGCCCGGATGCTATACAAATAAACAATGTTTTCACTATATCAATCTATTTAAGCTCTTCATTTTTCCCTCTATAGCCCTAACTCTTCATCCCCTAGATTCCCCTGATTATACATTAACTGTTCCCATTCAATTGTTTGCTTGTATATATACAGGGTAGGCCAGCATAACTGAACCGACTTTGCATGCATATAACTCCGCCAAATTTTGTACGTTATTTATACTTAATGGGGTATATTTCACAACCGGCAGCAAATTAGATAAATTTCAGTCTTTTCCTTCGTACGGCTTACACAAAGAGTAAAATTATCATTTATATTTTTTAAATACATTGTAGGGCATGAGTTAGTTATAATAAATTATTTCTGTTATATTATCTAGATGATTAGTATGAGAAAAAAATTATAAAGTCCAATTTTAACCCGAAATTGCATCGTCTTTTCTAATTGTGAGTCAATTCAACGTTACGTAAGGGTAACAGCTGAAGCGCTGAACTGATGTTTTATAATTTTTAGATCATTAACTTACATATATCCATTGCTCCATATGGTTTTTATTAACTTAATAACGAACTAAATAATTAAAAAATAAATAAAACCCTCTGTCTTCAAATATTGGTTACAACACCGTTACTAATGGGTTTCTGCCATTTGTGGAATAAATTGAAAACGCTCGGTTTTTGAATTGATAGCAGGGAACATGTCTGCATTGATTTTACCAACAAGAAATCAATTTGGATGTTTGCTTCTGTTGACAATTTTCGGAAATTTATCCGGTAATGTAATAGTATAAAAAAGATTTACAACTCCGTGACGGTAATTATTGCACTTTGCGTATATATTTAAGTTTTTTAATTTCAAAAATAATATTGAAAATGTCGGTACTCATAATTATAAACTAACTATTTTTGTATCTTAACTCGTCCGGTAAGCATGGAGACCTAATTATGAGTATTTTGCAATTCCGTTACTACAACTCCGTTACATTATTTTTCTATTAAAAAGAATTTATTTAATGGTACATGTAGATAATTTGTCGTCAAAATAATTTATTTTGCTGTGCAATAATTTAATGCACACTTAATACTAATTAACCACTAATTATAAACAGTGGCGATATATTGTATTGGGTATTTATTAAGTAACGGAGTTGTAAATATTTAGGAATCAAGGTTGTATGTGTTTCACATAGTAAAAAAACTAAGATAAAAAATTAGGTCAAATCTGGCAAATTTAAGCACTGCTCAATATTAACCTTCGTAGGACGGCCACATTTTACGCTACATTGAGGACGATGTGGGTTAATTTTTTACCCCAATGACATTTTTAATATCTCAGCTCATAGATAAGGTACAATAAGAAACAAAGTATCGATTTCAATAGTTCCAAGGTCAAGGAATCGATTTCTTGTAGTGGCAAAAGTGTGGGAATACTACAATCCAAGATGGCGGCCAATATGGCCGTCGAAACACAAAAACATCTCAGCTGACAGGTAAGCTACAATGACAAATGAAGTGTCGATTTGAATAATTCCCAGGTCAAGGAGTCGAATTCTCTTAGTGGCAGTAGTGTGGGATTTGTTACTATCCAAGATGGCGGCCAAGATGGCCGCCCGATTAAAAGATATATGTATATCTAAGCTCATAGATAAGCTACAATGACAAATAAAGTGTCTAATTCAATATTTTTGAAGGTGAAGGAATCGATATCTCTCCGTGGCAATAGTGTGCGAATGTCAATATTCAAGATGGCGGCCAATTTGGCCGCCAAAACAGAAATATGTATATCTCAGCTCATAGATAAGCTACAGTGACAAATAAAGTGTCCAATTTAAGTTTTTCAAGGTCAAAGAAACGAACTATCGTAGTGGCAATAGTGTATTAATATCACTCTCCAAGATGGCCGCCAATATGGCTGCCAAAACAGAAATACGTATAACTGAACTCATAGATAAGCTCGAATAATAAATAAAGTGTATATTTTAATATTTCCGAGCTCAAGGAATCGATTTTTCGTAGTGGTAATAGTAAGGGGTTGTTGCTATCCAAGATGGCGGCGAATATGTCTGCCAAAACAAAAAACTAAGTATATTTTAGCTCACAGGAAAGCTACAATAACAAATGAAGTGTCAAATTTTATATTTTCAAGGTCTAGGAATCGGTTTCGCATAGCGACAATGAGTGTGCGAGTGTTACTTTCCAAGATAAGAATATGTATATCTCTATAGCTCATATTTTTGTTTTGGCGCTCATATTTGCCGCCATCTTGAAACGTAGCACTCGTACACTGTTGCCAATACGAGAAACCGATTGGACCTTCAATATATGAAATTCGACACTTCATTTGTTATTCTAGCTTACCTATGAGCTGAGATATACATATTTTTGTGTTTGGGCGGCCATATTGGCCGCCATCTTGGAAAGTAAAACTCTCACACTATTGCCGCTACGATAAATCGATTCCGTGACCTTGAAAACATTAAAGTAAATTCGACACCATGTGTTATTCTAGCTTACCTATGAGCAGATACATACATGGTTTTTTTGTTTTGGCGGCCTTATTGGCCGCCATCTTGGAAAATAAATTCTTCGAAATTATTGCAACTATTGAAATTTATTT
>JACEVL010000476.1:183631-283042 GCA_020284085.1 Aporrectodea caliginosa
TTCAGCTCCATACTTAAACAATTAAAAAAAACTATATGTGCTTGCACCCCCTTTTTCACCTTACTATTACCCAAGGAAAGAGAATGAATATCTTATTTTCCCATCTCTTTCAATATAACACTGCTCAACCGCTCATAACTGCAACGGCCAAGAGCAAATGAATCGACAACGGCCCATAGCAAATGGATAACTTATAGGCCTAAAGCGCTGTGCTCAAACGGCCTATAGGAAATGGATAACTTTTATAGCGCTGTGTCAAAACGACCTGGAGCAAATTGATAACTTATATAGCGCTGTGTCCAAAATCCCATTACCTCGTATCGTAAATGGGTGATTTATATTGTGCTACCTTCGGCCTACTCAAAAAGCCTGAGTCAGAATACAGGCTGGTTGGCCTCGAATCGCAAAATCGATCATTTACTGGTTCCCTGCACTGGCTTCCTGTTCTAAAAGCCCCCTTGTTGCGACTGCTGCCTTTTCCGCTGCCGCACCTGCGATTTGCGATGTTATATGTTCGTAGGATGCAGCGAAAGTATCTGGCACCGTGACATCCCATGCCAAGCAACGACCTCTGTGCCAAGGTATGATGGTGACTCCGTCAGGCCTTTTGCCGTCTGATCTGGAGAGGCCATTGGGCTCTTTGATGGCAGGTATTTTGGCTCTGGTGAAAGCTCGCCAAATAACATCGTTGAGCATACCATGTCGATGTTGTCTTCCTGGACCTTTGCTACAAGAGAATCCATGATGGCCGATGGTTTCTACTATTATTATTATTATTATTATTATTATTATTATTATTATTATTACTAATATGAGACAAATTTATTTCTTCATAAAACCAACAAACTTATTACAGACTGATTAAAATTGCTGTTTCAATAATTTTCTAAGCCGTCATTCAGTCCTGACAATAGCATTAGCTGCGTTAAAGAATTTATTCGCGTTAACTAATCAACGCATTAATCGCGTTAATAACGCGTTAAATGCCCAGTCCTACTTCCGACCTTTCTGATCATCAGCACGTCTCTCTTGTCTGGTTCTTCTCTCTGACTGTTCCCAAACCCTTTTAGTCTGTCCCAGATTCGAACACAACCGACATTACCTCATTTTCCACTTCAACCTATATCCCAAGCACGAGTATAAATTATCAACACATTTAAAGTCAAATCTAGATATTACCTCATCTCAACTGTGCTGTCGCCTCACCTCACCTTCTCCAATTTCTAACCCTCTTTCCTTTGTCTGAGCGAACCCCTGGTATAATGATTCACTGTCTGTAAATGTTGGGTTAGACCCCTCTTTTGCGCTTCTCATCATAACTGCCTTCCTAGATGCGCATAGTGCATTTCAGCTTTGTCATAGTATTCTCATATTCAAAATTCCTTTCAAAATAGTAGTCGTACAATAATTTTTAGTTGAAAGGTACAACGATTCGAAGAAACTTGAACCGTCCCTTTTGTAGGCCTAAGTTATGCTTCGGGTTATGGAAAACTTCGCATAGTTATCGTCTATTCGTTTTTTGGTTGTCGCTTTACAAATTCTTCGAACTTAAGATGAACTCTCTGCTGCATTGCTTAGTTAACTCAGTTGCATTGCTTAGATAGAATGTTCGGAAGGTGAATGTAAATCTTCAAGCGCTATATTCGACTCGGTTCTATGGTAATTCGAAACCGGACAATTTCGAAGCGGACATTTCGTTGCTTTATCTTCGGTTTTATCGTCAATTCTATCGTCAGTTCTATCGCTTGATCCAGCAGAGCGATCACAGTGACTAGCCGGATCAGATGGCTTTATGCTTCGTTTTGACCACAGAGTTAATCGTATACCCGAAGCGGTAGAGGGGCTCAGTGGCATACACCAGGTCGAGTGAATGGCCATCATGATATGAGTTCAACTCTGAGTCCAATAGCAAGGAGAGAATCTGTCTGGCGGTAGACTCTTGAAGTCCCCTGCGATTATAACAGTAGGGCCCTACTGGTAATCTCTTCTAAGGTGTCCTCAAGGTGTCCTCAGGATTCGATATTCGACTAGAAACGATGTAAGGAGGTTTTGGAGGGTGATATAGGCCTCCGACATAACATTCACGACCCATGACTATCACCCTGATCCATAATTGTTCGATATCAAGCCCATAATTAATTAACACTTTATTACGCCACAGAGGCAGAACAACAACTAAACAATACAAAAATGAGAAAAAGAAAAGAAACATAGAACATTAATTATAGTCCACAAAGCATCAATTATAGACCACAAAAGCTCAGCTCTGTGTACACAAGTCATCAAACCTATACAATTGTGTAATGGCATCATGTTTCTTCACGAATACCAAGGCAAGGCAATCATCATTATGGAAATTGTCTAATAGGAATGTCCAAAACAGATTATAAAGGGCAACATTTTCAGAATAGATTAAATGGAAATACAGTTTACAACGGCGTAATTTCGCCAGGAAAGTGAAATTCAGCCTACCCAGTCCATTAATGAAACTTTTAACACTTTCCCATTTAGTAAACCCAAATATAAGACGATATACAGAGTTCCAGCATACATTTAATTCATTAGATTGTCTTGCTGACAAAGTCAAGGCAGGGAGAGCATAGGTCAAAAGGGGCAAGGAGTAGGTCTCTTGTAAGTGGAGATGTAAAATTTCATCTAAATTGGAGGCATGAGATGCAATACAATTACATGCCCGGTAGAACGATCGCTTCAAAGGATCAATGTCAAACATTACATTTCTACGGCCACCCATAAAATGTACACCCAAATACTTAAGGGAATCAACCCAGGAGATTGAGTTATCACCCAAAGACATCGAGTCAATTGACTTGGAACACCCTTTACCAAATTGTATGCAGTAAGATTTAGAACAATTAAACTTAAGCAAAAGGGCACTGCTGGTGCTGCAGCAAACATTCAGCATGACTTGGAGACCATTTACTGAAGGGGAAAGTAAAATAATGTCGCTTCAAAGGATCAATGTCAAACATTACATTTCTACGGCCACCCATAAAATGTACACCCAAATACTTAAGGGAATCAACCCAGGAGATTGAGTTATCACCCAAAGACATCGAGTCAATTGACTTGGAACACCCTTTACCAAATTGTATGCAGTAAGATTTAGAACAATTAAACTTAAGCAAAAGGGCACTGCTGGTGCTGCAGCAAACATTCAGCATGACTTGGAGACCATTTACTGAAGGGGAAAGTAAAATAATGTCATCAGCATATAAAAAACAACCATAGAAGTGATTCTTAATATGACAACCCATGTCAGTGCGCCTCAAATTGAAAACAAATACATGCATCAAAAGGTTAAATAGTGCAGGGGACAAAGTGCTGCCCACGACAATTGCGCGCCGACAAATGCGCGCCGACAATTGCGCGTACCGTCAATTGCGCGTAGGACAATTGCGCGCCGACAATTGCGCGCATAAACATGTCCATAGGGAAGATACGGGCCTGATAATCAAACAAACAAACGATTTCTTCTATATTTTACTTGCTTGATTATGAACTAATTAGTCATTTAACTGTGAATTTATGACGTACCAAACAAATGTGAATGTCGCCTTGAACAAATGGCGCTGGAGTGAAAGTATGTTTATAAACTTATTCTCCGGTATTTTGTCTAAACAGCCACGAGGAACGGTTCATCATTATGTTTGTAGGAAAAATTGAATTTATCACTGTTTATTCGCCTCCGTTCGGAACTAAGCGAACTAAGCAACGCGTCGCCGAAAGGTTCAGGCGGCAGCAATTCGTAGGCCCTACTTACTTTGAAGTTTTCTACACTCTCTCACATTTGTCCGAAAGGTTAAGGCGGCGTAAAATCGTAGGTCTACTTTGAACTTTTCAGCACTTTGTAACATTTGTTTGCCGTCCGGTCCTAGGCAAAGCGTCGCCGAAATGTTCAGGCGGCATGAATTACATTCGTTACATTCGTTACTAAAAACTATTTTAAAAACCGTGTTGAGCGCTTTTGAGCGCATTTGACGGTGCGCGCAATTGACGGGGTTTTTTGCGCGCAATTGTCGGCGCGCAATTGTCGGCGCGCATTTGTCGGCGCGCAATTGTCGGCGCGCAATTGTCGTGCGCGCTAATAACGGGCCACCAGGTTAAATAGTGCAGGGGACAAAGTGCTGTCTAACATCACTGCCACTAACATGAAACTGAAAGAAAAAACTACCATTCCATCTAGCCGTAACAAAACACTTACTATACCAATTGCAAATAATGTCGACAATGGGTACTGGTATATTGTAATTAAGTAGCTCTTTAAATAATTTATAATGATTCACACTATCAAAGGCTTTTCTTAGATCCAACGCTGCAGCATACACGCAACTACCTTTAGAGTTGAAATAGTTAATGGATGACTTCAAAGCAAAAATAGCATCAGTGCAACCCAGCCCAGGCTTGAAGCCAAACTGCAAGTCATCAGTCGGCAAATACTTTTGACATATATTAAGGAGCAAAGATTCAAAGAGCTTAGAAATTACAGGAATCAAAGTAATGGGTCTGTAATTCTCAGTATCATTTAGATTCCCAGTTTTATCTTTAATTAAAGGTACTATAGTTCCAGCGCCAAAGCTGTCAGGTACAAATCCATGGGTGAATATGCTTGAAAACAATAACTTAAGATGAATAATAAGGCTGGGATGGGCATACAACAAGTGCTCTGCTGATAGATCGTCTGGACCACAAGCCTTCCCAGTATGCAAGGCTTTAACACAGCTGCTTATTGCTTCCACCGAAACATCAGGATTAGAAATGAGTTGTGTGCGCTGAGCATGATTACGTGCCTTTTCAAAGTCATGTACGGCCTCTGTGTTCTGGTCAGACATATGGAAGTTCTTACTAAAGTGAGTGGCAAATTTATTCGCAACATCCAAGTTAGAACAGCATCCAGAAAAATTAATCGGCGAATTGATATTTTTTCTAAATTTCCTATGCCAAGCTTTCCAAAACTCATCTGGCCTTTTATTGAGGAAGTTGGACACAATCGCTTCGTCATGCATACTTTCAAAATGAACGCAAGCATCCCTGACAGCAATCTTATATTTAAGTTTGCACCTAGTTTTAATCGCATGTAGATACCCAGACGACGGGCGTCCAGCACTTGCCCAAACATTATGCCAGAAGCAAGAATCGCCTTTAAGACGATCAAGCTCATCATTCCAGAAGGGTTTCAGCAAACCTGACTTAGTTCTAAAGACAGAAAGTTCAGCCGCACTATGGAGAGCATGAACAATAGCACCATAATAACTACTGATAACCTAGCGATGATGCTCATTGCTACAGGACATTGAACATTCAATACACAAGGGAGGGTTAATTAACTCCAGCTTCTGTTTTGTGGCCATGTAGTATTTCGACAAGTCAGACTCCATCTCCATGACCAGAATATTGGAGCGTTACTTAAGCGCCCCAGACCTTCAGAATGACCAACTAACTCAGAAGAAAGACCCTTGGTAGACAGACTCTTAAAAAGGAAACTACCCACAAGAGGCCTATGGTCACTAAGGATACCACCAGAGTTAACAATGAAACTGTCCTGCACAGCGGGACGTAAAGAGCTCGTTACAAAGAAATGGTCAATAAACGACGACTGATTAAGACTACTATTAAAATAGGTAACTCTGTCAACAGAACTGCACAAATCATCACAATGGGATAAGGTGTAACTTTGAAAAACATTATGACAAACATTGAAGCCAATGTGGCTATCATTACAAACAAAATTCATGTCACCAGCAATGATAATATCATCACCAGGATTAGCAACACTTTCAATATAGCCAACCCAACGACATAAAATAATCATTAGTATATTCAGCACTGGATTCAAAACATGGAAAATAAACATTAAACAGCTTAATACTATGAACCTGATCAATTTGCAAAGACATACCAAGAACACGACTATCCAAATCGCTACCAATAATTCGGACCCTATAACGAATATCTTTACGCTACAAGAAGGCCACACCACCAAAAGGTCTACCAACATAAATACCGGTACTAAGCCTGTTGGCCATGGCAGAAACACCATATGCTAAAAAATCTGGGTGAATATCATTAAGAAGATGCAGGTTTTTTGGAGTTAGCCAGTGTTCTTGTACAGCAATGATATAAGTGTTCGGATCATTACATAAATCAGTTAAAAGGCAACGTCCAGAATTAAAACCTCTTAAATTATAAGATACTACATTGACACAAGAATCAATGTAAGAGCTGTTACTTGGTGGATCCATTGTTGCTGTAAAAACCCAGTCTCTCAAATCAGCACCTTCAGGCCAGTTGGCCTCATCGTAGAACAAATCACGATATTCTTCACTGCATGAGATTCTGAAGGCAGCAGATTTGAAAACACGACCATCCTTTGGTTCAAGTTTCCGACATGTGACGTCCAGAATCCCAACTTCATACAGGTAGTCCCTCAACTCTTGCTCCGTAGTCGAACGTTCCAGACGGCCGACAAAACAAGTAAGAGCCCGTGGAACTACTTTGATCTTCCCGTTTGCCGGTCGCTTGCCACGTTTCACCGTCAGCAGGCCTCGAAGTGGATAAACACGCTGTTGAATCGCAGAAGAACTCTCGGAGGAAGCTGGTGGTGAAGCAACTCCAGCCCAGCTACGCCCGGCCACTGGGAAGGAAGATTCAACAGACATATCCCCAACAGAAGCACCAAAACCTCCCGGCAACGAAGGAGCTTCATCTTTCGTGACAGGTAAGGCACATGACACGGATTCAACAGAGGTCACAGACTCATAAGAGCCGTTAATCTTCTGTTCGTCGAACTTCTTCGAAAGAGCGGCTACCTGGTCGCGGAGCTCATAGACAAGAGCCGTCAGCATCAAGACATCACCACCATGGCCCGAGGACGGCAAGCGATCTGGGTCAGCTGCCACAAATTGCCGAATCTTTGCGGCATCTTTGCCTTGTTAACATCAAGAAGCGTAAAAAGGGTCAAAATGTCCTCCACATTTGAGCGAAGACGATGCTCACCTTTACGGTCTGTGTATTTCGGCACATATGACGCATTCAAGGACACAGCAGAGTCAAAAATCAGCTTCTTCTCAGCTATACAATCTCATCTAACGAGTAAAAGTTTCCAAGAATCGCAGCTAAATCGGTTCTGGCCACTTTATGAAATCTACTATTTAAAAAACAAAGTAAATCGCTAACGACAAGCGACTGACTCGTCGCCATTTTTTTCGTTAATGTGTTATTGGTTGGAATAACTGAGGGTCAATGCTGGATTGCAATATATTAATATTCCATCTCCAAGGCGCGCTGAACGATCGCGTCGGAACAGAGTGTAGTTATTGATGTTAAAGGACGCATCAGAATGGTGGCCCTTGAGCCAGCTTTCGACGATAATTGCAACATCAGGGTTAATGATGAGTAGTTGTTCGATAGCATGCGGTTTGGCAATGCTCGTAGGTTTGAGAAGAAAGATTGACGGAGGGGTCCAGGACCGATCCTGTAAAAGAGGGCTTGGTGGTCCTACTTCTGGATCATAGCCTCTGGATAGGCGTGCTAATGTTCTACATTGGTTCGAACTCCTGATAAGTTTGTTATTTCTTCTTCCAATTCCTAGGAAGAGAGGAATCGGCGTGCCAATGGGATTGACAACACAGCCGTTAACCCTCAGGCTACCAAGGGGGGTGGTTGCCACCCCCTAGGTTTTTTCATTTCAAACTTTTCCGTATGGAATAAAAAATTTGACCTTTTAGGTAGCTGTAGGGGTTCATTTGCACATGTTTTGAGGTAAAATGTGAGATGATATCTTACACCGTTCAAAAGTTATACCCAATATACCCGAGGTACCAGGGGGGTGGATACCACCCCCTTCCCCTAGATTTTCGACTATATCTTATCTGTCATTTAATATTAAGAGACACAAATTATACCATTCTATAGAGGGAATGTGGGGCTACATTTCTGTGGTCACTGAATTGACCTGAGACAACCGGAAGTGCTCAAAATAAAATTAAAATGTATGAAAATAGGTTACACTTTCACACATTTTCATGTTTTTTCGATTATAACGTATTCATAATTTATTTTTCAAGAGAAATAAATTATGCCGTTGCATAGAGGACATGTAGTGCTATTTTTTCATACTGATTAATTTATTTTTGATGACCGGAAGTGTTCAAAATAAATAATAATACGCGTAATATGCGTGAAAAATGGCTGAATGGAAGGACTCCCCCTTAGTTTTTTGTCTGTAGCGTATTCAGTTTTCATTCCAGAAGAGAAACAAATATACCATTCGTTAGAGGGAATGTAGGGCTTCATTTGCATACTTACACTTTTGTCTTTTGTATACCGGAAGTGATCAAAATAAATAAAAATACGCGTAATCTGTGTGAAATGGCTGAATACAGCTTTACAACGTAAACCGATATATGTATGGATAATTTGGATATATATGTATGTATGTATATTTATACTATATAAACATGTGTAGGGATGTATGTGACATAGATCAGTTTCAAAACACACATAATCTTATATTTTTTTATCCAAAAGTAAAAAATATACGCAATAATATAAAAATATCGCTAATTATGAGGGGTTCCGTTGTTAAAAGTGATGTAATTTCGAAGTGCATTCACGCAATGTACAACTAAATAATATACCATTCTGTGCAGAAATGAATGCTGAATCCATTGCTATATTACAAGTTATGATATGAAACCAAACACGAAATTCAGGGGGGGTGGTAACCCCCCCCCTTGGTAGTCAGTGTTACAAAAAAGCTTGGTAGCCTGAGGGTTAACAGCAGATACGTCACAATGGTTGTCTGGAGAAGAACAGGTTTTACGACGGCCAGCGCGAGAGCCTCTGTAATGGAGTAAACCAGTCGCTCCAAGCGCTCAATCCGACTCTGTCAAAGACCAACATAGGAGTTCTTTGGCAGCTTCTGGACATCTACACATACATTAAAATGTGCATACATACCAGCACATACATAATTATCACATCCATACAAAAATACTAACTATTAGGTCCATATAATTATGTACATGGTGTAACACGATGGCCGATTGATTTGAGATGTCGCCTTCAAAGTGTAGGGTCGGTTTTCGCTTCCCGTTAAACGATCACTGTGTAACGACCTTGAAAAGGATTTTCGTATAAAACTGATGAGCGAATTGATTCATACATGTAAAATGAAAAGTTCGTGAACTAGCTGCATGCATAATCAGAAGGCTGAGATCGTGTAATACAGAGGTGCGCAACCTGCGGCCGTACGGCTGCTTGCGGCCGTAAGAGGGAGGCGGCCGTAGACGTATGGTCCACTTGTAATGTATTGGCAGCCGTGTGTATATTAATTAATAATATTTTTATTCCATTGTTTTAAAACTGAGGCGGTGTGAATCAGTTAGTCATCTTTGCCTCTGTATTAGTGCTTGTATAAATTATATCAACAAGTATTATACTCACACATGCACACACCACACACAAACAATTGCACGCTTTGACACCTTTTGAGAATGCACCATCTGAGTATGCATCCTTAGGCCTACAGATGTAGCTCAAAGAGCAGACAGACTAATAATATCCATATCAAGCCAACCACTGCATATATTTTACGAGAAGAGGTGCAGGGAGAGAGTGGTCAATGAAAGTTACAGTGTACAAATGCAATTGGACGGCATTCCTAATTCGTCCTTTACCACCTTTCTTGACGCTGGCAGTCGTCGTAATCACGCGCTTTTACAACTATGTTTACTGAACGATTCAATAACTTTAAAGATTTACCAGCACTGCGACTTGTTACTGCTCCTCGCTGTTGGAGACAGAGATTGCTCCCTAAACCTCCAAATGGAATTGGTGGAGTTGAAGAATGACGAGCAACTCCTAAAGAAGTTCGAAGATTAAACCGATTTATCAGAGACGTGAAAATTGGCGGTGGATATACCCCAGACTTCGAGAGCTGTCATGACAAGAAATACTCGAGCCCTCTTCGGAGACTCGAAGGCTCCTAAGTGTTGAGGCAGCCTTCTCTCGGATGAATCGTTTGGAAAAAAATACAGAACTCGATTGATGGACAACAACTTGAGAGTCTAGAATAGCCTACGTCTCAAGGTCTCCCGCCTTCTCATGCCTCTCGGTCATTATCCAAGAAAGCATCCATTAATTTGGAATAATGTTAGCCACAAATTTGAGTAAGATTGAAGATGTAGATAAAATTTATCGTGTTTTTTATTATCCTTTTATTAACTTTGTGATGGAAAAGACTTGGTAGGCCTACTGAAGTTCATGGAGAAGGAATGGGCGTCATTAAACATAGTTGTAACAATAAACACGCTTATTTCTGGACGTCTGACACACATGTATTTTCTTAAATAACCTAATAGCAGATATCTTGGCGGCCGTGGTGAGATTATGAGCCTTTAATGCGACCGACTTTAACGAAAAGGTTGCGCACCCCTCGTGTAATAGAATAACATCATCGTGACTACGACGACTGCCAACAGTGATAATCATGATGATAGTTTGTTCTTCTTTGGTTACAGAGATGGACGACTGTGTGTCGGTTGTAGAAATGGAGGATTGTGTGTCGGCATTCATCGTTGCTACATGTCGAATTATTCCAAAACCAAGCACTGACGTTCTTGAGGCCATGCATTCAGAATCCTCAAATTCCGGCCAATCACACGAAATTGCATGTGGCAGCACTGCGGAGTTCTTAATTCAACCGTTACATTCATGCATTGGCGATAATGATGCGTTGAATGTGAAATCGCATTTTCTAGCGTTTACCGATGAAAATCCAGTATTGCCACACGATATGCGTTATGTTGCTGATAGATTTTGTTGCTACTCGATTGAGCCATACCATGACTATCCATCTTTTGTACGACTTCAACATTTCGGACATCTGATGTATGACTGGTCGCTGAAAATCTTTTATTTTAGTGAGGATCGTCGATATCTGCTCAATACGCGAGTCACATATCCTGAAGGATTACGACATAACGTAAAAGCTTCTATGGTTGGTCCAGCTTTTAAGTATGTCGGCACAATTTCTGGTTCATTTGATACCGTTGCATCCATGTGGTGCCCACAGTGGCCAAAAGAAGCCAAAAATTGGCCACTTCGACGTAGAAAATACGGTTGGCCGACGACTGCCGGCATCCGCGAGATAATGCAGAATGGTTGCCATGTTGTATTTGCAAGACATCCTGCTTGCACAAATGATGAACACCAGTGCAGGCTGTCATTTTCAGTGGCCGAAGTCATTTTACTTCAGAGTTGGACCAAAATTCAGCAGATTGTCTACCATATGCTCAGATTCTTTGCCAAGAGAGAGTTAATCAAGAAAGATTGTCGAAAAGAAGATGAAGTTCTATGTTCTTACCATTTAAAGACATTGATGTTATGGTTTTGTGAACAGATGCCATCGGAATGGTGGAATTCTTCGTCTGTTATTGAAATATGCTGCAATTTGTTACAAAAACTAGTAATATGGCTGAAACAGAAAAGATTTCCTAACTATTTTATTCCTCAAGCAAATTTGTTTCATGAACATTTTAATCGGAAGATCGTTGATGAAACTGTTGAAAGATTGATCAATTTTTGCGATTCCGACGTTCTGAGCTTTTGGTTTGTGGAGCATTATATGGGGCTACTTTGTCCTCATATAGTCAATGCAAGATGCACTCAGGACGCCATACGGTGTGTCAACAACCATCGTTTAAACACCTGTGAAGCCATGAAAGCAGCTGAACCTAAATCTATCGACCTCTATTTTTCGCAAAGATTCTCTTTTGATGTTGATGAATACAATCGCGTAAAGGGAAAAATTCAATTTTCGAATTGTGGCAAATATGTTTTGAGAGTTGCATCAAAATTTCGTGATAGAAATTACTTTTCGTCAGCAACACAGATTGAGCCATATTTTAACTTCTATACACTGATGCTGTTTATACTGCAAGCCGCTCATATATTTTACTGTAAAGAAGGGAACTGTGACAGCGAATGGTTCGCTGAAATAACCAGACAACTTTCGAATAGACCAAGAAAATTTAGATCCAAACATCACAACTTTCCAAAACCATGTGAAACTGGGATTAGTAGAAGCCAATTGTTACTTTTAAAAGCTCAAGCTCTTATGGAAAATTTAGCTGGATCAAATGATGGTCCAGAATTTAAACTTCTGTCTCTGGTGTCAAGCAGTCTTCTCAGGAAAGCATTAGAATGTGAAGGTTCTAAAACAAATACTGTCGCTAGGGCGATTTTGGCTTACATGGCTGGTCTTCATTTTGCAGCATCAGAATACGAAACTGCCGTAGACCTTTGCTCAAGACTCATCGCAAATCAAGCACCTGAGAAAGAGAATTCGGAAACATTAAATGCAGGCTGTTTGTTGTATATCGAAGACATTGCCAAAATAATTGGATTTTATCTGATTTTCATACAGATTAAATATAATTTGCACTACAACAGTAGACCGATTCTTCTTGATTTGCGTATTACACCCGAGGTGTTTGCTCGTTATATAACAATTTCGTCATTTGAAAGAACAGCTCGGGCGTTTGGACTTAATAACAGTTTTCAAACTCCAAAACTTCCGTTAGATGCAATGTTGATGACTTTGATAAATCGGAAATGTTCCGAAGTATTACACAATTCAGATGTAGTTTCGCTCGTGTATCAAAGTTGCGATCCAATGAATAAAGTGAAAGCGATCAATGAAAGCTCCTTGCCAAATGAAGACGATATTATTCAGTTGCTCATGGAATTTTCCTTAGAAAATATGACATCATTTTACAATGGTATCTCCCAAGACTTTGGCATACACTGCAGCACAGTTGACTGTTACCGTGCTGCGTATCTATACAAGTGTCACAAGTATCCTGATGTTTTGCATTTGTGTGAACGAATTCTTAATGAGCCAGATATAGAAAAGGACTTGAAGGAACGTGCATTTGCGAATGTAATGGTGTTGCCACCGCTTCACTCTTATTTCGACAGAGATGTCCAACATTTGCTTGGATTGTACACACTTGTCTGCTACTTATCACCACTAAATGAAGATTTAGAGAAAATTGAAAGAACTTCTGATTGGACTTTCGATCAATTTTTTGCCTGGGCGATTTACTCTGGCAAGTGTTTACTTTCTTATATTCTTCGTGAAGATTATATTATTATATGCCATTATTTTCTTGGAAGACATTTCTTGGCAAGATATTTAAAAGTGAGATGCCTGATCGATCATTGTAACTCAATATCGGACGCAATGTTCGAATTTAAGAAACTCATACCTAGTCTTCCTTTTGAGAACATCATACACTGTTTTCTTCAACAAAAGCTTCGACGGCTTCAGTAAGGTGCGATTGAAAAATACCGTTCAGGCAAAAGTAAAAATATGGTAATGGCAATTATGATATTGATGATACTCTTCTAGATTAATTTTGTAAATAAATTCAGTATCATTGGTTGGTTTCTGCTAACCAGTGACGTTTGGAAAATGATGCTCTAATTTGTTTTGAGAAAATCTGCTCCCTATTCGGCTGATTTTAAAGCCTTGAGAAACTCTTCAAACAGCCTCTATTGTTATAATTATGTCATCAAGTGGTAAGATGTTTAAGATTGACCAAAACCTTTGAAAAACCAGAAACGAAACAATTGAATTTTTGTCTAAAATTCATAAGACACAATGTCATGTAGTTTTCATTGGTTATATTAAGTTGCGCAACGTTAGGCAACGCAAACATTCGGTGTAACTGACATGATTAAATAACAATAATTATTAGATTATTGCGGTTAAACAATTTGTCATAAATAATAAACTGAGTAAAGTGTGGCGATTTACTCAGAAGCAATCAGTTTGCTTAGTTCTGTTTTGAAGCCATAATTCATTAAGTGGTTGTTAGTGTTTCGGATAACTATTATTAGTCATCTACTGCCATATTTTGCTTTGCCGATTTATTTTCAAATGGACAGCGTGACGATTTCAATGACTAATAGTAGGCCTATAATTACAGATATAGAGAGGATATCCCCTCATGGTACCTTTTTTAAAATCTAAACCGCTTAAAAGTTGTTTTGCCAATCGATAAATCTTTAGTAAAATTTTGTTGCGCATGTGTGACTTTATAATCTGCTCCTGTAATAATTAATTTTTTTAATGTATGTATCTTGTATACATCTAATCAAATCAATTCAATTTTATTGATCCCAAATCAACAACAAAACAAATCACACAATCAGGTGAGATAAGGTAAAAAAAAAAAACGAGCAACAGCATAGCACAAGATTGTATGTTTACAGTTAGTTACATATCATACTTGGGTGTTGTTGTCAATGAGAACAAAAGGCACCCAAAAGGGACTAGTCCCGCTAGGAATGGGCCTGATGTTAGGAAGTAAGTAGGTATTCGATGGCGGACGCTGTATAAATAAAAGAAAACAATAAATGGGATCTGTCCACACATATGCAATTTAGTCATGGATGTACCATGGAAATTTATGATGTGGACTCATCGAACGTACATGTATATTAAACAATGATAATATTTATTTTAAATCTTAAACTAAAATCTTAACTAAAATATTAGACTATATACTCTGCTGTGTGTGCACGCAACGAGTGTCTGAAGTGCCTGTGGTAAGGAGAAGTTCGGATACTGGACGGAAGACTGTTCCATAGGAGTGGACCCTGATATCTGATAGACATTTTACGAATATTCGTCCTAGCGTATATGCTTCTATAGTCGTGCTTGTTTCTCACGTTAATTGTATGTGGAAGTTGGTTGAAGTAAGATGAGAATGAAGGAGGAGAGGAATTTATTGTGATACCACCAATACATAAAATTCACAGGTTTGCATGAATCTAAGTTGTGTAATATTCCAACAAGTTGTGTTGTGTAAATAGAGGTTTAGTGTGTGAATTCACAGAGGATTTTGTTATAACGCGTATTGCTTTTTTCTGAGAAATTTTAAGGTTGTTTAAGTTAGTAATGTAGGTGGAAGTCCATATAATGTTACAGTAGGTAAGGATAGGGGTAGATAAGAGTGAAGTAAAGGTTGATTAGTATGTGAGAGGGTATTACATGTGAGATTCTTTTTAGTATGCCAATATTTTTAGTAATTTTTTTATTAATTTCCTCAATGTGGACTTTCCATTTTAAGTGCTGGTCGATATATACTCCCAAGAATTTGGTCGAATTTACCTGGGGAATAATTCTATCGTCAATGGTTATGACAGAGGGAGTCCGTGGAGGGTGCTTCTTGTTAGACCTGAACAGGATTATGTTTGATTTGGACAAATTTAGGGAGAGCTTATTAGCCTTAAACCAATCACTTACTGCCTTTAGTTCGATATTTGCAATTCTAAAGAGTTGATCATAATGAAGAATTGGACAGAAAGACATTTGTGTCGTCTGCAAATAGAATAAAATGTAGCAATGAAGTGGAGTTGGGAAGATCATTGATGAATATAATAAATAGAAGAGGCCCTAATATGGAGCCTTGCGGAACACCATACTTAATAGGCAGGCGTCTGGACAGACAGTTATTGCATAGTACTTGTTGTTGGCGGTTAGTTAAATAACTCCTAAACCAGTCAAGTACTCGACCTCTGATGCCGTAGTGTTCAAGCTTTGTCAGGAGAATGCTATGGTCCACAGTATCAAAGGCTTTAGCAAGATCCAGAAAGATGCCTAGAGAGTATTCGTTTTTGTCCATTGCCTCTGAAATTTTGTCCTGGATGTCCAGCAGGGACATCGAGGTTGAATGGGCCGGTTGAAAACCATGTTGGAGTTTATAGAGAAGATTCTTCTGTTTAATGTATGAAAATAGGCGATCATACATGACTCTTTCAAATATCTTGGAGAAGAATGGAAGGACTGAAATAGGTCTATAGTTAGAAATCTCAGCCCTGGCGCCTTGTTTGAAGATGGGTGTGTCACGGTGGAGCTCAAAGACAGGTCGCAGAAGGGCTGATCAGCAGACAGCGACCGACTAGGCCGGGTCATGAACTCTCGATTAACTACGTCCGCTTCAGCGATGACTTCCACTCCTCGATGGGCGAGGCTGACACTTCGCCAAATTAATAACACGTGTTCGATGAAGACGACCATACTTCCTCCAGGGCACCGATCGCGACGTCTTGCGACCGACAACTTCCGCTCAAGCGAGGATTCCTACCCTCTGGTGGACGGCACCGAACCTCGCTAAATCAGTAACATCTGTACCGACGAGACCAGGTCGTGACCTCGCGACGACGTCGACATCCGCCCCAGCGATGAGGCCGACTACTCGACAAACCCTCGCTAAATCAGGAACACATGTGCCGACGAGACTCTGTAGACATTTGGGCGCCGTCAATCGGGTATATAATCAGAGGCGCTCCTCTCTCAGGACGCCTGGGTTAGGATCTGTCGCGACGGCTTGCGAGAACATTCAAGTTGCGTTGTTACAGATCTCCAGCGTCAGATACGATTGACTTAGATTAGATTAACTTGACGGAGCTAGACATCTCCACGACTCGATTTAGATTAGATTAACTTGACGGAGCTAGACATCTCCACGACTCGATTTAGATTAGATTAACTCGACGGAGCTAGACATCTCCGCGACTGAATTGACTTACCTCTTAACTATGTATTGATTTAGAGTTTTAGGGAGTAGGGACGTGACTGACGGACTAATTAACGACATTAATCTTTTCATTATTCTTTACTCGGACTTTTAATATCATTATAATAAAGTTTTATAATAACTATGAGAACCGTTGTTTGTTCGTAAGGCTTAGCTTGACGCAATACATAACTAGACCGCTAGGCTAACGCGACAGGGTGTCACTTTAGCCATTTTTAGTTCTGAGGGAATCTCACCATTTCTTAGTGAGCAGTTAATAATATTAGCTAGCGGGCCAGACAAGATATCCATTACCTGAGACGCCATATAAGGGTTAATATCATCAATACCAGCACTGTGGGTATTTTTTAAGGATTTATTTATTGTTATTACCTCCTGCGGTGAAGTAGGAAGTAAGGCAAGAGAGCTTATTGAGGATGCCGGTAGGTATTCTTTAAAGGTTTTCATAGATGGAGGTATTTTTCAGATAATGTTTCGGCTATTCCAGTGAAGTATGTATTGAACCTATTAGCCATAAGTTCCGGGTTAGATGACATTTTTCCATCTATACTTAGTTCCTTGATTGTTGAATCGTTGTTATCAGTTTTAACTATCTTTCTAATCACTTGCCAAGTTTTTTTAATATCGTTGCTATATTTCATAAATTCATTAGTGTAGTACAGTTGTTCAGGTTTTTTGTCTCACTAGCTTATATTTATTCCTATAGTTAGTAAAGATAGCTTTATTATGAGCTGTAGGGTTTTTTACGTATTTAATATATAGTTTCTCTTTTTTTCTAGTTGAAGTTAGTAGACCTCGGGTCATCCATGGTTGAATGGGGGAATTCCTTTTAGTTGGTTGTTTGAGTTTCAGTGGATAGGCTTCATCATATGCAGATTTAAACAGTTGCATGAATGTAATGTAAGACAAGTTAGTTTTATTTTCATTACACAAATCTTGGACTGGTGTCCAATCGACAATAGCCAAGAGAGTTTTTAAGTGTGTGTTTGCGTCTGTTGATGTGTGCCTTACCATTTTAGGTTTCGATGACTTTATAGTAAGAGGTTTGTCCAGTTCAAAGTCAAGCCAAGTTATTATAGGAAGATGGTCACAGATGTCGGATGTTATTATTGCGGAGTCTATTACACACCTACTTGAATTTGTGAATATATTGTCAATTAATGATGCAGTGGTGAGAGTTATTCTAGTTGGTTGTAGTATTAGAGGTAGGAAGTGGTGAGTGAGTAAACAATCAATAAAGTCATTAGTTGGACTATGGTTGTTAGTTGCGAGCAGGTCAATATTAAAGTCTCCAGCTAAGAAAATTTTCCTGTTTGGGTTAGTTTTAGTAGTCAATGTAGCTAAGAGGACATCAATTTCAATATTAAATGCGTCTAACTTAACACCAGGGGTCTATAGAGTACACCAATTACCATGTCTGCACCTTTCTTGCTTAGAATTGTTATAGACATACTTTCATATAAGTTTGAGTTTTCAGCACAAGGTAGGTTCATGGTAGAGAATTCAATGTCCTCGCTAATGAAGAAGCCTGTACCCCCTCCTTTTCCTTCTTTTCTACACTTATGAACGAATTGATAGCCTGGTATATGTATTGTATCTACCATTTCCTCAGTTAGCCAGGTCTCAGTGACAGCCAAAATAGTCACAGGAAGTTGGTGAAGGAGAGTCTGTATTTCACCTATCTTATAGGTGATACTCCTACAATTGAGATGTAAAATCGAGAAAGGATGGGAAGTATCATTAAACCTATGTAGCAGTTGAGCTGGACTATAATAGTCTGATTCTATTGTTAGGTCAGAATAGTAATTGCCGTCGGGGTCCAGGTCTATATTGTTTAAAAGCGGTCTATGGGTTCCTTCCTTCCTAATGACCTCCAGGCGACGTGGCTTTATTGGTCCGTTCTCATTCAATGCTAGGGTCTCTAAAATTTCAAAATCACTTACATCACATACGGGTTCATTGGATAGGTTCAGTAGACATTCATCACAGCACCAGGGGTTTTGTAAGATAACTTCAATTGGAGTACTTATACAGGTATAATGACATTTCTTAGAGCAGCGTATGCAGGTCAGAACTGATTCCACCCGTCCTAACTCCAACGTGCACACACAGCAGGAGTCCGAATCAGCCACACACTGGGCTATACTCGAACTGAAGGAACACGAGAAAAGAAATACGCAGGATTTACCAATAATCCCGAAGTCAAGTTGCAAATTAACTTAGGAGAGAAATAAGCAAAACAGAGCATCAATATGCAGATTTAACAAGTGTACTGGAGAATGAAAGAATAACATAAAACTGTGTCGCAAACAGCACACTCGAACCAAGCCGTGCTACATACTATCAACTGGTTAAGCCACATATAACCACTCCACACTTATCGACAAGCGTGCTGAAAAACGAAAGAATAACAACAATAGAAAAAACTGTGTCATAAACAGCAGACTCGAGCTATATACTATCAAATATTAAACTATGTGCATCTACTCCACACCGTCTCCTGTCGACAAGTGTGCTGAAAAATGAAAGAATGACAACAAAAAGCTGTGTCCCAACAGAAGGCTCGAACCAATCAGTGCTACATACCATCAAATATTGAGCTACGTGCATTCATGCTACCCTTTCTGGCGAGTGTGCCAGTAACAACAAGAACTGTGTCACAAACAGGAGGCCCGAACTAGTCGGTGCTACACAACATCAAGTGACAGACTATTTGCGTTTGCTCCACATTTCTCAACACAATTCGATTATCAATAGAAGTCATGTAAACAAATCAAGTGTATCTATGTCAAGATCAATAACAAAACCAAAATCAAAGAATAATCAAGGGGTAGTCAAGCAGAGATCCAGTGTATCATAAGAACTCACACCAAGCCCCTCAAGTTCAAGCTTGTTCAGCCTCAACATATGAGTTAAATAGTACATAGGCAAACTCATTTGAATAGTTATGTAGCAATCCTCCAAACAGAGCTGAGTAATGACAGTTAATCACAACCATAGAATCCACCATACAACAGACAAGAACATTGGCCTCAGTCAGTAAACTTGTGCATGTCAAAAGGGTTGGCTTATTTCTTGACTACTGTGCGGTAACGTAAATTTCACAAGAGCAGTTAGGTTGAAATGTGTGTGAAGAGTAGCAGTTAGGAGTACGGTTGGGTAGTAGGATTAGAGAGAATGCATGTGATATTTGTAATAAACATTGATGTAGTGCCATGTTTAGCCGTGGTCGTCTGAACAGGCTAGAGGAGTGATATGGCACCAGTACTACCGCACACAAGGTTATACAGTACTATATCAACAGTTAATGATCGAGGACTAGAAAAGTTTATATGGAATTTTAGTGCCGTAATGTGTAATAGCATTGTGTCAAATAAGTCACACAAGGTTATACAGTACTATATCACTGTTACAGTTAATGATCGAGGACTAGAAAAGTTTATATGAAATTTTTAGTGCCGTAATGTGTAATAGCATTGTGTCAAATAAGTCACACTGTGGGGAATATGTGCTAGTGCCATATCAAAACAAATTTTGTTTCCTTTTTGTGGGGGTTTTTTTTTTTTTTTTTTTCAAAATTTTTTTTAAAACGAAAAAGGCAACCAAAAAATTCTTTTATTGATAAATAACAAAAAAAATCAACAATCATAATAAAAAAAAAAAAAGGCAACAGAAGCAAAGTTGTTTTTTCGTTTTACATATCATAGGGGTGTTGTTTCGAAACAAAAGGGCACCCAAAAGGGCTTCCCGTAAAGGGGCCTGAGTTAAAGTAAGTAGGTATTCGATGGCGGACGCTGTATAAATAAAAGAAAACAATAAATGGGATCTGTCCACACATATGCAATTTAGTCATGGATGTACCATGGAAATTTATGATGTGGACTCATCGAACGTACATGTATATTAAACAATGATAATATTTATTTTAAATCTTAAACTAAAATCTTAACTAAAATATTAGACTATATACTCTGCTGTGTGTGCACGCAACGAGTGTCTGAAGTGCCTGTGGTAAGGAGAAGTTCGGATACTGGACGGAAGACTGTTCCATAGGAGTGGACCCTGATATCTGATAGACATTTTACGAATATTCGTCCTAGCGTATATGCTTCTATAGTCGTGCTTGTTTCTCACGTTGATTGTATGTGGAAGTTGGTTGAAATAAGATGAGAATGAAGGAGGAAGGAGATTATTGTGATACCTGTACATAAATTCACAGGTTTGCATGAATCTAAGTTGTGTAATGTTTAACAAGTTGTGTTGTGTAAATAGAGGTTTAGTGTGTGAATTCACAGAGGATTTTGTTATAACGCGTATTGCTTTTTTCTGAGAAATTTTAAGGTTGTTTAAGTTAGTCGTGTAGGTGGAAGTCCATATAATGTTACAGTAGGTAAGGTAGGGGTAGATAAGAGTGAAGTAAAGGTTGATTAGTATGTGAGAGGGTATTACATGTGAGATTCTTTTTAGTATGCCAATATTTTTAGTAATTTTTTTATTAATTTCCTCAATGTGGACTTTCCATTTTAAGTGCTGGTCGATATATACTCCCAAGAATTTGGTCGAATTTACCTGGGGAATAATTCTATCGTCAATGGTTATGACAGAGGGAGTCCGTGGAGGGTGCTTCTTGTTAGACCTGAACAGGATTATGTTTGATTTGGACAAATTTAGGGAGAGCTTATTAGCCTTAAACCAATCACTTACTGCCTTTAGTTCGATATTTGCAATTCTAAAGAGTTGATCATAATGAAGAATTGGACAGAAAGACATTTGTGTCGTCTGCAAATAGAATAAAATGTAGCAATGAAGTGGAGTTGGGAAGATCATTGATGAATATAATAAATAGAAGAGGCCCTAATATGGAGCCTTGCGGAACACCATACTTAATAGGCAGGCGTCTGGACAGACAGTTATTGCATAGTACTTGTTGTTGGCGGTTAGTTAAATAACTCCTAAACCAGTCAAGTACTCGACCTCTGATGCCGTAGTGTTCAAGCTTTGTCAGGAGAATGCTATGGTCCACGGTATCAAAGGCTTTAGCGAGATCCAGAAAGATGCCTAGAGAGTATTCGTTTTTGTCCATTGCCTCTGAAATTTTGTCCTGGATGTCCAACAGGGACATCGAGGTTGAATGGGCCGGTTGAAAACCATGTTGGAGTTTATAGAGAAGATTCTTCTGTTTAATGTATGAAAATAGGCGATCATCATACATGACTCTTTCAAATATCTTGGAGAAGAATGGAAGGACTGAAATAGGTCTATAGTTAGAAATCTCAGCCCTGGCGCCTTGTTTGAAGATGGGTGTGTCACGGTGGAGCTCAAAGACAGGTCGCAGAAGGGCTGATCAGCAGACAGCGACCGACTAGGCCGGGTCATGAACTCTCGATTAACTACGTCCGCTTCAGCGATGACCTCCACTCCTCGATGTGCGAGGCTGACACTTCGCCAAATTAATAACACGTGTTCGATGAAGACGACCACCCTGCCTCCAGGGCACCGATCGCGACGTCTCACGACCGACAACTTCCGCTCAAGCGAGAATCCCACCCCTTTGGTGGACGGCACCGAACCTCGCTAAATCAGTAACATCTGTACCGACGAGATCAGGTCGTGACCTCGCGACGACGTCGACATCCGCCCCAGCGATGAGGCCGACTACTCGACAAACCTTCGCCAAATCAGGAACACATGTGCCGACGAGACTCTGTAGACATTTGGGCGCCGTCAATCGGGTATATAATCGAAGGCGCTCCTCTCTCAGGACGCCTGGGTTAGGATCTGCCGCGACGGCTTGCGAGAACATTCAAGTTGCGTTGTTACAGATCTCCAGCGTCAGATACGATTGACTTAGATTAGATTAACTTGACGGAGCTAGACATCTCCACGACTCGATTTAGATTAGATTAACTCGACGGAGCTAGACATCTCCACGACTCGATTTAGATTAGATTAACTCGACGGAGCTAGACATCTCCGCGACTGAATTGACTTACCTCTTAACTATGTATTGATTTAGAGTTTTAGACAGTAGGGACGTGACTGACGGACTAATTAACGACATTAATCTTTTCATTATTCTTTACTCGGACTTTTAATATCATTATAATAAAGTTTTATAATAACTATGAGAACCGTTGTTTGTTCGTAAGGCTTAGCTTGACGCAATACATAACTAGACCGCTAGGCTAACGCGACAGGGTGTCACTTTAGCCATTTTTAGTTCTGAGGGAATCTCACCATTTCTTAGTGAGCAGTTAATAATATTAGCTAGCGGGCCAGACAAGATATCCATTACCTGAGACGCCATATAAGGGTTAATATCATCAATACCAGCACTGTGGGTATTTTTTAAGGATTTATTTATTGTTATTACCTCCTGCGGTGAAGTAGGAAGTAAGGCAAGAGAGCTTAATGAGGATGCTGGTAGGTATTCTTTAAAGGTTTTCATAGATGGAGGTATTTTTTCAGATAATGTTTCGGCTATTCCAGTGAAGTATGTATTGAACCTATTAGCCATAAGTTCCGGGTTAGATGACATTTTTCCATCTATACTTAGTTCCTTGATTGTTGAATCTTTGTTATCAGTTTTAACTATCTTTCTAATCACTTGCCAAGTTTTTTTAATATCGTTGCTATATTTCATAAATTCATTAGTGTAGTACAGTTGTTCAGTTTTTTGTCTCACTAGCTTATATTTATTCCTATAGTTAGTAAAGATAGCTTTATTATGAGCTGTAGGGTTTTTTACGTATTTAATATATAGTTTCTCTTTTTTTCTAGTTGAAGTTAGTAGACCTCGGGTCATCCATGGTTGAATGGGGGAATTCCTTTTAGTTGGTTGTTTGAGTTTCAGTGGATAGGCTTCATCATATGCAGATTTAAACAGTTGCATGAATGTAATGTAAGACAAGTTAGTTTTATTTTCATTACACAAATCTTGGACTGGTGTCCAATCGACAATAGCCAAGAGAGTTTTTAAGTGTGTGTTTGCGTCTGTTGATGTGTGCCTTACCATTTTAGGTTTCGATGACTTTATAGTAAGAGGTTTGTCCAGTTCAAAGTCAAGCCAAGTTATTATAGGAAGATGGTCACAGATGTCGGATGTTATTATTGCGGAGTCTATTACACACCTACTTGAATTTGTGAATATATTGTCAATTAATGATGCAGTGGTGAGAGTTATTCTAGTTGGTTGTAGTATTAGAGGTAGGAAGTGGTGAGTGAGTAAACAATCAATAAAGTCATTAGTTGGACTATGGTTGTTAGTTGCGAGCAGGTCAATATTAAAGTCTCCAGCTAAGAAAATTTTCCTGTTTGGGTTAGTTTTAGTAGTCAATGTAGCTAAGAGGACATCAATTTCAATATTAAATGCGTCTAACTTAACACCAGGGGTCTATAGAGTACACCAATTACCATGTCTGCACCTTTCTTGCTTAGAATTGTTATAGACATACTTTCATATAAGTTTGAGTTTTCAGCACAAGGTAGGTTCATGGTAGAGAATTCAATGTCCTCGCTAATGAAGAAGCCTGAACCCCCTCCTTTTCCTTCTTTTCTACACTTATGAACGAATTGATAGCCTGGTATATGTATTGTATCTACCATTTCCTCAGTTAGCCAGGTCTCAGTGACAGCCAAAATAGTCACAGGAAGTTGGTGAAGGAGAGTCTGTATTTCACCTATCTTATAGGTGATACTCCTACAATTGAGATGTAAAATCGAGAAAGGATGGGAAGTATCATTAAACCTATGTAGCAGTTGAGCTGGACTATAATAGTCTGATTCTATTGTTAGGTCAGAATAGTAATTGCCGTCGGGGTCCAGGTCTATATTGTTTAAAAGCGGTCTATGGGTTCCTTCCTTCCTAATGACCTCCAGGCGACGTGGCTTTATTGGTCCGTTCTCATTCAATGCTAGGGTCTCTAAAATTTCAAAATCACTTACATCACATACGGGTTCATTGGATAGGTTCAGTAGACATTCATCACAGCACCAGGGGTTTTGTAAGATAACTTCAATTGGAGTACTTATACAGGTATAATGACATTTCTTAGAGCAGCGTATGCAGGTCAGAACTGATTCCACCCGTCCTAACTCCAACGTGCACACACAGCAGGAGTCCGAATCAGCCACACACTGGGCTATACTCGAACTGAAGGAACACGAGAAAAGAAATACGCAGGATTTACCAATAATCCCGAAGTCAAGTTGCAAATTAACTTAGGAGAGAAATAAGCAAAACAGAGCATCAATATGCAGATTTAACAAGTGTACTGGAGAATGAAAGAATAACATAAAACTGTGTCGCAAACAGCACACTCGAACCAAGCCGTGCTACATACTATCAACTGGTTAAGCCACATATAACCACTCCACACTTATCGACAAGCGTGCTGAAAAACGAAAGAATAACAACAATAGAAAAAACTGTGTCATAAACAGCAGACTCGAGCTATATACTATCAAATATTAAACTATGTGCATCTACTCCACACCGTCTCCTGTCGACAAGTGTGCTGAAAAATGAAAGAATGACAACAAAAAGCTGTGTCCCAACAGAAGGCTCGAACCAATCAGTGCTACATACCATCAAATATTGAGCTACGTGCATTCATGCTACCCTTTCTGGCGAGTGTGCCAGTAACAACAAGAACTGTGTCACAAACAGGAGGCCCGAACTAGTCGGTGCTACACAACATCAAGTGACAGACTATTTGCGTTTGCTCCACATTTCTCAACACAATTCGATTATCAATAGAAGTCATGTAAACAAATCAAGTGTATCTATGTCAAGATCAATAACAAAACCAAAATCAAAGAATAATCAAGGGGTAGTCAAGCAGAGATCCAGTGTATCATAAGAACTCACACCAAGCCCCTCAAGTTCAAGCTTGTTCAGCCTCAACATATGAGTTAAATAGTACATAGGCAAACTCATTTGAATAGTTATGTAGCAATCCTCCAAACAGAGCTGAGTAATGACAGTTAATCACAACCATAGAATCCACCATACAACAGACAAGAACATTGGCCTCAGTCAGTAAACTTGTGCATGTCAAAAGGGTTGGCTTATTTCTTGACTACTGTGCGGTAACGTAAATTTCACAAGAGCAGTTAGGTTGAAATGTGTGTGAAGAGTAGCAGTTAGGAGTACGGTTGGGTAGTAGGATTAGAGAGAATGCATGTGATATTTGTAATAAACATTGATGTAGTGCCATGTTTAGCCGTGGTCGTCTGAACAGGCTAGAGGAGTGATATGGCACCAGTACTACCGCACACAAGGTTATACAGTACTATATCAACAGTTAATGATCGAGGACTAGAAAAGTTTATATGGAATTTTAGTGCCGTAATGTGTAATAGCATTGTGTCAAATAAGTCACACAAGGTTATACAGTACTATATCAACTGTTACAGTTAATGATCGAGGACTAGAAAAGTTTATATGAAATTTTTAGTGCCGTAATGTGTAATAGCATTGTGTCAAATAAGTCACACTGTGGGGAATATGTGCTAGTGCCATATCAAACAAGAGATTATGTTTACGTTCATGCCTCATTTATATGACAGTTATACTAGGAGTAAGTTGCCCAGCTAACTTAGGCTGTAGCCGCTTGAACGGGTTAGTAAATTAGTTAGGCAGTTATAGTACTATACATATCTGTGTAGTAACATCTTAAACAGATTAATGATAAATCACTGGAGAAGAATTCATGTAGCATTTATAATGCCGTACATCTGCAGCAGCACTGTGCTAGGTAAACAAGTTAGGCAGTTATAGTATTAGACATATCTGTGCAGTATCATCTTAAACAGGTAATGATAAATCACTGGAGAAGGATTTGTACAACATTTATAGTGCCGTACATGCAGTATACATGTGACGATAATCTGCCAAACAAATTCAACCAAAGCCATATTAGAGTTTATGGGTGTATTCATGGGAGGAAAAAGAAAATGCCTTTCATTCATAGTTCTACAATAGAAGATATATGGGTGTACCCGACAGTCGTAGTATCTGGTAGGTTATGTAGGTAGTCCAGAGGCAGTTTTCCAATCGTCTCAAGGCGCTGTCGTTTCAGAGGTTGCCAAGAGTCAGGTTATAGGGCCTTCAGTTGATCCCTGAGTAGGTTGAGGGGCCGAGAATTTGTTGAAGTCGTCTACTGAGAGAATTCTGTGGGGTGCCTCTTCAGGAGCCAAGGTTTTCCTGACATACACGTATCCTTCCGATGTCCAGGCCGAAGCGAGTGACTTTTCTCTGATAAGCTTCCTAGCTAGGGCAAAGAGATGCGCTGAGGTGGATGTCAGGTGTTCGTTGATGTAGATGTGGTCTTGGTGGGATGGAGAGTTGGATGAGTATTTGCGAAGGAGTTTTTTTGCTCGGAAGATTGTATTCCTTGCACGGCGCGTGGTGAAGGCAACGATGATTGGTCTAGGGCCTGATTTCCCACCCTTCAATCGATGGGCTGTAGAGATTTCAGCAATTGTGAGATCTATGTTGAGCTGATCATGGCACACCTGCAGAATCTTTGAGGTAGTTTCTTCTTCCGTTTCGCGCTGAGTTTTCCATGAGCCAGAGAAGCTTGGTATGGAAGCAGCAGTAGGGAGGTTTTCTGGTATACCATGGAAGATCAAGTTTGACAGTCTCGAGTGCCGGTCGAACTCTTCGAGCCTTGACTGTAGTGCATTTTGTTTCTCCTCAAGGGGGTTGGTTAGTGAGCTCATAAGTTTTTTTGTTTCGGAGACAATCTCCTTGTGTTGAGATTCCATATGCTCCGTTAATGAAGCTTTTAGTTCCGCTACCATCTCCTTGAGAAGCTCCTTCATGACGGGGGTCATCAGTTCAGTTAGCCTGGGGATCAAGACGCTGGTCACTTTATCGTCCACAACAAGGTCCGATAGTTCCTCGAGTTTTTTTGACATGTTTGGGGGTTGAAATTTATATCCTGCGGTATGTTCTTCCGTTAGCTCGAGTTCACGAAAATCCCTCAGAGGCTGAGTTGATTTTCTTCCCCCAAATCCTGTGTCAGAGATAATGAGAGTTAATAGCAAACAAAGACGCCCCTTGTGATACCTGCTCGGTCAGTTGCAGCCCGACATTGCGATGAATTCAGTTAAACAAATTTGGTAGTGGCACTGGCAAAGGTTCGTATTACTCGTAATTACTCGTGGAGCTGTCGTAATCAACACATAGTCAACAAATACGAGAGAACGTGAGCACATTCAAGTAGTCCGAAGTGCGACATAGGCGGTTCAGCGAACTGCGACATAGGCGGTCTAGCGAACTGCATACACCTTCGTCGTTATCATGATTCTTGTATCTCAAAGTCACGTTTCGCTATACTCACAGTTTATAAACAGACCAAGTGAAAAATAATCAACGAAAAAAGCATCTCCAAGACTGTAATGCATGTACGCTTGTCTGATGAAAATAAGGGCCACTAACTTTACTTACTTAATGCTTGCGTAATGTGACACATGCTTAGACATGCGTATTTCCAAAAGAATTTTAGATCGTGTAGACTTTCTTTGTTTGATTTAACCCTTTGTCTCTTCGATTCCTGTGATGTTCTCTAACACTATGGTTAAGAGGTTGATCACTCGCCTTGTAACGGTTACTACATGAGAGTTCCAGGCGACCAATGTGCAGGAATATTGAGCAAGATTTAGAGACAGGAAGTGCTGACAAATTGAATGCTTAGTACACAAATCATTATAAAGGCTTTCTGTATATTCCGTTTAGACCCGGACCTATTTGATAGCCACCATGTGATATTAGACGTTAGTACTGAGCACGCGCCTTGTAACGATTATTGTGCGAGTTCGAACGTCCTCTGAGATGAACAATGGGCAGGAATTTTAATTAGTCCTCCACGCCAGAAAGCCCTGGGCTCGGGGCGTGAAACATAAAATGTTTAAGACTCAAATCATTTTAGAATTAGAGCCATGCTACCTTTAAAGGTTTGCGCCGAAGATTGTTCAGGGAAGGTCTAACGTAGTTTAGACAAGAATTGTAAGTGGATTGACCAATGACAAGTTCAATTACCCCAATTATTGGAATGTTCGATCTCGTATGTCTTGAAGTAGTTAACGCTTTTTACTGTTGAAGTGGACACTCTGGACAGCATGGGAAGGATGACGTTAATTAGGCGTATTGTCACAAAGTGAAACACGGAGTTTACATTTTTACCTCAGATGTGGAAAGACTAAATTATTACATAAAAAATACTAGGCCTACTCCGCAGCTTTAAGTGCAAGTTATTATTGGCTATTATCTAACATTTTGCTTTTTTACACTCCATCGATAGAGTGTTGAGTTCATTAGTGTGAGCTGTCTATTAGCATTTAGGCCTATTAATGACAAAATTATTGCTTCAATTGTGTGAATTAAGCCGGAGTCGACGCGCTAGTTTACCTAAATGTCTCTTATAGGTCCGCAATTATGGTAAACGCATACTCTCTTAACGTTTTATGACGTCCCATACACTCCTTGCAGTCGCGGTTGTCATCCAGATAGAAAGACTTAAACTGAAAAAGCGAACGATTCATGTTGGAAGCACAGCATGACGTCTATTCAGCGTGAGCTTATTAGGTTAACACCGTCAATATTCTGAAGCTAAATTTTAAGGTTAATCATAAGATGCTCAAAGCTGAACATTGCACACTTTATTCGGCCATATAACAAAAGTTGCGGTCACGAAGGCTTCTGCCAAGATGAACCTTGGCCTATTGCGTGATTTCAACTGAAATATAACCAAGCAAATCTTCTATTTTTAATATTATAGAAAGCCATAGGACAATGATTTTGATATGCAGAAAACAGCAGCTTAGGTTAATATCAGTAATAGTTTATTTATTGGTTAAAACATTTATGTCTAGCGTTGGAAAGAGACGATCTTCTACGTTTCATCAGACGAGACAAACGTAGTTACGTATGTGGATAAAGAAATAAGTTTTCGATGTTTCATTGACTCTGAGCGGCTTTGGTAGGGTATATTTTTTAGCTTCATGGGCTTCTTCTCCTCACGAATAGATTTTTACTACTTAGGCTACTTGTTAGACTATGACCACTTCAACTTCTGTCAGCTATTAATTGCCCTTACGAAATGACAACTGTTAATGACTGTATTGTCACGCGTACATTGTGTTCACTGTTCATGGAATCGATTCTAATAAAATTTGAATTTGAATTTTAGTCGCGTTTGAATACCTAGTCATGGTGCATTTTACGAAAGAGGCGTGAGTGCTGATTTGTGCCACGGTTTTAACTCATAACAGAGTTTGTCTTTCGCTCTGCAGCCCGCCTTATTGGCCGCATACCCAAATTCGATCACATCTCCAGCTATATGCGCGACATTCTTCACTGGCTTCCCCTTAGGCAGCGTATCGAGTATGGGATAGCTGCCTTAGTTTGGCGCTGCCTGCTAGGTCTCGCTCCTGCCTACCTGATTGAGCTTTGTAGCCCCACTCTCAGTGCTCGGGGCTCACGCTCCTTCCGTTCAGCTGAACAGGGTCTTCTCCTCTGTCCCTTTTGCTTGAACCTCCACTAGGCAGAGCCGTGCCTTCCTCTGGCACTCCGCTCCCTTCCTAGAACCCCTTCTCAGGTATTCCTCTCTCAACTTAAAATGGTCCTATTTGGCCGCTGTGGGGTTGGGATCGCCTCTGAGTAGTTCTCTTGAAGGGGCGCTATACAAATTCAAGTAATGAATGAATGAAGGAATATATTTTCATATTCAAGGACTTTGTGACACAAGGTAAGGTAAGTCTCGAGTAAAAATCAAGTGTAGGGATTACTTTAGTTTCAAGTTCAAGTAGGTAGAAACTATATTTTAGTTTTACTTGTGCACAAGTACGATTGCCAAGTAGACCTGCAGCAATTCTGCTAATTTAATTGTCCTATAGAGAGGCGGGCGCGTCATCGACGTCTGAACCAAGCCTAAAATAAATTATTACTAGCTTATAATTATTACACGCAGTGTTTACATGCTCTTATCAAAGTCAACATCACAAGTAGCATGTCACGATAAATGTTGCTCGTGTGTTAGCTACGATTACACTTATATAACAATAAAAGAACAAACATTAATTTCGAAATAGACGGACTACAAATATGTTGAATGACTTCCTGGTCTAGAGTTTTTAATGTTCAGTCCATCATAATCTGTGGTATCGTATAAGATAACAGATCCACAGTAATCTAAACCAACTATCTTTGAGAACAGCGTTACCATATAATGCAGAAGGCATCTTTCGATGGTCGTTTCCAGTGATATACATGTAGTTAATCAGGAATTGTAGTCTGTAGGCTGAGTATGGACAGCTTAGTCGATATCCAGTAGTTCAGAGGAACCAGAAATCGGTCAGAAGTTAGCTGAAACAGATAAGGTTAGACCTGAACAACATCAAAGGGCTGAGAGAAGAGAGCGATAACTGATGACTCTTTAAGACCTCCTCGATGGCTGCACCCGCTACAATGAGGCAAATCAGGACTCTAATCTGGCGACACATTCTATTTCCTGTTCGCAAGGCACTCTCTTCCTGGATGATTTGCTGAACTTTTTAACTTTAACGTCAAAATAGTAACCGATAATGTCAAACTGGTAACCAATAATAATCAGAAAATTATCTTTGAAAGTATATGTCGCTATTATCGCTTGTTCATCAGATTTCTGCTGTCTATTTCTTATGTTCAAAAACTTCTGTAAGTGTAGGGTCTAATTTCGTTTCAAGAACAAGTCCTTAAAACTAATTTTCTGGTGTTACTCGAGTGCAAGTGCTATTGCCAAGTACAACATTTCTGCCTTTTGAAGAGTCCTACAAAGGCGGGCGAGTCACCGAAGTTTGAACTCAGGGCAAGATGACCAGCCTATATTGAACACAATGTTTACATACCCTCGTCAAAAGCAAGCATGAGAGGAAGCATGTCACGAGAAATATTGAACATGTGTTAGCTATGGTATTATAATCTAAATGGATAAACAGGAAGTTAGAAGACTTCAATTATGTTGAATGACTTCCTGGTTTAGATTGTTAATACTCAGTTCACCATAATCTGCGGTATCGTATAATACCCGATCCACGACAATCTAAATATAGATTAAATATAGTAACTTCTAGTTGGGGTGGGGAGATAGTTGAATGGTAACACGCTGGCAAGAGGATCAGAAAGACACGGGTTCGATACCCGCTAGCCTCTATGAGGACAGATGCGCGTTTCGCAGACTGCCATACAGCCTATCAATCAATATAATCAATCGATATAAAGAAATGTTTACTTGGCACCAAAGATGCGTCATGTAATGCATAACAGAAAATAAGCATCTCATTGAAAAACCTTGTTGACATATCAAACAAGATACACAGTAATAATAAATAAAGCTGGACAACATTCAAAGGGTACAACATTCAGTGGGTACCAAGAGGAGGAGCCCAAAAGGGACGATAGTCCCGCTAAGTAGGGGCCACCTATGTAACTAGATCAGATCAAGACAGCAGTTTATAAGCTGTTGTGATTGACATAATGAGTAACATAGGACATTATTTTATTTAAACTTAGCTATCTTAACTAGAGACAGATGCATCAACAAAACAATGGTAAAAGCAGCTAATCAAATATCTTAATATTGTTTCATAATATAAAGTTTAAGCTCCCTCTTGAAGTGGGGACGACTTGGAATATCACGGAGAACCTGTGGCAGACTGTTCCATAGAGATGGACCTGCTATTTTAATTGCGAAGCTCCTTGTATCGGTGCGAGCAAATTCACCTCTGTATTGTGCTGGGTTTCTTATATGGTAGGAGTGGATGTCCATGACTAGGTCAAAATAATTATCAAATGCATTTGGCAGTTCTCTCTTAGTGTAGCGGTACATAAATTCAGCTGTTTGCATTAATTTTATCTGATGAAGTTTTAAAATACCTAGGTAAGCAAAGGCCTGGTCAGTATGGGAGTTGTATGGAAGTCGCCTTATAATACGAATGATTCTTTTTTGCAATATAATAATTCTGTTGAGTCTTGATGGGTAGTTGGAAGCCCAGATCATATTACAGTAGGTTAGGTAAGGATAGATTAAGGAATAATATAAAGTAAGGAGAATGCTCGTGGGTAGTATATGGGCTAATCTAGATATGATTCCTACATTTTTTGCTATTTTCAGGTCGCCTAGAAAGAAAACATACCTCTGTCGATCTAAAGATTCTGCATACATCACTCCGGACATCAAACGTATGCTTCGTGCTATAAGAACAAGCTGATGCGGAAGGGAAAGAGTGAAAAAGCCGAGGCATTTATTTGTCAGGTCGCCAGGGCCATATCCAAAGTAAACTCAGCATTCTTTAACAATATTAATAACCCTAAGGACGAAATCAAAGTACATTGGCAGAGGTTAGCCTGCTCATAAAGAAAACTATCTCACAGTCTAATCCTTTCTCAACCAGTGCAGACGAACTAAACAAATATTTTGCTGCTGCATCCCATGACACAGATTACATTAAGCCCTCACTGAAACACAATGTATTAATGCCAACCAAGACTGTACAACTGGAATAAGCGTTTACCACATCCTTGACCATCTCCATCATACATCACAAGGGTGCGATAGCTTACCTGCCTGGTTTCTAATCAATCTCTTGCATTCTCCCACGTACCAAAACAATGGAAAGAAGCCATCACCCATCCTAAAGTCAAGACTACAATCCTACTTTACCAACCGACTTCCGTCCACTCTGTACTGCCTGCATGTGCTCTCTCGGCTAGTGGTCTACGCGTCTTCTTACCGTCATGCGTCTCTCGGTCCGTTTTCATGAGTGGCAAACCGGCCTCACACGTATACTGCTATGCACCACTTCGCTATCTACACACTGAACCTCGTTCTGACCTACGCACGAGGGGCCCAACCTCGCACTTCAGTCATTTCTCAGAGCTGTGTGTCGCGACAAGCATCTTTAAATCTACCCGAATACCCGACTACCCGAGCGTACACGTATCGGTCCCTTTCTTGGTCTGTGTTAATCTCCCCACCTGGGGTTTTCGTACTCCTGAGTGGTGGCAGTTGCAGTTGATTGAGTGGTGACAGTTGTAGTTAGCTGAGTTGTGCCAAGGGTTGTTGGTTGAGTGGTTCCAGCGGCATAGTTGGTTGAGTATAATTGAGTAGTGCCAGTGGCACAGTTAGTTGGGTGGTGCCATTGGTTGTTGGTTGAGTGGTAGCAATGGTAGTTGATTAAGTTGTGCCAATGGTGGCTGGCTGAGTGTTGACTGTTAGTAGTATTAAGGCTAACCAAAGTAATCAGTGGGCTGAGTAGTGGCAATGACATAATTGGTTGAGTGGTAATTGATTAGGTTGTTGGCTGTTGGTAGTTGATAAAGTTATGCCAATGGTTGTTTGCTGAGTGATTATTGTAGTAGTGAAGCTAGCCCAAGTTATCAGCAGCCTGGACAGCGTAGAAAAATAGTCAGACTTTGTAGTGCTGCACACCAGTGAACTTAGACAATTTAAATAACTTCTATGACACATTTCTGTCCAGATACATACATTACATATACGTAACAGTACATTTTATATCATGATTCGCTTTCTTCTACTGAAACAATTTGCCACAAATATCTTTATAGCTGCATGTTATATATCTACATATGCAATCTGTTATTCTGGTCTAAAGTCTGTGTTCATGAAATCAATAATATTTATAGCATCATCCTAACGCACAGTAGGCCTAATGCTTTGTAACGGCTGCAGCAGTAGGCCAAATGACGTAAAATCTGTTTTCATCCTTACAGTCCGGGCTTTTAATATAGGAGCCCTTCTTGACTTGAGAAACGGCTAGGTCTAAACGTTAACGAGTGTTTCTGATATTTCCTTTAGTACATTAAGTATTAAAGTAACCGAGTATTCAGTCCTTCAAACATCGCACTGTCACTGTGGGATGAAGGAACTGCTCGATCGTTTCCATTTCTCTGATTCTTGATGAATTTGTTTGTCATTGCCAGCGGGGATTGACTTTTGGCCTATGGGTCGAAACTCTTAGTCCAGGCTGGCAATTCATCAGCTTCGACGCACAGCCTAATATAGAAAGAGCATCGGCCAAAGGGAAAGTATCGTCAACTGATACTTCGTGTTGAATAACTCAGCTTGTGCTATAATGTAAACAGATTACACGCACATAGCTAATCACTTTTCTGAGAGTCATTTCTCGCTTCATCCTGCTCAGAATGGACGATTCTGTTAACGGGTTTTACTGCGAACCTACCACCACAAGGTATTCACTTTGTCGAGTGTGAAGACTTTTGAAATAGCTTAAACAAATTATACTTTGCAATTTAGGAGACTCATTCTATCCATGTTGTTACACAGTTTAGTCTTTAAGGAATACCTGACACTATCAAAGTAATAGTTTGATTTCACAACTGCGGACTGAACAGTAGATTTGAAAATAGTACGAATAAGGGTTGCATAAAAAGACACGTTAGAGGTGCATGATACTACAGCACCACACATGCAACCACAGCAATAAGATGATGCTGATGATTGACAGCTATGGATCCAACATAGGCTCCTTGCACGTGGCTGTCAGATTCAGATGGTGCAAATTCACATGGTAGGAATGCAGATAATTATAGAAAACCATATTGTAAAGCAACAGTTTTGGTGATGTCTTGAATCGACAATGACGTTGTGGACGTTGATGCGGTATGTATTAGTGTACTTATTTATGTGTGTATTCATTCATTACGATAGTTTTATATAGCGCCCCTTCAAAGTTACTACTCAGGAGCGCTCCCGACCACAGCACGGCTGAAAAGAACAGTTTTCAGGCAATTATAGAAAGATTCAGAGTGGATTCTGGGATGCAAGCGTAGCGTCAAAGGGAGCCCGTTCCAGAGGGGGGAACAACCACTGAGAAGGCCCGATTCTGCTTAGTAGCTGTGCGGGCAAAGGGACCATGAGCACGCCCCGCTCAGTAGAGCGGAGAGAGCGACGACCAGAGCACCCAAGGTAGGGCAGCAGAGGTCGCGTAGATAGGCAGGGGCTAGGCCCAAAGGACCGCCAGACCAAAGCGATGATCCGACACGAGATCCGCTGCAGTAGGGGGAGCCAATCATAGCACATCCAGCATATAACCTGAGACGTGGCCAATGTGTATGTATGTGTGTAATGTAATGTAGTGTAATTAGTAATTTATATAGTGCCGCTCACATCCGTGGCCATTCCGTAGCGCTCCAAGTGCGAAAACGAGAAGAAATAGATTTTAAGGAAAGAGAGAGACGAGAGAGAGAGAGAGAGAGAGAGAGAGAGAGAGAGAGAGAGAGAGAGAGAGAGAGAGAGAGAGAGAGAGAAGACAGAGATCTAAGAGAAGGAAAGTCTCACGCAAAGTGAAGGAAGGGATTCTATATTATGGAATCCCTTTAAAAGAGGGTCCTATGGTGGCAAAGGATCGAGTTTGAGCAATCGTTGTCTTAGCTCGTGGGACAAAGAAGTCTTACCGGTCCAGAGATCGGAGAGGCCGATGAGAAGATGCGGAAAGAGGAGGACGAATGAGATCCATGCGGTATTTTGTAGCAAGTCTCAGTTTTGATTTGAGGACCAAAGCAAGGACTTTAAACTGAATGCGGTCAGAGAGAGGAAGCCAGTGCAGTTGGTTGACCATGAACGCTGATGTATGGGAGTTATTGTGAGTATTTAGGAAGATGAGCAATCAATCGAGCAGCAGCAGTGAGAACAGATTGAATAGAAGATAGACGGTGTGTATGTACGTATACATGTATTTATGTATGAACGTATCAAGACACTCAATAATATAATGTCCGCCTTTTGGATAATTCAATAAAGTGCTTTGCACATGGATATGTCTAAAGAATCTCAGCACTGTCAGCAGGTGTTCTTAACATCTGGTGCTGCTACTGCCGATACTGATGATAATGAATATGATAATGACAATATTAAAAATAACAATAATTATAACAACCACAATAATAATATTTTTGATGATGATCATGATGATCATGATCATCATCATCATCATCATGATGATCATGATGATGATCATGATGATGATCATGATGATGAACCAATTAACTGAACCAATTGTCATTACGCGGCTCAAGGACTACCTCTCTTCTACTGTATCTCATTACTCAATCCCCACCAATATGGCTTCACTGAACACCACAGAAACTCTACTTGCCTGTCTGTACAATAAACTGGTCTCTTCCATCAGCCATGCATGATGACTCGAAACTGCGCTCGTGAATAAGCTGGTGCCCCGCATTTGGCTTTCGAGTGGCGCTTGAGAACTTCGGAGTTTGCGATTACGATTACAACACAACAAATATGATTTACATAGGCCTAACGCATCCTAAAATCATTGTACTCCCTGCCCACAGAAACGCGATCAATTTACGACAGGGTTGATTATCTAGACAAAAATATACATTTCAGTCAACCTTACTACCTCCATTCTATGCTGACTTCCAAGATTTCTCTATGCTCGACTAGTTCTACAGATCTTCTCAATGGCAGTTCCGTGGACTACGCAATAGGGTGGAGTGAAAGTCTGGAAAAAAACATTATTTTCAGTAAACGTTTTCTAATAGTGATGGAAAGTTGTCAGTATGTTAGAGTAAGTAGTGTCCAAAATATTTTTGATTTTGCCTTTTGTCCTCTGCCCTCTACCGGCGAGGAAAGTTTACAATATAAATATGTGGGAAACGTCCATGTAGTGCATTGATTTAAATTTTCTTGAACTAAATATTGTTAGTGAGGTGGCTTAGTGAAATTATCGTTACCTGGCGGATAAAAGCACCAAATTTGGCATGAAGATCCGTTAGGGTCTACTAATTAGTGTCAAAGTAGGAGCCCTCTGAAATTAATAAGCATTCTTATGAAAAACACCAAAAATCAAGGTCAAAAGGTCAAACTCAAGGGAAAACAACTCAGCTAAATATTATTCTATTTAGGTGATTCTTTTACCTATTTGATCGGACCAATCAGGGCTGCATCAGAGGAGACATAGAACTAGAAGGCTAACATAATCCAAGGTCATCTCAAGGTAAAAATATCAAAATTAAGAGACAATTGGCAATAGCTAGACCAAATTTTGCTTGATCTGGATGATTCTGAGTTATGTCGACCGGTGGAAAAGTCATGAAATACACGTTCAAATCAGAATCCAATGAAGTGCTGCAATTTTAAATATTTCCAGGGACTGTGCTTTAATTCACCTACTCTTTCAGATCACGTGTGCATCTAGTTCTTGCCGCCCCATCTCCATTCTCAGCCTCTCCATGCCATTCACATGTCCTATGGTCGGGGATCCCTTGACTGTCGGATGCCCGGCGACGCAATTCGTAGCTCTTAGCTCTCTCCCCCGCCATCGACGCTTGATGCCTTAAACGCTGACCTGCTCTATACGACCTCTATTCCTCCACCATGAACCAGCCCATCGACACCATGTTACCGCTTCGGGGAGTGATGACTCGCTGCCGACCTCAGGCCGTCTGGCTCGATCCATTGGACTAGGGATCCTGCTAACTGACTTGCTTGGATCACTCAATTTCGTGCTCTCCACCGTCGGAAGAAGGCGGCCTATAGTAGAAAAACTTGGTCCTACGAATTGAGAAAACTCAAACTTAAAGTCTTGTGAACTGGACTTATGGTCAAATTTGATGACGGCCGACATTCCTGCCATATTTCTAAACAAACTCGTCAACGGGTCACCTCTATGCAGATGACATACAGGAATCGGTTCACGCCCCCCTCTGTTCAGCTTCCTCTTACTAGTTGCACTGTCTGTCTCTCTGTCTCTGTCTGTCTCTCTCTCGACCTTCACCTCTGGATGCAGCTCATCTGGTTTGGCACTCGCCAGCAGCTTCTTGAGCTTGACTACCTTCTTCTTGCTGAGAGATTCCAATTCGCTGCTTTCCACTCCAGCGATCGAGATCTTAGTGTAGTCCTCGACACCACACTTACCTTTATTAAACGAATCGCTAATCTTAAGCCATCTTCCTACTTGCAACTCTGATGGCTCAGAGCAACCCGACGCACCTCTCCTCCTCCGTTTTTACCTCTGTTGTTGATGCCTTCATTTGATTCCGCGTTGATTACTGTCACTCTCTCTTGTTGGCCTCCCAAGAGTCTGTCTCTCCTCTCTTCAGTCGGTTCTAAATGCTGCAGCCAGATTCTACTTCCAAGCTTTTGCCTTCATCGACCCTGCCCTATGGAATCAGCTCCCTTCATTAGCACGTTCCTCCTCATGAACTGGTGGTTCAATTGCCTCCTTTCGTTGTCTTAAGACCACTTTCTTTTGTCTGGGTCATTCACACTGGGTGCGCCTCTGATTGGTGTGCACTGCGAGAGGCTCTTTATAAATGTATAGATACAATACAATTCCAAAAATTATCGACATTCACTAATGTAAGAATCCAGTCATTCAGAATGAAGTGCGAATCGAGATATGTTTGGGTGATAATCCTTGAACTCTATCCTACAGCATAAATTAAATTTTACAATCTGTTCTTCGCTGCATGATGCATAATTAATTGAGCTAAGGTTTCATAATATCATATAGAATATTGTATAATAGCAGTACTCTGTTGTGACGAAACATAATGGCTTCTATGTGATTTTTACCGAAAAAAATTAAAATTTGAAATATTGCATTGGCGGTAGAGGGCCTAAGATATCATTTGAAATTTAAAATATTTTGTGTGTTTCTTTCTCTACCCATGATGCAACTTTTGCCCACTATTAGAATTCATTTATTAAAAAAATATTTTTTCACTCCACCCTACTAGGCAAGCTCTCGTCAGGAGCGTCCTCTCTGCTGCTGGTCTTAGTCTCCAGAACTCTTCTCTGATTAACGTTTGCTCTGCCAAATATGTTATGACTTTCATCTCTAATCTACAAAGCCAACTTTTCCTGTACCTTTTTTTTATTCTGCAGGCTGTTTCCTTATCTCCTCGGATCTCTTCCTCTCTTCGACGAGACTAACCGTGGCGGCTGCTTATTAACGGTCATCGGCTGATGCCCAGGGTAATATGACACATTTAAGGCCCAGAGAAGTTTCCAGGTTAGATAAGATATTGCAGCGTCTTTCAGTCCTCCTGAATTTGCGTATACATAGACCTATTGATGGGGCGATATAGGCTTTGCACAATCTCTGTGTTTTAAGGTGAAGAGAAATAGAATGAAGTGTCTTCAATGTAAGAGCATCAATGTCTGTCTGTCTAGAAAAGAGAGACTCATGGCTCCTCGATTTTTGGTATCTATGCCATCTGTATCTCTGCCACTTGAATCTCAATCAAATGTTTATCTGTAGTTTTGTCATATTAGTCTCTGCCTGGTGCGGCACAAGTTAAAAGACAGAAAGCTTAGTACACTTTTCAGTTGTATTTGGACAACGCCATATATCGATTGTGAACTGGTTAAGTAAACTGGTGTTTCTTAAATTCAGAACGGGTGATGTTTCTGCGTTCATCGTTGGTACAAGCCGGCTGCATCCGAAGTCGTATAGCGATATTTTTTATTCCATGCAATTTTACTTTATGTCTTCAGACAAAATGCTTCAACACTTTCTATGTGGCAGCTCGATAGAGTTCTACGTTGAGCCTTTAAATTCATGTATCGACGACATTGACAATCTAGAATGTAACGCTCATGAGGTGGCATTCACAGAAGACTTTCCTGTTCTACCAGATGATGTCAGTGGTTTTCTGGACACGATGAATTGTTCACAGATCTTGCCATATCCAGATTATCCCGGATTTGTGGAGCTTCGACGTTTGGGAAAAATGAGATATAACTGGCGTTGCAAGAAGTTTGAGTTTCAGCAGGCGTTCTGCCCATATCATATTCTAAACATTGTTATGAGACCTTATATTAGCTCGTCTGAGCACATTGCAGCGCAAGAAGGCTATTTTAAGGGTCCAGCGTTTAAATCAAATCAGTACGGCGATCTCTCTTCAGATACGGTCTTAAGCATATGGTGCGCACAGTGGCCAAAAGAAGCGAAGTATTGGCCATTTCGTCGTAGAGAGCACGGGTGGCCGCCAACTGCCAACATCCGCAAGATTGTACAAAATGGTTGTCATGTTGTATATGCAAAACATCCTGCGTGCAGAGATGATAAATTCCAGTGGAGGCTGTCATTTTCAATTTCGGAAGTAATTTTACTTCAGAGTTGGACTCCAGTTCAGCAGATTGTCTATCATATGCTCAGATTCCTTGCCAAGAAAGAACTAATCAAAAAAGATTGTCCAAAAGAAGACGAAGTTCTGTGTACATACCATTTTAAAACACTGATGCTATGGTCTTGTGAAGAGATGCCACGCAACTGGTGGAATTCCTTGACTGTTATTGAGATATCTTGTCATATATTACGGAAACTTTCAGAATGGCTAAAGATGAGCTATTGTCCGAACTATTTTATTCCTCAGGCAAACTTGTTTCATGAACGAATGAACAAGAAGATAATTAATGAGACTACTAGTCGCTTGAATGAACTCTGCCGTTCTGACATTCTTACTGGTTGGTTTGCGGAGAAGTATATACTGCCAACCTTAGAAATAATTACCATTATCACTTATTCCAGGGATCTGAAGACAGATTGTGGTAATTATTCCAGGGATCTGATGACAGATTTTGGTAATTATTCCAGGGATCTGATGACAGATTTTGGTAATTATTCCAGGGATCTGATGACAGATTTTGGTAATTATGGGCTGCTCGTCTGTGAAGTCATGGATAAAGGGAAAGTGGGATTCTTTGATGCGGAGTTTTCACTCGGTTTTTTCCTTGTTGTACAGTACACAGTCAAGAGCGTCATACGGAAAACAAGCTATGCATATCGCGGATACTTGCAGCGTCTCCGTGGTACAATTAAAATATTCCTGAAACCACTTGATGCAGGTATATTCTTCTCAACAGTAGAGTTCTCGACAAGTTTTCCTCAATTTGTGAAAGTACTGTTCACTTTGCATGCCGCAAACGCATTGGGCTGCCAGCAAGTAGCATACGATAGCGATGTTATCACTGAATTTGTCAGAGAAGTTTCATGGCAACCGAAAGTCTTGAAGTCCAAACATCATAACTTTCCAAAACCCAATAGAACAAGTCTTGAGAGAAGTTTCATCCTTTTCTTGACAGCACAAGGTCTTATGGAAAATATGACCGGAACAATTAGTCGTCTAGAATTTAAACTGGTGTCCCAAATGTCAAATGGTATTCTTGGGAAAGCTTTAAAATGCATGGATTCCAAATCTAAGACTATTGCCAGTGCAACTTTGGCATACATGGCTGCTCTTCATTTTGCTGCATCAGAATACGAAGCTGTTATTGACCTTTGCTCGAGACTGAACATAAATCAAACAACTGAAGAAGATGAGACCGAAACGATGAATGCCGGCTGTTTGCTCTACATTGAAGACATTGCCAGAATAATTGGATTTTATCTTCTTTTCAGGCAGATTAAATATGATTTCAATTACAATAAGAGATTGCAGCTTCTTGATCTGCGTATTACACCAGAGGTATTTGCTCTCTATTTAGAGAATTTATCGAAAGTAAAAAGTCCGAAACATTTTCGACCTTTTTACTATTTGCGAACGCCGACATTTCCGTTGGATGAAATTCTAATGACTATGACAAATCGAAAATCTTCTGGAATAGCGAAGAGTTCGGACAGTGTTTCACGCGCGTATCAAAGATCTGATCCTATTAATAAACCAAAAGAGCCCAGTGAAATTTCTTTGCCAAATGAAGACGACATCATTCAATTGCTCATCGAATACTCCTTTGAAAATATGACATCATTTTACAATGCCATCTGCAAAGACTTATGCATTAGTTGCAAGACAGTTGATTGTTACCGTGCTGCGTATCTTTACAAGTGCCTTAAATATCGTGAAATTTTGCATTTGTGTGAACGAATTCTCGATGAGCCAGATCTACAGAGGAACTTAAAGGAATTGTCATTTACAAATGTTATGGTAATGCCTCCGCTTGACTCTTATTTCGACAGAGACATTCAATGTTTGCTTGGATTGCACACACTTGTCTGTTATTTATCGCCTCTGAATGATGAGTTCTGCAAGCTAGAATGCACAGATGAGTCGACGTTCCAACAATTTTTTGCCCTAAAGATATATTTTAAGAAGTTGTTTCCTTCAGTGATTCTGAACGAATCCTACTTTCTGAAATCTCATTACTTTCTTGGAAAACATTTCCTAGCAAGATATTTGAAAACGAGATGCCTGATGGATTGTCATCATTCACACTCAGAAGTTATCTTTGAATTGAAGAAACTGAAATGCAATCTTCCATTTGAGCACATCATAATTTGCTTTCTTCGATACAAACTTCGACAAATTTAGAATGTTGCAAATGTAAAAGACGTTACAGAATACAAATATGTATAAATAGCAACCTCCAGATCGCAGGGACATTTGCCTATCCTCCAGACTTCAATTTTCCTAGACGTATGGCTTCTGTCTCTCACAACTTTCAAATCGGTGAAAGCCTGTGATCCTTTATAGAGCTGTGGAACAACGTAAACAATTGCGAACATTGACAAAATTTGTCACAAATAATTTCAATAAGAGGACTGAACTGCTGGCTTTTCATTTCGCTGGCGATTGCGATTGCGAAAAGCTGGGCACGACCACAAACGATCGAAGAATTGTGTTACTAGCTACTCGTCGCTTGCTATAGTAAGTTCTCAAAAACGATGCACAGGTGGCATTAAAACTTTTGCGCAAATAAAGGATTAGAAATCTTAAATAAACTCTAAGCCTTCCCAGCATTATCTATGGTTTACATGGTAGTCTACCTACACGGGCACTATACGGATACCATATGGGTATATGAGTCCTATATGGGACTCAGGTTGACATGCTCGCGAGAAGTCTTTTCGAGTGTTTGCATCGCCATTTACACAACTGTATTAAACAGAAAACACCATAGAGGAAAACTAGAAGTATTGCGACTTCTACACTTTCTCCCAACAAGAAGTGCATTTTAAACGTGCAGAGAGTCACGCTACAAACAAACCATACACGCACTAGTAAATGATAAGAAAAACCATCTGTTGTAGCCTATCTGAACACAATGGCAGTCTATAGGTTTAGGCCAGAGAAAGAGAATCATATAGATAGATGGATAGAGAGTAGGGCGGTCGCATCTTTAATGGAAAATTTTCAACTTCAGTTGTTTACTTTCGCCAACCCGGCATTCAATGCCAATTGGTTTAAAAGTAATGTAGTTCAAAAATTAGCAGGATCGAACAATATCTAGGACTCGCACAACGTCTTTGAGATTTTTATTTCTACAAATAATTTTCGTCATTTCGAGTAAATGTATTTGATTCGCATTTTTGGACCTATGTTTAGTTTTCAGCAGAAAGGCTGGATGATTTTTACTTAAGCACAACTAAAATATAATTTCTACAATGTTTATGCTCTCGTTGATTGTTTATTATTTATTTTCATTGGCATTTTAGTGGTATTTGATCCGTGAGTTCCTGAGACCGATAACCACAAATCAATTCGAACAAGCATACACAAAAGGGTGCAGTGGAAAAAAAGTAAAAATTAGAAATTCGAAAAGTAATAGCAACCAAAAGTTGCCTAATGGCATGGATCAAAAACTGTTAAAAAGTTAAAAAAAATATTAATGTCTTCCGTCCCACCAGAGGGCCAAAGTTACGAGACAAAGCGTTTTTCGAGAAAATTGTAGGTTTTCTTGTAAAATATTCTAATTGAAAACTAATTAACTGCCATTCAGTATACCGCTAGAAAGAGCTCTTAAAATTGAATAAAATTATTTGTTATTTTCAGAATTTCCCCATATTTGTCATTAACTTTTTACCATTTCCTCAATAATGATAATAACTCTAATAAATAATTTTAATCACTAATCACTGTAATCACTAGTAACCTGGCATGCAATAAATGTCATTGTGTTATAATCTGGACCTACTACAGGCAGTTGAATTTATTCGTGGTTTAAATGTTCACTTTTCATGGTTGATTACAACTATTATGCTTACTTTTCGAGTGTTCCTATATTTGATAAGGGGTAAAACTTTGATGGTGTTGTGCGAGTCCTAAATATTAAACTTTTTTCATACAACTTTTTGTGTGATGTTTCTGGATGGAATGGAACTAAATGGAACCTTGGCGAACAGTAGATTCAAACTTTTATTTTTAAGAACCACCCTAATAGAGAGGGATTAGAGACAGAGATATTCTACCGCACTTTGGTGTACAAAAACTGAAGCATATCAATAACATCAAAGACGATTAAACTATTCTGTCCTGCCATGGCAAAAGGAAGCAAGTCACCGATTTTAGTTTCTGAGAAAAATTAATGCGAAAAACAACTCAGACATCACCCATCGGTCTGAATTTACGCGTACAATTGGTTGATGGACATGCTTCTCTTTGCCTTGGAATTTTCCAGTACTACTTGGACATGCTTCTTTCTGCCTCTGCTTTTCCGCCAGAACCACATGCAATAATAACTATTTATATAGACGATTGTGTTGGACTTGCTTCTTGAACCAAAATGATACCGATATGTAATTTTAACCTTAAACTGGACTTGCTTCCTTTTGCCATGGCAGGGCAGTATACAGTTCGTCATTATGTTCCACATTATAGTCTACAAATAGATAATCTAACCCGTTACCCATTAAACTAAATTTATTCATATAACATCCTAATGATGAATGTTTTCCCAAACAATCTATTAGCGCTTGGGATTTCTCGGTCGTGTGTTCTTGCGCGTAGAAAATGTCCTGTATGCTTGATTGGTGGGAGTAGGTCATACAAGACATGCCCAGGATTTCTCCTAATGGCTGAGAAAAGGCGGGTGTCTGCTATGTGAAAAAGACGATCTACAGATGGGTTGTTATCTGGGAGGTAGCGACCTCTGATGATACGTCGAAAGACTCCTGGTCTTTCAAGGTCCTCTTGTGTAGTAAAACCCCATTAAACTGGGGAGGCATAAAGCACCCTAGATAGGATCGTGGCTCTCATTACGTCATGCAAGCTAGGTCCTCGTAAGCCGTGCGCCACCAGGGTGTGCAATGCATAAAGCTTCCTTCGGGCCTGACAACATATGTGGTTGACACGTGGCATAAAGCTGAGATTATCTGAGATAGTTACACATAGGATAACCATACTAGTAACCTTCTGAAGCCCTGATGTTGCATTCAGATCTGGATCATCAAAAGCCCGCCTCCCTCTGGGCCTTCGAATCACGATTTCGAAAGATTTTTATGATTAAGTTTTAGGTTGCATTTTTCAGCCCAATGCGTGTCGTGCTCTAATTCTGATGATATGGTTGCACTGTTGGATGACGGAACTAAAAGATAACAGTCATACGCATACTTAAGAAGACGACTAACAGGGTTGGCCGTTTTTATACCTGAGATTGTTGTAATAAAGTTTTCGGGTCCCAAACCGGAGCCTTGCATTAGTTTCAAGTAGCATAGATAGCTCACCTTGCAACTTGGTAAGTTAATGTTGCCGACCGTCTAAGAAAGATATAATCCAATAATTATTGGAAACATTATCTTGCATAGGCATGCTAGACAAGGTTCGGCCAGATGGTCATGTCTTATGGAATCGAATGCCTTAGAAAAATCTAGAGCTATCAAGTGGACGTGCTGATTTGTATTTAACAAGTGGGTGATTTGATGGGTGAGGGCAATAAGAGCAGCCGAAGTTGAACCCGTGGGTCGGAAAGCATACTGATCGGTTTAGAGTAATATTAGTTAAGATCGGGCTGAATGACAATAAATCTGGGGAGCAAGGACTGATTATAAGTGTTATGGGTGGTCAGAGTTAACGGTTTTAAAAATTATGAGTCTCCATTTGAAACAAATCGTTTTCTGAAGACGAAGCTAATGCAGATGCCTGACTCGTCAGTCATTCGACGCTTTTCGTGTTCAGCCACATATGAATTTTTAAGAATTAACAAAAGAAATAACATAACATACTCTAGATTAAACTGGATTGCTTTATAGCCCATTTCCGGTAGCTTTTTCTTAAAAGCCGTAACAGCGTCCACTGAGACAGTACTATCATCCAAGCCATTCTACAAGTCTATAACTCTTGCACTGAAAAATTTCTGCCATAATGTTCCTTTCGGCTTCCTAAATAATTAATGCCTTCTCGATTCTCCTTGTTTGGTGCTAATTCGAAAACCTCTCCCACTGTTACCTTTCGAGTGATTATCTTGTAAGCTTCGATTAGATCTCCTCTTATCTGCTCCTTCTCTCCAAAGTTGTTAGTTCACACCTTTTCAACCTTATTTCGTAGCTCAAAGCCTTGTAGCCCAAAATAATTGTTGTACTTCTTCTTTGCCCTTTCTCCAGTTTCCATGTCCTGTCTGAGGCACGGACTCCTTGCCTAAATTTTTAACTGTGATTTGTACAACCTCAGAATTGTATCCTTGTCTCTGGTGAATTTTGTCCTTCTTATCATGCCTAAAGTTGAGTTAGCCTTTTTCATGCTTCAGCACATTGCCTTGAAGGTTTTCGACTCTTGTGCATAATCACTCCCAATTCCCGTTCTTCCTCACTAACTTTCAATACCATACCCTCCATTTCGTCCAAGTCACCCAAGCCGACTATCGATGAAGAACCTTGTAACTAGCTGCGTTATAACAGCCAGAGTTGATCAATAAACGAAAATACAATACAATACATTAATTATATGAAAACTCATTCTTTCTCTTACTCATATGCATCCCTGTGCACTTTTCCAATTTAAAGAGAATTTGCCAGTCGTGTGACCATCTCAACATTCTCCTGAGATCTTCCCGCAGTATATGGCCCGCACACTAAAAATTTTACGATCATTCGCTCTCCTCATTCTGCAACATCTCTTTGATCTCGCCGCTCTTTGTACCGGTATGATCTCTTTGTCACGCGAACTAGGAAGACTTTGGTCCAAACTAGATCATTTGCCACCACTGGGTCTGCCCTGTTGAGGCCCTCCTCTTTAGGCCTGCGTATTTTCATTCTTTCTGGATATGTTCCCAAATTTCTCTCTCTCTCTTCAAAACCTATTTTCTTCTCTCGGGGTACTCGCACTGGGAGCGCTACTAATCACTGTTGTGAGCGTCGCTATATGAGTAATTAATTGCATTACATTACATCTGAGATTCAAGGTTGCCTCTGGCTTATCGGAAACTGCATGCAAGCAATAGAATTGTCATTGTTGTTTATGTTTTTGGCAAAGGCTTTGAGGGACGTCTAAATCATGTTAAATTTTGCTGTAGCTTTGCACTTTATATCAGTATAGCTAAAAGAAACTTTTTACTAAGGCTGGCCATTGATAATAATGATAATAATGATGATAATAATAATAATAATAATAATAAAATAATAATAATAATAATACGAATAATAATAATAATAATAATAATAATAATAATAATAATAATATCAGCAACAACAACAATATTTAGCTATTCTGATATAAAAGTGCAAAGTTACAGCAAAATTTAACATGATTTAGATCGTCCCTCAGAGCCTTTGCCAAAAACAAAAACCCACAATGACAATGCCTTATTGTTCTATTGCTTGCATGCAGTTCCCGAGAAACCAGAGGCAACCTTGAACCTCAGATGTAATGTAATGCAATTAGTGACTTATATAGCGACGCTCCAAAACAGTGACCATTCAGTTCCAAGATGAGTTATCTATGCTAATTGAAATTAATGTAAGCATCGTTCAAGGCTCCGGATTAGGACCCGAAAACTTTATTACAGCAATCTCAGGTCTAAAAACGGCCAACTCTGTTCGTCGTCTTCTTAAATATGCGGATGACTGTTATCTTTTAGTTCCGTCATCCAACAGTGCAACCATATCATCAGAATTAGAGCACGACACGCATTGGGCTGAAAAATGCAACCTAAAACTTAATCATAAAAATCTGTCGAAATGGTGATTCGAAGGCCCAGAGGGAGGCGGGCTTTTAATGATCCAGATCTGAATGCGACATCAGGGCTTCAGACGGTTACTAGTATGGTTATCCTAGGTGTAACTATCTCAGATAATCTCAGCTTTACGCCACATGTCAACCACATAATATGTAGTCAGGCCCGAAGGACGCTTTATGCATTGCGCACCCTGGTGGCTCACGGCTTACGAGGACCTAGCTTGCATGACGTAGTGAGAGCCACGATCCTATTGTAGATCTAGGGTGCTTTATGCCTCCCAGCTTAATGGGGTTTTACTACACAAGAGGATCTTGACAGACCAGGATGGGTCTGACGACATCTCATCAGAGGTCGCTACCTCCCAAATAACATCCCATCTGTAGATCGTCTTTTTTCATATAGCAGACGCCCGCCTTTTCTCAGCCTTTAGGAGAAATCCTGGGCATGTCTTGTATGACCTACTCCCACCAATCAAGCAGACAGGGCATTTTCTACGCGCAAGAACACACGACCGAGAAATCCCAGGCGCTATTAGATTGATTAGGAAAACATTCATCATACGGATGCTATACGAATAAATTTAGTTTAACCCTCTTGCCCCGTAAGGCCGAAATATCGGCTTGACGTTCTTTATCGTATTCCCGTAAGGCCGATAAACCGGCTACGTTGTCAAATACCCGTAAGGCCGATATTTCGGCATCGCGTCTATATTTTATCCCCGTAAGGTCTGTAAATCGGCTATGGTAATTAGGTATGTTTATTTCAATCCTGCATTGACTCAGACAGGAAATGACGTACTTTTAGTGTTATTACGTCACTTGAAGGTCAATTTCAAGTGAGTTTCTTGCAGTGCAGTAGCATAAATAAACACGATCGTAGTACTCGCCGCCGCCATCCGCCGCCGCCGCCAGTCGCTAAGCCCTCAAGTCGAAGTCAGTCGCTAAGGCTATCGACTGAACCAAGTCACAGCCGCCGCCGCCGCTAAGCCCTCAGAAGTCGAAGTCGGTCGCTAAGCTATCGACTGCTATCGACTTTGTCCACTTAATATATCAGCAGTTATTTATTTACTACCTTACTGCCTACCTAGTACTACTTACTTACTTTACTAGATTTACACTAACTTCCAAGAAGTCCATATTTAGACTTACTATCAACCATCGAAGCCTAATATACGTCGAAGCTGTCAAGAGTCAGATTTTTCTGTCACGTTATCTGGCGTGCGCACTTCTTTAATTGAAAATGGCGTCTTTTCGAAGCAAACGTTGCGTTGAATATACGCTGGTTTCAGTGTCTTTAAACAAAGTAGCCTACAACTAAAGATGATTCCGGAAAAATTGATAATAGTCTATGTTTGTGAAATTAGGGGAAAATAGGCGTCCATTTGCCCGTGTTAGAGAGAAATCCGGTGTTTGGGTTCATTTTGGCGAACTACTGGTAAGTCTGGGTGAGACATACAATGTCATGTACCTACAATATGCGTATTAATAATTATAGGCAGACTTGAATGCTGCATGCTTTAGTTTTTTATCTGATTTAAATGTAACGCGATAATGGTTTGATAATTTTGACTTGGTTGGTGTATAGGCCAATATTTGCCATTAATTTAGATGTACCACCGCTTTATTTGGCCACAAACCATGACGTGCAGCGAAACGTGACTTTACATGCAGTACGCCGTAAAATGCACTTTATTGTTAGGTAACTAATAGAGGTACCCGAGAAGTCGATATCAAGTCGTTAAGTCAGTCGATTAGCCTAAACGACTTAGTCAGTCGATAAAGCAAGCGACTTGGTCAAGTCAGTCGCTTAAGGTCAGTCGCTAAGGTCAATGTCAAGTGAGTTTCTTGCAGTTCAGTAGCATAAATAAACACGACCATAGCCGTTGAAAATGCCGAAACGCAAGGCATCTAGCAGGTAGAATGAAACAACTGTTGCGAAGAAAACATTTGGTGGAAAACGGTATACCCTTGGACAGGCGAGAGAAAGGATTATGGCCAGTGATAGCAGTGGAGATGAATCAGATTTTCAACTTTGCTTATAAACTTGTCCAATCCATGTCTAATTTCACTCTGAAAAAGTTAATTGTCCAAGTTTAATTTCGCTTTTAGGTGGGATACAGTTTGGTAATAAAATATAAACCTAGACAGCCGGGATCATTGGGGCCATAGCTGGCTCCGTATCTGCCACTAGTGGAAACTGTTCGGTAGCTTTGGGGCCAATGCGGGTCCTACGAATGTGCTTGCCAGGGCATTTCTTGTGCACCACTGTGTCTGAATAGTTTTGTGCAGTAAAATCGTACTAACAAATAAAAACTTTATTTTTTCTTTGAAATGCCCTAATACACACATAATGCCACGGTTTGAGTTTCCTGACAACGAGATTTACCGCTTTACAGATTGTGTATCTGTATATCGCCTATAGAAAGTATAGAGCTTTCTGCCATTTAATTCCTACCATGCGAATTTCTACCACCTTGCTCACTCAGTCATGAGCACTGAACCCATGTTGGATCCATAGCAGATCAACTACGTATTTGCCCAATGAAAGTGGTTTTGCGCATGTTTCCCAGCATCTTCATTTAAACTATTTTTCATTTCTACCCTTCAATCAACAACTGAATTTATTTTGTAGTGTAGGATATCAATTGCTAGCTATAATCTTCAGCATCGTGCTTAAAGTAAATCATTAAATTGTGCAACCTCATGTGATTAAACTATCTCAAAACATATAACAGCTCGACAAACATTCAGTACCTTGTTCCAGTAGATTCGCAGTTGAACATTTTGACAGCATCGTCCATTCTGAACAAGGAGAAACGAACAAAGGCTCTAATAAGAGTGATTAGTTCCGTGCTTGTCTAAATAAGTAGAGCCAGCTTACATTTCGTGCATGTAGCTCTATGTCCTGTTTAGGGGAAACTCATTACTTCAACTTGCTATAATAATAGTTGACGACACTAAGTCTTTTCCTTTGGCCGATACTCTTTCTGTATTAGGCTCTGCGGCGTAGCTGAATTGGATTTTCCGGCCTGAAGGCTGGTGGATTTTGACGGCATACTGTAGATGATTAGGGGTTGCGACCCCTGCGATCGAAAGCTTGTGCCGTGGAGTGCTTATTACACCGCCACCCTGTCCCAAAGTGTCCCAGCGTCAATCCTATTCGTAGGCCTATAAACGCCAATGCCGCCGCTGCTGCTGCTGCTGCTGCTGCTGCTGCTACTTACTACTATTATTACTACTATATTACTACTACTACTTACTACTACTACTACTTCTATTACTTATTACTACTACTACTTATTATCATTATTATTATTATTATTATTATTATTATTATTATTATTATTATTATTATTATTATTATTATTATTATTATTATTATTATTATTATTATTATTATTATTATTATTAGCTATTAGGCAATGCTATTATTACAATTATTATTAGTATTATTACTATTATTATTATTACTACTACAGTATTATTCCCAGTTACTAGGTTTTATTTGGGAACATATTGAAAATTATCAACAGGGCAGACCCAGTTATTATTGTTATGGCCAACCTTAGTAAACAGTTTCTTTTAGCTATTCTGATATAAAGTGCAAAGTTACAGCAAAATTTAACATGATTTAGACGTCCCTCAGAGAGGAAGAAAGGGAATTGGGAGTGATTATGCACAATGCCAAAACAAAATGTGCTGAATGACAATTATTGTTCTATTGCTTGCATGCAGTTCCCGAGAAACCAGAGGCAACCTTGAACAATCAGATGTAATGTCGAAAGGTAACAGTGCAATTAGCACCAAACAAGGAGAATCGAGAAGGCATTATATAGCGACGCAGTCAAAACAGTGACCATTCAGTAGAGTATGTAATGTTATTTCTTTTGTTAATTCTTAAAAATTCCCATTCAGATCCAAGACTGACGAGTATCTATGCTAATTGAAATTAATGTAAGCATCGTTCAAGGCTCCGGATTAGGACCCGAAAACTTTATTACAGCAATCTCAGGTCTAAAAACGGCCAACTCTGTTCGTCGTCTTCTTAAATATGCGGATGACTGTTATCTGGGACCCGAAAACTTTACTCAGGTTCCGTCATGCCTTTTAACAGTGCAACCATATCATCAGAATTAGAGCACGACACGCATTGGGCTGAAAAATGCAACCTAAAACTTAATCATAAAAATCTGTCGAAATGGTGATTCGAAGGCCCAGAGGGAGGCGGGCTTTTAATGATCCAGATCTGAATGCGACATCAGGGCTTCAGACGGTTACTAGTATGGTTATCCTAGGTGTAACTATCTCAGATAATCTCAGCTTTACGCCACATGTCAACCACATAATATGTAGTCAGGCCCGAAGGACGCTTTATGCATTGCGCACCCTGGTGGCTCACGGCTTACGAGGACCTAGCTTGCATGACGTAGTGAGAGCCACGATCCTATTGTAGATCTAGGGTGCTTTATGCCTCCCAGCTTAATGGGGTTTTACTACACAAGAGGATCTTGACAGACCAGGATGGGTCTGACGACATCTCATCAGAGGTCGCTACCTCCCAAATAACATCCCATCTGTAGATCGTCTTTTTTCATATAGCAGACGCCCGCCTTTTCTCAGCCTTTAGGAGAAATCCTGGGCATGTCTTGTATGACCTACTCCCACCAATCAAGCAGACAGGGCATTTTCTACGCGCAAGAACACACGACCGAGAAATCCCAGGCGCTATTAGATTGATTAGGAAAACATTCATCATACGGATGCTATACGAATAAATTTAGTTTAACCCTCTTGCCCCGTAAGGCCGAAATATCGGCTTGACGTTCTTTATCGTATTCCCGTAAGGCCGATAAACCGGCTACGTTGTCAAATACCCGTAAGGCCGATATTTCGGCATCGCGTCTATATTTTATCCCCGTAAGGTCTGTAAATCGGCTATGGTAATTAGGTATGTTTATTTCAATCCTGCATTGACTCAGACAGGAAATGACGTACTTTTAGTGTTATTACGTCACTTGAAGGTCAATTTCAAGTGAGTTTCTTGCAGTGCAGTAGCATAAATAAACACGATCGTAGTACTCGCCGCCGCCATCCGCCGCCGCCGCCAGTCGCTAAGCCCTCAAGTCGAAGTCAGTCGCTAAGGCTATCGACTGGACCAAGTCACAGCCGCCGCCGCCGCTAAGCCCTCAAGTCGAAGTCAGTCGCTAAGCTATCGACTGCTATCGACTTTGTCCACTTAATATATCAGCAGTTATTTATTTACTACCTTACTGCCTACCTAGTACTACTTACTTACTTTACTAGATTTACACTAACTTCCAAGAAGTCCATATTTAGACTTACTATCAACCATCGAAGCCTAATATACGTCGAAGCTGTCAAGAGTCAGATTTTTCTGTCACGTTATCTGGCGTGCGCACTTCTTTAATTGAAAATGGCGTCTTTTCGAAGCAAACGTTGCGTTGAATATACGCTGGTTTCAGTGTCTTTAAACAAAGTAGCCTACAACTAAAGATGATTCCGGAAAAATTGATAATAGTCTATGTTTGTGAAATTAGGGAAAATAGGCGTCCATTTGCCCGTTAGAGAGAAATCCGGTGTTTGGGTTCATTTTGGCGAACTACTGGTAAGTCTGGGTGAGACATACAATGTCATGTACCTACAATATGCGTATTAATAATTATAGGCAGACTTGAATGCTGCATGCTTTAGTTTCTTATCTGATTTAAATGTAACGCGATAATGGTTTGATAATTTTGACTTGGTTGGTGTATAGGCCAATATTTGCTATTAATTTAGATGTACCACCGCTTTATTTGGCCACAAACCATGACGTGCAGCGAAACGTGACTTTACATGCAGTACGCTGTAAAATGCACTTTCTTGTTAGGTAACTAATAGAGGTACCCGAGAAGTCGATATCAAGTCGTTAAGTCAGTCGATTAGCCTAAACGACTTAGTCAGTCGATAAAGCAAGCGACTTGGTCAAGTCAGTCGCTAAGTCAGTCGCTAACTCGTCAAGTCAGTCGCTAACGCTTCTGTCAAGCGACTCCGGGGACTAGATCGTAGCCGTTGAAAATGCCGAAACGCAAGGCATCTAGCAGGTAGAATGAAACAACTGTTGCGAAGAAAACATTTGGTGGAAAACGGTATACCCTTGGACAGGCGAGAGAAAGGATTATGGCCAGTGATAGCAGTGGAGATGAATCAGTTGAAACCAAAAGTTATGGGGACGTTCCTACGGCAAGCATGGCTGCGTATGTGTGATAGGCCTACTCGTGATCGATGTTTCTATCGATGATGGGTGCAGTAACGTGAAATTCTGGCGCTAAAACATTAGCTAGCTATCAGAAACTTCTACTTATATATCAGACTTCTCATCAGAGACAGTAAAATTTCAGTTTACATGCACTCTGAAGTTAGTTATTTTAGCCCAGGAGCTCAGGGTTATGGGCGTTTTCACACAGGGCTGTAGGGTTATCTCACTTCCGCTATGGGAGCTCAGGGGCGAAAGGGTTAATGGGTAACGGGTTAGATAATCTATTTGTAGACTATAATGTGGAACATAATGACGAAATACATAGTTTAATCATCTTTGATGTTATTGATATGTTTCAGTTTTTGTACACCAAAGTGCGGTAGAATATCTCCATCTCTATCTCTATCTATCTATATGACTCTCTTTCTCTGGCCTAAGCCTATAGACTGCCATTGTGTTCATATACAACAAATGGTTTTTCTTATCATTTACTAGTGCGTGTATGGTTTGTTTGCAGGGTGACTCTCTGCACGTTTAAAATGCACTTCTTGTTGTGAGAAAGTGTAGAAGACGCAATATTTCTAGTTTTCCTCTATAATTTTTTTCTGTTTAATACAGTTGTGTAACTGGTGAAGCAAACACTCGAAAAGACTCCTCGCGAGCATGTCAACCTGAGTCCCAAATAGGACTCGTATACCCATATGGTATCCGTATAGTGACCGTGTAGGTACCATGTAAGCCATGGATATGCTGAGAAGGCATAGAGTTTATTTAAGATTTCTAATCCTTTATTTGGGCAAAAGTTTTAATTCAACCTGTGCATCGTTTTTGAGAACTTACTATAGCAAGCGACGAATAGTTATAGTAAAACAATTCTTCGATCGTTGTTGGTCGTGCCCAGCTTTTCGCAATCGCCAGCGAAATGAAAATCCAGCAGTTCAGTCAGCTTATTGAAATTATTTGTGACAAATTTTGACAATGTTCGCAATTGTTTACATTGTTCCACAGCTCTATAAAGGATCGCAGGCTTGCACTATCAGGAGGTTGCTATTAACACATAGGCCTGTTTGTATTCTGTAACGTCTTTTACATTTGCAACATTCTAAATTTGTCGAAGTTTGTATCGAAGAAAGCAACTTATGATGTGCTCAAATGGAAGATTGCATTTCAGTTTCTTCAATTCAAAGATAACTTCTGAGTGTAAATGATGACAATCCATCAGGCATCTCGTTTTCAAATATCTTGCTAAGAAATGTTTTCCAAGAAAGTAATGAGATTTCAGAAAGTAGGATTGGTTCAGAATCACTGAAGGAAGCAACTTCTTAAAATATATCTTTAGGGCAAAAAATTGTTGGAACGTCGACTCATCTGTGCATTCTAGCTTGCAGAACTCATCATTCAGAGGCGATAAATAACAGGCAAGTGTGTGCAATCCAAGCAAACATTGAATGTCTCTGTCGAAATAAGAGTCAAGCGGAGGCATTACCATAACATTTGTAAATGACAATTCCTTTAAGTTCCTCGGCAGACCTGGCTCATCGAGAATTCGTTCACACAAATGCAAAACTTCACGATATTTAAGGCACTTGTAAAGATACGCAGCACGGTAGCAATCAACTGTCTTGCAACTAATGCATAAGTCTTTGCAGATGGCATTGTAAAATGATGTCATATTTTCAAAGGAGTATTCGATGAGCAATTGAATGATGTCGTCTTCATTTGGCAAAGAACTTTCACTGGGCTCTTTTGGTTTATTAATAGGATCAGATCTTTGATACGCGCGTGAAACACTGTCCGAACTCTTCGCTACTCCAGAAGATTTTCGATTTGTCATAGCCATTAGAATTTCATCCAACGGAAATGTCGGCGTTCGCAAATAGAAAAAAGGTCGAAAATGTTTCGGACTTTTTACTTTCGATAAATTCTCTAAATAGAGAGCAAATACCTCTGGTGTAATACGCAGATCAAGAAGCTGCAATCTCTTATTGTAATTGAAATCATATTTAATCTGCCCGAAAAGAAGATAAAATCCAGTTATTCTGGCAATGTCTTCAATGTAGAGCAAACAGCCGGCATTCATCGTTTCGGTCTCATCTTCTTCAGTTGTTTGATTTATGTTCAGTCTCGAGCAAAGGTCAATAGCAGCTTCGTATTCTGATGCAGCAAAATGAAGAGCAGCCATGTATGCCAAAGTTGCACTGGCAATAGTTTTAGATTTGGAATCCTTGCATTTTAAAGCTTTCCCAAGAATACCATTTGACATTTGGGACACCAGTTTAAATTCTAGACGACTAATTGTTCCGGTCATATTTTCCATAAGACCTTGTGCTGTCAAGAAAAGGATGAAACTTCTCTCAAGACTTGTTCTATTGGGTTTTGGAAAGTTATGATGTTTGGACTTCAAGACTTTCGGTTGCCATGAAACTTCTCTGACAAATTCAGTGATAACATCGCTATCGTATGCTACTTGCTGGCAGCCCAATGCGTTTGCGGCATGCAAAGTGAACAGTACTTTCACAAATTGAGGAAAACTTGTCGAGAACTCTACTGTTGAGAAGAATATACCTGCATCAAGTGGTTTCAGGAATATTTTAATTGTACCACGGAGACGCTGCAAGTATCCGCGATATGCATAGCTTGTTTTCCGTATGACGCTCTTGACTGTGTACTGTACAACAAGGAAAAAACCGAGTGAAAACTCCGCATCAAAGAATCCCACTTTCCCTTTATCCATGACTTCACAGACGAGCAGCCCATAATTACCAAAATCTGTCATCAGATCCCTGGAATAATTACCAAAATCTGTCATCAGATCCCTGGAATAATTACCAAAATCTGTCATCAGATCCCTGGAATAATTACCAAAATCTGTCATCAGATCCCTGGAATAAGTGATAATGGTAATTATTTCTAAGGTTGGCAGTATATACTTCTCCGCAAACCAACCAGTAAGAATGTCAGAACGGCAGAGTTCATTCAAGCGCCTAGTAGTCTCATTAATTATCTTCTTGTTCATTCGTTCATGAAACAAGTTTGCCTGAGGAATAAAATAGTTCGGACAATAGCTCATCTTTAGCCATTCTGAAAGTTTCCGTAATATATGACAAGATATCTCAATAACAGTCAAGGAATTCCACCAGTTGCGTGGCATCTCTTCACAAGACCATAGCATCAGTGTTTTAAAATGGTATGTACAGAGAACTTCGTCTTCTTTTGGACAATCTTTATTGATTAGTTCTTTCTTGGCAAGGAATCTGAGCATATGATAGACAATCTGCTGAACTGGAGTCCAACTCTGAAGTAAAATTACTTCCGAAATTGAAAATGACAGCCTCCACTGGAATTTATCATCTCTGCACGCAGGATGTTTTGCATATACAACATGACAACCATTTTGTACAATCTTGCGGATGCTGGCAGTTATCGGCCACCCGTGCTTTCTTCGACGAAATGGCCAATACTTCGCTTCTTTTGGCCACTGTGCGCACCATATGCTTAAGACCGTATCTGAAGAGAGATCGCCGTACTGAATTGATTTAAACGCTGGACCCTTAAAATAGCCTTCTTGCGCTGCAATGTGCTCAGACGAGCTAATATAAGGTCTCATAACAATGTTTAGAATATTATGATATGGGCAGAACGCCTGCTGAAACTCAAACTTCTTGCAACGCCAGTTATATCTCATTTTTCCCAAACGTCGAAGCTCCACAAATCCGGGATAATCTGGATATGGCAAGATCTGAGAACAATTCATCGTGTCCAGAAAACCACTGACATCGTCTGGTAGAACAGGAAAGTCTTCTGTGAATGCCACCTCATGAGCGTTACATTCTAGATTGTCAATGTCGTCGATACATGAATTTAAAGGCTCAACGTAGAACTCTACCGAACTGCCACATAGAAAGTGTTGAAGCATTTTGTCTGAAGACATAAAGTAAAATTGCATGGAATAAAAAATATCGCTATACGACTTCGGGTGAAGCCGGCTTGTACCAACGATGAACGCAGAAACAGCATCCGTTCTGAATTTAAGAAACACCAGTTTACTTGACCAGTTCACAATCGATATATAGGCCTATATGGCGTTATCGAAATACAACTGAAAAGTGTACTAAGCTTTCTGTCTTTTAACTTGTGCCGCACCAGGCAGAGAGTAATATGACAAAAATACAGATGAACAGTTTTTTTAGATTCAAGTGGCAGAGATACATATTGCAAAGATACCAAAAATCGAGGAGCCATGAGTCTCTCTTCTCTAGACAGACCTTGATGCTCTTACATTGAAAACACTTCATTCGATTTCCCTACACTTTAAAGCATTGAGACTGTGCAAAGCCTTCATCAACCCATCAATAGGCCTATGTATACGCAAATTCAAGAGGACTGAAAGACGCTGCAATATCTAATCTAACCTAGAAACTTCTTTGGGCATAAATGTGTCATAATACCCTGGGCATCAGCCGATGACCGCTAATAAGCAGCCTCCACGGTTAGTCTCGTCGAAGAAAGGAAGAGATCTGAGGAGATAAGGAAACAGCCTGCAGAATAAAAAAAGTCCAGCAACAGTTGGTTTTGTAGTTTAGATCCGAAAGTCATGACACATTTGGCAGAGCAAACGTTAATCAGAGAAGAGTTCTGGAGACTAAGACCAGCAGCAGAGAGGACGCTCCTGAGAAGGGGTTCTAGGAAGGGAGCGGAGTGCCAGAGGAAGGCACGGCTCTGCCTAGTGGAGGTTCAAGCAAAAGGGACAGAGAGAAGACCCTGTTCAGCTGAACGGAAGGAGCGTGAGCCCCGAGCACTGAGAGTGGGGCTACAAAGCTCAATCAGGTAGGCAGGAGCGAGACCTAGCAGGCAGCGCCAAACTAAGGCAGCTATCCCATACTCGATACGCTGCCTAAGGGGAAGCCAGTGAAGAATGTCACGCATATAGCTGGAGATGTGATCGAATTTGGGTATGCGGCCAATAAGGCAGAGCGAAAGACAAACTCTGTTATGAGTTAAAACCGTGGCACAAATCAGCACTCACGCCTCTTTCGTAAAATGCACCATGACTAGGTATTCAAACGCGACTAAAATTCAAATTCAAAATTTTAAATAGAATCGATTCCATGAACAGTGAACACAATGTGCACGTAAGAATACAGTCATTAACAGTTGTCATTTCGTAAGGGCAATTAATAGGTGACAGAAGTTGAAGAGGTCATAGTCTAACAAGTAAGTAGTGTAAATCGATTCGTGAGGAGAAGAAGCCCATGAAGCTAAAAAAAATAGACCTTACCAAAGCCGCTCAGAGTCAATGAAACATCGAAAACTTTTTTCTTTATCCACAACATAGGGTTTTCTCGCCTAATGAGACGAAGAAAATAATCTACTCTACTGACCGTCTGGACCTCTTTGTCACTCGTGTTAGGTCTGCCTTGGCTCAATGCCGGACATTTGCTGTGACAGGTCCCTCCACTTGGAATGGAGAAAGCCTTCCTAATGATTTGTGTACTAAATCTTTAATTTGTCAGCACTAAATCTTGCTCAATATTCCTACACACTGGTCGTCTCAGAGGAGCCTGGAACTCCCATATATTATTACCCGTTTCAAGGCGAGAGATCAACCTATTAAACATAGTGTTAGAGAACATCACAGGAATCAAAGAGGCAAAGGGTTAAATCAAACAAGAAAAGTCTTCACGATGCGAAATTCGTTTGAAAGTACCCGTGTCTAAGCTTGTGTCATATTACGCAAGTATTAAGTATGTAAGTAAGTAAAGTAAGTGGCCTTCATTTGCATCAGATAAGCGTACATGCATACCATTGTAGGCTATACAATGAATACATACATTTCTAGTATTAACCATAATCAGGAGCAGATTATTAAGTCACACAAAATGTTACTAAAGATTGGTAAAACAACTTTTAAGTTTAGAGTTAACAAAAGGTTACAAGAAAGGATGTCCTCTCCATGTCTGTAATAATACCTGACTACTATTTTATTAAAATCATCACAAGCTGTACATTTGAAAATAAATCCGCCAAGCAAAATATTGCAGTAGATGCAGGGATCGGTTGGGACCGAAACGCACCGGAACGGCGTTCTGGTTCTTTTTTGGATGACTGCAAGGCCGCATCGGTTCTTTCTTTCATTAGCATGGCTGCTGAGTCCTGAAGCCGGCGTTCCGGTTCTTCCTTAAGTCAGCGTTCCGGTCCTTTTTTGTTTAGGACAGGATAACTGAGTAGATGACTAATTATCCGAAACTCTAACAACTTCTGAATGAATTATGGCTTCAAAAGATAACTAAACAAACTGATTGCGTCTTAGTAAATCGCCACACTTAGCTCAGTTTAATATGTATGACTAATGAATAATAATAATTAATCTAACTGTTATTTGGTCATGTCATTTACACTGAGTATTTGCGTTGCCTAACGTTGCACAACTTAATAAAACCAATCAAAAATACATTTGTCTTATGAGTTTGAGACAAAACTTCAAGAGTTTCGTTTCCGTAAAACGGGGTTACTTTGATCCGCGGGGTGACTCTGGCCCAAATTGAAAAAATTAGTTTGTAAAGCTCTTGCCTTCCGTAGTAATCAAGTTATTTCGACATGTTTTATGAATAACAATCGGTAATCATGTAGCCATTATTTTAACCAAATTTGGTTTTTTTCATTGTAATTTTTTTGAAATTTTCCTGAAATGTTTGTAGGCCTATAAAAACTTCAAATTTGAAGATGTGCAAACTTATTTTTGTGTGAGAAATACCGTTAATAAAACCGTGGGTGATAATATAACTTTTCAACGTACATTATAACGGCATGTGTATGGCGCACCGTTTGTTCCACTATGTCACCAATAAGTAATTTAAAAATGCAAGAAAAAATTTTGGGGTGACTTTGACCCACAGTATGGGTTCACTTTGGCCCACATTCTAAAGTACTGCAGGTGATGTTTAGAAAATTTATTTTAAAGAATTAATTACCTTGGTAATGTTTTTGTACTGTATTTAATGGTCCAATATGTATAACATGCCTATAGTTTTAATTTTATCCAAACATTGCTTTAATCTAATCTGTAAACATCCAATAGGACCTTAGTTTATCAATTTATAAGTTGCGTACTTGTCAACTTATTTTTATTAGAGGAAAATTGATTGATTGATTGCTAAGTTTCACTTCTTAAGATATTTTGACTGGTCGGTGCACACCAATTCGTTTTATAGTCATGCCAAGGTCGTATTAACGTGTTCCTGGAAGTAGGCTAGCAGTATTTGGCTTATTCTAATGACACTTTGGAAGAATGTTTGAGAGCAGTCACAAGTGGATGCTGATAATATCACAGAGAGTTGCAGCCTTGCATTACAACACCCCTAGATCTACTCTAACAAAAAAACTTAATGGCTAACACTCCAATAAACATATATCTTCAGCTCAGTTGAAGAAGAAATCTTCAGCAAATATATAATTAAAACATCCTAGTCCTTTACTAGTCTTTTACTAGTAGGGGCCTACCGGTTCAGTACCGTAGTCATATATAAGTGTTAGTTTTAAGTTGAGATATTCTTAAAACACATTCTATGGGCCAAAGTCACCCCAGCAACAGGTTCACTTCGTCTAATTACTGGAAAACCATTGTGGGACAAAGTCACCCCACCTGATGGGGTGACTTTGGCCCACCCCAAAACTTTTTTTAAAAGTGTTAAACTATTATTACCCAAAAATATTTGTCTTATACTTCTTCTCTGTAACCCTGCACATCTAATAAAATTATTAAGTCAATTATTTTCAGTCACATTATCGGTTTATTATTAAAAACAAGTTTAAAATGGGCCAAAGTAACCCCGTTTTACGATTCTAGTTTTTCAAAGGTTTTGGTCAATCCTAGACATCTTACCACTTGATGACATATAACAATGAGACTGTTTGAAGCGTTTCTCAAGGTTTTAAAATCAGCCGAATAGGGAGCAGATTTTCTTAAAACAAATTTGAGCATCATCTTCCAAACGTCACTGGTAGCAAAAGAAACGCAGCAGAAACCAACCAATGACACTGGATTTTTTAAACAAAATTAATCTGCAAGTATCATCAATATTATAATTGCCATTACCCTCTTTTTACTGTTGTCTGAACGATATTTTTCAATCGCACTTTACTGAATCTGTCGAAGATTTTGTTGAAGAAAACAGTGTATGATGTGCTCAAAAGGAAGACTAGGTTTGAGTTTCTTAAATTCAAACATTGCGTCTGATAGTGAGTTACAATGATCGATCAGGCATCTCACTTTTAAATATCTTGCCAAGAAATTTCTTCCAAGGAAATAATGACATATAATAATGTAATCTTCTCGTAGAACGTCAGAAAGTAAACACTTGTCAGAGTAAATCGTCCGGGCAAAACATTCATCGAAAGTCCAATAAGAAGTGTGTTCAATTTTCCCTAACTCTTTATTTAGTGGCGATAAGTAGCAAACAAGTGTGTGCAATCCAAGCAAATGTTGGACGTCTCTGTCGAAATAAGAGTGAAGCGGTGGCAACACCATTACATTCGCAAATGCACGTTCCTTCAAGTCCTTTTCTATATCTGGCTCATTAAGAATTCGTTCACACAAACGCAACACTTCAGGATATTTACGACACTTGTATAGATACGCAGCACGGTAACAGTCAACTGTGCTGCAGTGTATGCCAAAGTCTTGCGAGATACCATTGTAAAATGATGTCATATTTTCTAAGGACAATTCCATGAGCAACTGAATAATATCGTCTTCATTTTGGACGCAGCTTTCATTGGGTGCTTTAACTTTATACATTGGATCGGATCTTTCATACACGCGGGAAACAACATTTGAATTCTGTAGTACTCCAGAACATTTCCGATTTGTCAGAGACATCAACATTGCATCTAACGGAAGTTTTGCAGTTTGAAAAATGTTATCAAGTTCAAAAGCCCGAGCTGTTCTTTCAGTTGACGAAATTGCTAAATAACGAGCAAACACCTCAGGTGTTAGACGCAAATCAAGAAGTACCCATTGCCTGTTGTAATGCAAATTATATTTAATCTGTCTGAAAATCAGATAAAATCCAATTATTTTGGCAATGTCTTCAATATACAACAAACAGCTTGCATTTAATGTTTCCGAATTCTCTTTCTCATGTGTTTGATTTGTGATGAGTCTTGAGCAAATGTCAATGGCAGTTTCGTATTCTGATACAGCAAAATGAAGACCAGCCATGTAAGCTAAAATGACCCTTGAGACAGTGTTTGTTTTAGAATCTTCACACTCTAATGCTTTCCTGAGAAGACTGCTTGACATCTGAAATAGCAGTTTAAATTCTCTACCATCATTTGATCCAGATAAATTTTCCATAAGAGCTGAAGCTTTTAAAAGTAACAATTGGCTTTTACTAATACCAGTTTCACATGGTTTTGGAAAGTTGTGATGCTTGGATCTAAATTTTCTTGGTCTATTCGAAAGTTGTCTGGTTATTTCAACGAACCATTCACTGTCATAGTTCCCTTCTTTACAGTCTAATAAATGGGCAGCTTGCAGAATAAGCAGCATCAATGTATAGAAGCAAAAACATGACTCAATCTCTGTTGCTGCCGGAATGTAATTTCTATCACGAAATTTTGATGCGACTCTCAGTATATATTTGCCACAATTTGAAAATTGAATTTTTCCCTTTTCGCGATGGTATTCGCCAACATCAAAAGAGAATCTTTGCGAAAAATAGAGGTCGATAGATTTAGGTTCAGCTGCTTTCATGGCTTCACAGGTGTGTAACAAATAGTTGTTGACACACTCTAAGATGGCCTGAGTGCCTCTTTCATTGACTATACGAGGAAAAACTAGCTGCATATAATACTTCACAAACCAAATGCTCAGAACGTGGGAATCGGAAAAATAGATTAATCTTTCAGCAGTTTCGTCAACGATCTCCTTATTAAAATGATCATGAAACAAATTTGCTCTTGGAATAAAATAGTTAGAAAATCTTTTCCGTTTCAGCCATGTTACAAGTTTGTGTAACAAATTGCAGCATATTTCAATAACAGACGTGAAAATCCACCATTCAGGTAACATCTCTTCACAAGACCATAACATCAATGTCTTTAAATGGTAAGAACATAGAACTTCATCTTCTTTTGGACAATCTTTTTTGATTAGTTCTCTCTTGGCAAAGAATCTGAGCATATGATAAACAATCTGCTGAATTTGGGTCCAACTCTGAAGTAAAATGATTTCGGCCACTGAAAATGACAGCCTGCACTGGTGTTCATCATTTCTACAAGCAGGATGTCTTGCAAATACAACATGGCAACCATTCTGCATTATCTCGTGGATGCTGGCAGTGGTCGGCCAACCGTTATTTCTACTTCGAAGTGGCCAATTTTTGGCTTCTTTTGGCCACTGTGGGCACCACATGGCTACAACTCTATCACCCGAACCACAAATTGTTCCGACATACTTAAGGGCTGGACCAACCATAGAACCTTCTACTTTATTTCCTAATCCTTCAGGACCTTTGTCTCGCGTGTTGAATAGATATCGACTATCCTTAATAAAATCAAAGGTTTTTCGTGACCAGTCATACATCAGATGTCCGAAATGTCGAAGTCGTATAAAAGATGGATAGTCATGGTATGGCTCAATCGAGCAGCAACAAACTCTGTCAGCAACATAACGCATATCCTGTGGTAATACTGGATTTTCATCGGTAAAGGCTAGATAATACGAATTCAAATTCAACACATCAAGATCGCCAATGCATGAATGTAACGGTTGAATTAAGAACTCCGCAGTGCTGCCACATGCAATATCGTATTCTTGGCCGGAAGCTGAGGATTCTGGATGCATGGCCTCAAGAACGTCAGTGTTTGGTTTTGGAATCATTCGAAATGTAGCAACGATGAATGTCGACACACAGTCATCCATCTCTGCAACCAGAGGAGAACAAACTAAATAGTATCATTATGATCATGGCTGTATGCAGTCGTCGTCATCACGTTGATGTTATTCCATTACGCGATTTTAACCTTCTGATTATGCATGCGGCTAGTTCACGAACTTTCCATTTTACATGCATGAAGCAATTCGCTGATCTGTATTATACGAAAAACCTATTCAAGGTCGTTACACAGTGAACCTCTAACGGGAAGAGAAAACCGGCCCTATGCTTTCAAGACGAAATCCAAAATTACACCATGTACATAGGCTATATGGACCTTAGGGTGTCCCAAAAAAGCAAAGTTCTCAAATTTCAATGGCCATCCTCTAAAAAGTTTCCATTGGCTCTACTGATAAAAAATGCAAAGTTACAGAACAATTCATTCATTCCGAAGATTTATATAGCGCCCCTTCAAGGTTAGGCTACTACTCAGGAGCGCTCCCGACCCAACTCCGGCTGAAAAGGATCGGTTAAGGCTAGAGTAAAACGCATCTAAATGAACTCTAGACATAAGGCGTAATGTTAATGGGAGCCCATTCCAACCATGGGGACAGCAACAGAGAATGTGCGATGCTCTCTAAGAGCAGTTCGCGCACGGGGAACAAGAAGTTCACCACGTGTGAGGGAGCGGAGAGCTCTACGTCCCTGCACACCCAGTGTAGAGCGAGAGAGCTCTTGTAAATACACAGGAGCGGAACCTAAGACGCACCGCCACACCAAAGCAGAAAGCCGGTACACAATCCGCTGCAGGATAAAAAGCCAGTGAAGGCCATCCCTCATAATTATAAGCGGTGACATGGCCGAACTTTGGGATATGGCCGATGAGGCGCGCGGCAGTGCGCAAGACCCGCTCCAAACACCCCAACCCTCCAGCAGGGAGGCCAGCGTTAGATTTCACAGCAAAGATCAAGACGCGTGACGACAAACGAATGGATAAGAGTAGTGGCAGCATTAGTGGTGAGAGAGCGGGAGACTACTCTGAGCTGGCGCAATTGATAATAGCAGTCGCGACAGAGCTGGTGTATGTGCTGTGCAAAAGTAAGCTCTTGAAGAACATTTAGACTTAGCTCAAAGCCTTGGTACTTGTCGGTTTTACGACCCCCAAATTCTTCATATATTACGTGATTTAAAATTCCTCATATCCATCAATCCAACTACTATTTACGCAAAGAATTATTTTCATCAATCCAACTTCCATTTACGCAGGCAGACAAAATAAATAATAAAATACGTTAAAATACAGGATATATTTAATCGAAAACTTAGTTTCATCCATCCAGCTTCTATTTACGGGAAAATTATTTCTATCAATCCAGCTTCTGTTTAAACACAGAAATGTTTTCATCAATCCCACTTCCATATCGGGAAACAATTTTTTTCATCAATCCAGCTTCCATTTTGAAGTGACGATATGAAGAATTTTTGGGGGTCGTAAAACCGACAAGTACCAAAGCCTTTTCGAATTTCGTGTACCCATGTGGAAATTTTGCCAACATAGCGGTTTTCAGTGCATAACTTTCAAACGGGAAGAGATATAAAAATCCATTGGCGGAGATTCCTTAAAATGTTTGCATACAACATACATGTAGTTCTTGTTTTATAAGGTTACTCTTGCACGACGCCATGTGACATGACGTCAAACGTTGACGTCACAGTTGACATTGCGTTGGATCAATGATTTCCTTTAAAGTGTCGTTCTTAAAAGGATTATATAAGTATCAAGTTATGGTTTTGAGAAAGAGGGATTCACATAAAATATTTTTGAAACCCCTCGTCAGTTACTTCTTCCAGAACACGTGGCATGACGTCACTCATCGTGACTTTTGAAGTAACCTCTCCTATCGCCAAAGCCAGAAGTCTTGGAAAGGAGACCTCGGTGTCTGCAGACTTGGGTTATCGATTACAAGGAATTTGAAAAGTCCATGTTGACACTGTGTTGTAATTATATTTCACGGATTACGTGACGTCACTCACCGTGGCGTTCCCAGTTACCTTTTATATATCCATAGCCAGGCCCGTGTTAAGGGGCCCTGGGGCCCTGGAGCACTTTATCATGTCGGGGCCCTTCCGACCCTTCCTTCCTCCTCCCTTCCCTTTCTTTTCAATTCCCTACCTCTCCCTCCCCTGAGTCCACTCCCTTCTTTCTCACTTCCCTTATTTCGTAATAGTCAAATCTGCTCAGACTCCAATCAGCAACAAATTCAACAGTAATATTATAATAGTAAGCATATTAATTTTACTCACGCATAATGAGCATCATTACAATTTACGTTGTGTTGAGAACTGATCGTTCGTTGTCTCCTCTAAAAGGTAGGCCTCTCTCACAAAGAAACTTATAAACTTAATGGCAGCAACAAAGCGTTACATAAATGTTCTGCCAGTATTCAGTTTTTTCTTGAAGGTAACACTTTAAGACATAATGAGCTGTTTCTTTACTTGACAATATCTGTGCAACCCATGCCTCCGCTGCCTTACGGTGATCGATGCTCTTCTCGTGGTCATTCAAATCGCTATGCCCATGTGGCCAGTCGTTGTAGACTAGCCTGAATTGTTAGCCAGTCCAGACTGTCCATGACCGCACCCAGTGCCAAACAAAGAGCAGAAAGAGCAGGTCACAGTTCCTGAAGTTGGTGAGTAAATTAACCAATCTCTACGAGATTACGAACAACCTTTTGTTGTGCATACAAGTGAAGAATATAGCAAATGTGCAGAGTCAAAATTTCTTACCAAACAAGCGACGAGGAGCAACGAAATATTTCAATTCTTCACCATGGTTAACATTCTGCCCTCATGATCCAGTACCTGTGAAATGACTTGAATTCCTCTGAAATGTCTTGTATCTCATCTGCGTCTATATCTTCTGCCTGTATGGCCACGTTGCTGGGTCATCATCGTTGTTGATTGATTGAAGGTACTTGTAGTTGCAGGCATCTCATTTCCACGTATACTATATATGCTACGCTGTCTTTAGAACCCAAATTAATTTGCGCATCATCGTCAATTTCGTCAGCGATCGATCTGCCGACTATTTCCGGCTCACAATTATCACTATCCTGTCCGCTCACAGTCAGAGGCACACTATCAGACACAACAGTACTACTACTGCTACTTTGAAAGAACGTTGTCAGTTTTGGGGTGCTAGTTAACACTGAGATTTCGCTTCACTTGTTGGCGCTTTGCAGCACGTTTCAAAAACCCACTGGCATACCTGCGAGTAGCCTACTGACATTACTAAACGATTATTCAATACTTTAAGTCTCACCCAACGTAACTCCAGAATCGTATCTATACGGAGTTTAGGCTGAGTGCAAAGTATGAACGTAATGTGACTTGTCGCCATACTCTAACAAAAATAAATTCTATTTCATCACCAAAAGAGAATAAGTGAATTCAATTTGCATTTTGAGACACAGAAAAAATATCTCATATTTGGGATTTGGGGGCCCCTTTCCCGTCGGGGGCCCCGGAGCACGTGCTCCGTGTGCTCCAATGGTTAACCCGGGCCTGTCCATAGCCACTCACAGGTCTTAGAAAGGTGACATTGGTGTCTAGTATAAGATGATTTTGGCTACAAGAAATCCTAAAGACACAATGTCATGCTTGCTACTCTGCGGTAATTACATTCCAACATCTTTAATATCAAGTAACGCATCAATAAGTTTGTAACAGATATGACCTTGGTTGGAAGGTCGTAGAAAGTTTCCTGTAACTATTTTACTGTGAATCACAACGTATAATGACAAATCTCAATTTCAAGAAAGTACTTTCATGCCTTCGCTAAAGAAAAGCCATAATCACAATTCTCTTCTTGCAGTTTATTATTGCCCTGAGGTACTTCATTCCATCAGGGTCTTAGATATTATAAAAGTGGTGTATTCTGGAACGGTTACCCGCCATTCGTGTCAATTAAGGGTTTAATGAAAGAACCACTGAAAGCAACGGCGTTGAAGCGTTGTATTGTAATGGATAGCCTATACACTGGAATAAGTAGCCTGACTCTCGGGGTTCGCCGGTTGCTTGAGTGAGATGGCGGCCCAGGTCCGAGATAAAATCAAGGCCTTTGTTGTTGATCGGACCTAGCGTTTCCATAGAAATCAGAATGAAAACGTGAGTGTCAAGAAGGGCTGTGTATTTCTTGTTCTTTCTGTCCTCTGCCAAGCCAGCCGCTGCTCCGGCTCGGGTGGCTGATGCGGCGAGCTAGGACGGTGCCAGCGTGTCTATCACCGTGGCATCCCACACCAGGCCTCTGCCATGGGATGAGAGAGATGCCATCCGGCTTTTGCCGTCCGATCGAAGCAAGCCCTGAGGTTCCTTGATCGCCGGGAACCCTGCTTTAATTAGAGCCCGTTAGAACAGGTCGTTGAGCTCACCATGGCGAGCCACACGGCAAAAGCCCAGCGAACAAGACAAACCGTGCTCGCCCCTTGTGTGGTTCTCATAATATGTTGGCTCCCAAGCGAAGTCAAGAAGCAACCCTCATGGCCTCGTCATTCAATCTCAAGCCGCAGAAGGTGATCGGCAAAGAGTAAAGCCAGTCTCCGGCATGCTGAGCTGTGATGGCCCTCCATCGGGCCTGGTCATGTTTCTTTATTAGCGGGTTGAATAGCTCAGAGAACGTTCTTTGTAGTAGTGGCTTGTCCCATTTGGATTGTATATGAGTTGAGAAGTCTTCTGTGATGTTGGTTCCTAGGTCCGCCTGCCACAACGCCACTAGCTTCTCCACTAATGGGTCTTTTTTTTGGTTGACTAGCTCTCTGAGGATGTTTGACTTAAGGGCGAGGGTGCCCGCGGCTGGTGCCAGAAAGGCGGGAAGCGTCAGCGACGACATCCTACGTCCTCCCAGTATGCCAATTGGAAAAGTGGACTGAAGCCATTGAGACTCCAACAGGTTGATGTTTAAAATGCCCTCCAGGCCCTTTCGAAGACGCCGGTCGTATTCAGCCAAAGCGGGGTGACCCAAACATGGCGCACAACGTAAACTGTAGAGCACCTTTTGGGCGCCCAGAGAGCTTCTGAGTATAAGCAGTGCGTCTTGGCGCCTTATTAGGCCTAGTCTGCTCAGAGCTCTGCTCAGCTCCTTCACGCTGGTGTCCAGTGCTATTTGAAGAGCTGATCCAGTGGAGAGCGGTGCTCCTAAGAGGCAGATCAGGTCTATGTTCAAACGCTTCAATTGTCTGAATGAGTTGTGAATGACTTGTTGCAGATCTGTGGCTGTCACTTCACATTTCGCTCTGTTAAAGACGAGGCCCAGGTCTGCACATTCTGACTCCAAAGAATCTATTTCTACCTCAACCGTGGATGATGGTCCACCCATGGATATGTCGTCTAAATATCCGAAGGCTAGAGGAGAAGTCAACTTGAGGAGGGCAGGTTGAAGAGGGAGACAAAACAACAGAGGGCCAGGATCGCCCTGCTATACCCCGCAGCCGATCGAGTCGATCGATCGAGTCGATCGTAAACTCGGCCAAGTCGAGTCGATCGAAAAATCGTCGACTCGATCGACTCGCCGATCGAGTCGATCGTAACCTCGGCCAAGTCGAGTCGATCGATGTTTCCTCAACTCGACTCTGAAATATTTTACTCACTATTTTTTCACAAAATCACAGACCTTATGCTATAATGACGTAACTCTGTGTAAATACACAACTACCGTATGCACCTAATAATATTATGAAGTTCAGTGCAAATAATGAACCTCTTGGCGCTTTCTTATTAGTGGAAGTTATAGAGATACTTTTTCACAGTTTTACGGTAACAATTGGAGCGATTAAGATGCGTTAAGAATGCCGTAGTTTCAGGAAATTTTAGCTCTGCAGTCAGTAACGATGATCTCAAAACGTTCGAAACTTTTTGTTACGTTAGAAGTAGACTGAATGCGCCGACGTCTCACTAGGATGTGTGGCAACATTTTGGTCCACTCTACAGTGAGTATTGAAGGGAGTCGCAGCTACCGCCCAAGATTCATATATTTGCCATAGTCGCTCTATCTTTTTCAAAACCAAATATGACTATATATTTTTCTTTACGGATTGGAAATGTCACGAAATGGAATACAGTTAGTGTCATGTGGATTCGTGGATAAATACTTGCAATTTTAACAGGCGATTTGTAGCATTTGTATGTCTATAATCTGGAGCATATGCTGAACTGTGAGGTTCCAAGCCTGAACTTCTAACTAACTTCAGTAAATCGTAAGTTTCTTGAGCTAATTCATTTCGAAGATTTATATAGCGCCTGAGGAGAGGATTAATAGTCTGTAGACATTACATGTCCTCTAGTACCTCTACTGCCGTCTTATTTGTTGAGCCGCTACTAATTTCTGTACCGTACTGTATGATATTTCATTGTAGTCTATAGCTGCCTATAGCTGATGAAATCGATGGATTAATCCTTACAAGTCAACCACAGGCACACACGATATCATTATAATACCTGAAATGTTACTTGCCAGTTCAATTACAGTTTGGCAGTTTGAGGAAGAGTTTGCATTTGAAATTCATTATTTAGGTACTGGAATATAAGAATGCAACAGTCGTCAGCAATTTTTGCCAAGAGACTACAGTACAAGTCGACGAAGTCGATCGAGTCGATCATTGTCCGAGCCAAGTCGATCGTATACACTCGACTCGATCGACTGCGGGGTATACGTCATGGTAGTAACTCTCTTCCTACAGAGAATGTCTTTCGCTCTAAACTGAAAACTTTCATCTTCCAGTGTACATATGGCTCCTAATGGTTGCCAGATTTCAATGTGCACTTCTGACTTTGTAAGGAGGGCATTATCAAATAACATTAACTGTTGCATTGCATTGTATTAAATGCCTGTATGTGTGTATGAAAGTGTTTGTATGTATGTATATAATTATATATTTATTTATGTATTTATAAGGACACTTGCTATAGCGCATTTTAGGTACATCAAAAGCGCTGTTCCCTTGTGTATCTAACATATCTAAACAAGCTCATTATACAACACGTACCACACGCATTCTGCACAGATTCAAAGTGCATTGGCAGACTGTTCAAGTGTGTTCCAACACACGAGAAGGCACGATGGACTCGAGTTGAATTGCGACAGCATGGCACCTGCATATCGCCATAGGTTACAGAACACAACGATCGCTGAGTCAGCTGACGTATTAGTTTATAGAGTAAGAATGCAAGTTGCCTGGGTAATTACAGTTGCTGATTAAGCCAGCAGAGGTAAAGACATATCTAGAACACATGCAGTCGAAACAACACAAAGTGGCACTTACAATACGTTTTTCTCCGCCGCTGCCAAGAAGTCTCCGGAAGCCGCTGGTCTCAGGTAGTTCTCTTGGAAGGACCTCTTGCTGTACTCGCTGGGCTCCGGTCGTGTTCCGGTCGTGTTCCGGTCGTGTTCCTCACTGTTCGATTCCGGTTCCAAGAGAAGACCAGAGAGACGAGCGTAGCACTGCTCCGAATTGTCACTGCCAACCACCGGCGACTTCGTGTTCCTGTGCTGCTGATACTGACGCTGCTCACGCTGAGAATGTTGATGCGAGGACTGTTGCTACTGCTGATGCTAGCTCAACTTGCCTCTGGCTTTAGATATAGGCTCCGCTCAACGCTGACCGGAGAGGGTCAGACGGGGAAAGAGATGGGGATATTGTCAGACGGACGAGGCTAAGGCTGCGCTGCGTTTTGGTTCGGAGGACGGAGAGACAGACAGAGAGACATATACAGACACACACAAAGACACACATTTGCAAGATACATGCACTCAGACATTTGAACACAGTCGATAGGAATTATAGATGACGACAGATTTGGTTTGGCCGATGCTCTTTCTGTCTTAGTCGTTGCGTCGTAGCAGAGTTGGATTGCCTGCATGAATCTAAGAAGCTTAGACCTGCTGTAACAGGCCAAATAATTATTATTAATTTAGCGAAAAAGCATCATATGACCCAAGGGTAGTACCCGGACACAATTTATGACGTTTTACTATAGGCTGACAAGTGACTAGAGCCTCAATGGTTTCTTTCCGTTACTTAGCGCAATCACAAACATCAGTCAACGGCTCAAAGCGACCGAATAAAGCACATATTCAGAATGGTCAGGGCCGAATTAAGACTTCCGGGGCCCTAAGCCAAGAGCCGAATTAAGGCATCCGGGGGCCCTAACTCCAAACATGGGCGTCCGGAGGTGGAAAGGAGCATTTGCGCTCCCCCAGATTTTACAAATATTAAAAAAATTACTTATCATCATTTAACAATGAATGGCTATGATTTTTCAATAGTTTTATTTTTTATCCAAACTAGTCAAGATAACCTAAAAAAATTTAAATATATAAAAACATTGAAACATTTAACAGTTTTGTGTTTGAAATAAACGTTCAGAAATAGCTGAAAACGAATCCCAGAACGCTAACAACTGGCTCCATATCATGCCAAATGCTTCCAAAAGCATTGGCGGCTATATCTGGGATCCGCACCAGACCCTAATTGCGCGAGTACCGATGGTGACGTGATAGGTTGCTTTCGGCACCTCGTTAGTCCCCGTCCCAATAATTCAAAACTTTTACCCCTAAAATTAATTCTTTGCCCCAACCCCAAAAACAAACTCCTGTGGGCGCCCATGATTATGTTCCGTTATACTAAATTTAGGTAATTTCATAATTTTCACCAGCTTGCGCCCGGTCACCGTGTCAACAATGTATATTATATGGTCGACACAGAGTGGGAAATAATTAGAGTTTCGCTTTGAGCCCTTGACGTTTGCCGTCGGTCGCTAGGGGCCCCTGTACAGACTGAGAGTGTGAATCTGCCACTATGGTCAGTATTCAGCAAGTAGTAACTAAAACTTATTAGCGCTAAATTATTTAAAATTATACAAAATTAGGAATTTGCTACAACAACTGATTAATTTCTCCGGATTTTGGGGGCCCAAAACCTTGCGGGCCCTAAGCCATGGCCTATCTGGCTTATGCCTTAATCCGGCACTGAGAATGGTTCAATTAGAAGAATGTTAAAATGAGTATAAAGTGATTGAGACCACCTATGCATGGATGTCACCCAACTGCCTCTGGCTCAATCCCGGTAAAACTCAACTGATCTGGCTTGGTTACTGTCGGCTGATCGAAAATAACACGCAGCTTCGCTTTCCAAATGCTTCCTTCTCTATTTCAGTATGTCGAACGTGCATTTATCATCTGCTAAAGGCTAAAGCTTCTTCTACATAGATGCATGCATTCATTTGCACTAGGATGGACTATGATAATCCCTTTCAGGCGGGCTTCCATCTGTCTTGAGTTAATCAACTTCAATCTGTTTTAAACTCTGCAGCTCGATTAATTTGTGGGATTCCTAAGTATAGTTATTAGTCATATATCTAACTACACGCGGGGCAAGCTACTTTGATTGCCCATGCGAAGCCGCGATAAGTTTAAGATCCTAATGCTGACTGTTGACAACCCGCTCCCGAGCCGGCTGTGCTCCATCCTACCTAACCCAATGTAAATTTTACGGATCTATTCGTTCAGCACCATCGAGTTATCTGGTTGTTCCTCATTTGCTTAACTTCACAATGCAATGTGGAAGCTTTCCAGTAGTCCCCTCATTCCCATACTGACTGCGATACGAGCTTCTTCTACAATCCATGCCTCTACTTCGCATGCGGTTAAAATTAATACCATTCTATTCCACCGTGGTCTTGAGCCGTGGGGCAAATTTATTCTGAAACAGATCCGCCGGGGAAGAATCTGTTTCGAAATAGAATATCCGGGGGAGACTTTTAGGAGGGAGACTGTCACGCGACACCGGCTTTAGGTATAGGCGATATAGACGGCTACCTATAGCGGCATTTTCCAGGGGCGGCAAATTCCGGCAATCAATCATTCAATCATTCAATAAATCCATCCATCCGTCTTTCTTCAATCAATCCACCCATCAAACCATACATCTGTCAATCCACCCGTCCATCCGTCCGTCCACCCGTCGATCAATCCATCCATCCATCCATCCATCCATCCATCCATCCATCCATCCATCCATCCATCCATCCATCCATCCATCCATCCATCCATCCATCCATCCATCCATCCATCCATCCATCCATCCATCCATCCATCCATCCATCCATCCATCCATCCATCCATCCATCCATCCATCCATCCATCCATCCATCCATCCATCCATCCATCCATCCATCCATCCATCCATCCATCCATCCATCCATCCATCCATCCATCCATCCATCCATCCATTCATCCATCCATCTATCCACGAGTTAAAAACTGGGTAATCGGAAATCAGCGTCTACAGCTGGTGAGGTGGTAGCGTGGGAGGTAGGATGCGCATAGTAGTCGCACAGCGACTCACTGAGCTACTTAACTACAAATGTGGCATAATTGATGAAAAAAATATGATTTAGGAATACCCACAGTAAATGAAAAATTTTCCTACAGTGACACTGCTTTTTTCTTTGATGAAGAATTTATTTAGGTCCCTGTGTCAGCAGTTTATGACAAACTATGTCGTCATGCGGAGCGAAAATAAACATGTGGGTCCAATAAATGGGTCCAATCAAAATAAAGGAAATGATAATATTTTTCCAATTATAGGGTCCAATAAAAAAATTAAAATAATATGTAGGTCAACTAATAACTTTAGTTCTATTTACTTTTTCGAAAGCTGTCTGATTGCTTATATTGTTACTGCATCGCGGTTTGTGCAGTGATTGATTGATTGATCTTATTTGCACACTGCTTTGTCAATTATAATCATGTTTAATAATATAATGGACTCTCGTTTCTTCATCACAATTATTTGGCCTACCGGTACAACAGGATCAAGTATTATTATTATTGAGCGCCGCAATCTAGTGATAAAGGATCAGCTGATGGCGAGGCGTAATTATACTTAAAGTAAGAGTGTAAGTATATAATTATATATTCATTTATTGAAGCCTGAATGAGAAACCGCAATCAGTGAGTTAATGAGGTTAGTAAGTAGTTTTTATTTGCATCTGGCAAGCGCTCATGCATTACATCTTATACAATACAACAATTACATACATTATTTTTTTGAAGTCACTTAGAAGTATGATTACAAGTCATAGTACGAAGCGATGATCGCAATTTATTACAGGAGTCAAAACTAACTGTCTGACAGCCAAGCAAGTCCCCCATCACGTCCTACTGCTCATTTTTGCAGCGTCATCTGACGAAAGAAAGGCTAAGTCGACCCTGGGAGGGTAGCGGGAGGCGAGCACGCGTCTTTGTGCCAGAGTACCCATTAACCTAAACCCGTCATGCTTAATGAAACCTTCAACAAAACAATCATCGGTTGATAGAAGTTGATCATTTGATCACTGTTGTTTCCGGCCCGCATCTTTCGCAGCCTACGTTTGTACTGACTTATGCATTGCATATGCGCAGCATATTTTCACTTCTGAATAGGACACGGAAGTTGATGCGCCCAACTGCCGCGTATTAATTAGGTCAGAGTCGTAAATAGATTTATGTAAGTAATAATGGGCAGAATGATCTAAAGTGCCTTGTTCCGTGAAAACAATCCTCTTAACTTTCAGGAAATGCTGCAGTGCATTACTCAGTCGTTTAGCAGCGTCCACTGATGACTGTGTTTGTTTTGAGTAACTGAAGAAACTCAGCTGGTGTAGTGATTCTGTAATAAACCGTCATAAATTTATGCGGGTACTACGACCCCTGGGCGAGTTCAGACTGGCCTAGAAAAATAATTTGTAATTGCGGAAGTTTATGCGCTGAACATCTTTGTATGACTTAGAGTTTGCTGAGCAGGGTCAGAGTTTGCAAAAGCGGCCCGGGAAATTTGGTCATGGGCGGCCCACATTAGTGAACGCTGAAGGCGCGAAACCTTTGAGGATAAAATTAATCCGATAAGGGGTCTGAATGGTGCCCACCCGCCAATGTTTTTTTTAACATTTAACATAAAATGAAGAACTGTTTAGTTATTAATGGGCCAAATGGCATAAATATTGTTAAATGAATATTAAAAGATTAACAAATCTAAGCATATAGGCTATGCGTTTTAATTTTTGATTTGTCGCGAATTCATAGGCTAATTATGTTTGGAACAACTGCTGCATTATGTAGTGCACAGTTTGGTTTATTTCAAAAACTTAACATCATGATAGAATTAGTAGATGCAATTTCACAATACACAAGCAGCTTTTCATTGTATTGCTCAGTACCTGCTTTAGGTATAGGTGATATAGGCGGCTGCCTAGAGCAGCATGTTTCAAGTGGCGACAAATTTCGGTAAAATAATTACTTTATACTTCAAAATGAATAGAACAATTTTTCTTGTCTTAGAACACTGAAATCGATTTAAAATAAATGATTGATCAGCATTCATGAGTAAGGGGCGGCACTTTGTCCTTGCCTATAATACAAAATTGTCAAAGATCGCCACTGGTATTAGTAGTTGACGCCAAAACGTCAACGATGTCATCATTATTAATTCTGAGAAGGAAGATCCTTTTCACTAGCCATCAGCATGAAAGACTCCAAACTTGACTGACTTAGCAAATTTCTCAATTTGTTCAAAATGCATTTCAATTTCGAAAATGACCTCTCACAGGCAACTTGTGATTATGATAATGTCAACACGAATTTGTAGACCTAAGCCAAAAATAAATTTGAATAAGCCAGATTATGCAAACTGAAAGTTCGCTGTAAGATGTAATAAGTTCTGAAAATGTGTAGATGCTTAAAAAGATGAGAATAAAGTTCGATATATTTGGCTTAATTCATTGATTGGCCTAGTATCTTGAACCATCTTATAATATTATAGGCTCGTGGGATGTCCATGCCGTTTCTTTGCAAATATTAAGATAACGGAGTTGTTTGTGCAAACACTTTCAAAAACAATTGCGCTGTCAAAATACATTCAACACTTGTCAACGAATACAGGAGAGTTTTCGCTCTATACCGGACATCATTATTAAATTAGAATTAAGAAGTAGAACTAAAATATAATATTTTAAAATTAGGCTATATCTTTTCTATTCTGGTAGCTGGCCAACCGGCCAACCGGCCCACCGGGAATCTCCCGGTATCCCGGCGGCCCAGTCCAAGCCTGTTGCTGAGATATCAAGAAAACCGTGCGAATCGAAGAAAATAACCAAAATCAGATTAAGAACAAATTAACCATCTTATGATGGCAAGCGTAGACAAAGAATTATTTACCATTTACATTCGTGCCATTTTTCTGTATCAAACATAGCAAAACTTCTGAGCCCATAGTAATTTGATCTCGCGATGCATCATTAACTAAGAAAATATTATAGTTTTAAACTCTCAGGTTCGAGTTTTCTCTGTACTTCCAAACAAGCAAAACCGATAGAGTACAGGCCAAACCGATAGAGTACAGGCCAAACCGATAGAGTACAGGCCAAACCGATAGAGTACAAGCCAAACCGATAGAGTACAAGCCAAACCGATAGAGTACAAGCCAAACCGATAGAGTACAGGCCAAACCGATAGAGTACAGGCCAAACCGATAGAGTACTGGGCCAAACCGATAGAGTACAAGCCAAACCGATAGAGTACAAGCCAAACCGATAGAGTACAAGCCAAACCGATAGAGTACAAGGCCAAACCGATAGAGTAGTACAAGCCAAACCGATAGAGTACAGGCCAAACCGATAGAGTACAGGCCAAACCGATAGAGTACAAGCCAAACCGATAGAGTACAGGCCAAACCGATAGAGTACAAGCCAAACCGATAGAGTACAGGCCAAACCGATAGAGTACAAGCCAAACCGATAGAGTACAGGCCAAACCGATAGAGTACAGGCCAAACCGATAGAGTACAGGCCAAACCGATAGAGTACAGAGCCAAACCGATAGAGTACAGGCCAAATAGATAGAGTACAAGCCAAACCGATAGAGTACAAGCCAAACCGATAGAGTACAAGCCAAACCGATAGAGTACAGGCCAAACCGATAGAGTACAAGCCAAACCGAGTACAGGGCCAAACCGATAGAGTACAGGGCCAAACCGATAGAGTACAGGCCAAACCGATAGAGTACAGGGCCAAACCGATAGAGTACAGGCCAAACCGATAGAGTACAGGCCAAACCGATAGAGTACAAGCTAAACCGATAGAGTACAAGCCAAACCGATAGAGTACAGAGCCAAACCGATAGAGTACAGGCCAAACCGATAGAGTACAGGCCAAACCGATAGAATTACAGGGCCAAACCGAAGCGCCAAACCGATAGAGTACAAGCCAAACCGATAGAGTACAGGCCAAACCGATAGAGTACAAGCCAAACCGATAGTACATGGCCAAAACCGATAGAGTACAGGGCCAAACCGATAGAGTACAAGCCAAACCGATAGAGTACAAATTAAAACCGATAGAGTACGGGGCCAAACCGATAGAGTACAAGGCCAAACCGATAGAAGTAACAGAGCCAAACCGACAGAGTACAAGACAAACCGATAGAGTACAAGCCAAACCGATGAGTACGGACAAGCCAAACCGATAGAGTACAAGAAACAAACCGATAGAGTGCAGGCCAAACCGACCGTAGATCACAATTCTCTTCTTGCAGTTTATTATTGCCCTGAGGTACTTCATTCCATCAGGGTCTTAGATATTATAAAAGTGGTGTATTCTGGAACGGTTACCCGCCATTCGTGTCAATTAAGGGTTTAATGAAAGAACCACTGAAAGCAACGGCGTTGAAGCGTTGTATTGTAATGGATAGCCTATACACTGGAATAAGTAGCCTGACTCTCGGGGTTCGCCGGTTGCTTGAGTGAGATGGCGGCCCAGGTCCGAGATAAAATCAAGGCCTTTGTTGTTGATCGGACCTAGCGTTTCCATAGAAATCAGAATGAAAACGTGAGTGTCAAGAAGGGCTGTGTATTTCTTGTTCTTTCTGTCCTCTGCCAAGCCAGCCGCTGCTCCGGCTCGGGTGGCTGATGCGGCGAGCTAGGACGGTGCCAGCGTGTCTATCACCGTGGCATCCCACACCAGGCCTCTGCCATGGGATGAGAGAGATGCCATCCGGCTTTTGCCGTCCGATCGAAGCAAGCCCTGAGGTTCCTTGATCGCCGGGAACCCTGCTTTAATTAGAGCCCGTTAGAACAGGTCGTTGAGCTCACCATGGCGAGCCACACGGCAAAAGCCCAGCGAACAAGACAAACCGTGCTCGCCCCTTGTGTGGTTCTCATAATATGTTGGCTCCCAAGCGAAGTCAAGAAGCAACCCTCATGGCCTCGTCATTCAATCTCAAGCCGCAGAAGGTGATCGGCAAAGAGTAAAGCCAGTCTCCGGCATGCTGAGCTGTGATGGCCCTCCATCGGGCCTGGTCATGTTTCTTTATTAGCGGGTTGAATAGCTCAGAGAACGTTCTTTGTAGTAGTGGCTTGTCCCATTTGGATTGTATATGAGTTGAGAAGTCTTCTGTGATGTTGGTTCCTAGGTCCGCCTGCCACAACGCCACTAGCTTCTCCACTAATGGGTCTTTTTTTTGGTTGACTAGCTCTCTGAGGATGTTTGACTTAAGGGCGAGGGTGCCCGCGGCTGGTGCCAGAAAGGCGGGAAGCGTCAGCGACGACATCCTACGTCCTCCCAGTATGCCAATTGGAAAAGTGGACTGAAGCCATTGAGACTCCAACAGGTTGATGTTTAAAATGCCCTCCAGGCCCTTTCGAAGACGCCGGTCGTATTCAGCCAAAGCGGGGTGACCCAAACATGGCGCACAACGTAAACTGTAGAGCACCTTTTGGGCGCCCAGAGAGCTTCTGAGTATAAGCAGTGCGTCTTGGCGCCTTATTAGGCCTAGTCTGCTCAGAGCTCTGCTCAGCTCCTTCACGCTGGTGTCCAGTGCTATTTGAAGAGCTGATCCAGTGGAGAGCGGTGCTCCTAAGAGGCAGATCAGGTCTATGTTCAAACGCTTCAATTGTCTGAATGAGTTGTGAATGACTTGTTGCAGATCTGTGGCTGTCACTTCACATTTCGCTCTGTTAAAGACGAGGCCCAGGTCTGCACATTCTGACTCCAAAGAATCTATTTCTACCTCAACCGTGGATGATGGTCCACCCATGGATATGTCGTCTAAATATCCGAAGGCTAGAGGAGAATTCAACTTGAGGAGGGCAGGTTGAAGAGGGAGACAAAACAACAGAGGGCCAGGATCGCCCTGCTATACCCCGCAGCCGATCGAGGAGTCGATCGATCGAGTCGATCGTAAACTCGGCCAAGTCGAGTCGATCGAAAAATCGTCGACTCGATCGACTCGTCGATCGAGTCGATCGTAACCTCGGCCAAGTCGAGTCGATCGATGTTTCCTCAACTCGACTCTGAAATATTTTACTCACTATTTTTTCACAAAATCACAGACCTTATGCTATAATGACGTAACTCTGTGTAAATACACAACTACCGTATGCACCTAATAATATTATGAAGTTCAGTGCAAATAATGAACCTCTTGGCGCTTTCTTATTAGTGGAAGTTATAGAGATACTTTTTCACAGTTTTACGGTAACAATTGGAGCGATTAAGATGCGTTAAGAATGCCGTAGTTTCAGGAAATTTTAGCTCTGCAGTCAGTAACGATGATCTCAAAACGTTCGAAACTTTTTGTTACGTTAGAAGTAGACTGAATGCGCCGACGTCTCACTAGGATGTGTGGCAACATTTTGGTCCACTCTACAGTGAGTATTGAAGGGAGTCGCAGCTACCGCCCAAGATTCATATATTTGCCATAGTCGCTCTATCTTTTTCAAAACCAAATATGACTATATATTTTTCTTTACGGATTGGAAATGTCACGAAATGGAATACAGTTAGTGTCATGTGGATTCGTGGATAAATACTTGCAATTTTAACAGGCGATTTGTAGCATTTGTATGTCTATAATCTGGAGCATATGCTGAACTGTGAGGTTCCAAGCCTGAACTTCTAACTAACTTCAGTAAATCGTAAGTTTCTTGAGCTAATTCATTTCGAAGATTTATATAGCGCCTGAGGAGAGGATTAATAGTCTGTAGACATTACATGTCCTCTAGTACCTCTACTGCCGTCTTATTTGTTGAGCCGCTACTAATTTCTGTACCGTACTGTATGATATTTCATTGTAGTCTATAGCTGCCTATAGCTGATGAAATCGATGGATTAATCCTTACAAGTCAACCACAGGCACACACGATATCATTATAATACCTGAAATGTTACTTGCCAGTTCAATTACAGTTTGGCAGTTTGAGGAAGAGTTTGCATTTGAAATTCATTATTTAGGTACTGGAATATAAGAATGCAACAGTCGTCAGCAATTTTTGCCAAGAGACTACAGTACAAGTCGACGAAGTCGATCGAGTCGATCATTGTCCGAGCCAAGTCGATCGTATACACTCGGACTCGATCGACTGCGGGGTATACGTCATGGTAGTAACTCTCTTCCTACAGAGAATGTCTTTCGCTCTAAACTGAAAACTTTCATCTTCCAGTGTACATATGGCTCCTAATGGTTGCCAGATTTCAATGTGCACTTCTGACTTTGTAAGGAGGGCATTATCAAATAACATTAACTGTTGCATTGCATTGTATTAAATGCCTGTATGTGTGTATGAAAGTGTTTGTATGTATGTATATAATTATATATTTATTTATGTATTTATAAGGACACTTGCTATAGCGCATTTTAGGTACATCAAAAGCGCTGTTCCCTTGTGTATCTAACATATCTAAACAAGCTCATTATACAACACGTACCACACGCATTCTGCACAGATTCAAAGTGCATTGGCAGACTGTTCAAGTGTGTTCCAACACACGAGAAGGCACGATGGACTCGAGTTGAATTGCGACAGCATGGCACCTGCATATCGCCATAGGTTACAGAACACAACGATCGCTGAGTCAGCTGACGTATTAGTTTATAGAGTAAGAATGCAAGTTGCCTGGGTAATTACAGTTGCTGATTAAGCCAGCAGAGGTAAAGACATATCTAGAACACATGCAGTCGAAACAACACAAAGTGGCACTTACAATACGTTTTTCTCCGCCGCTGCCAAGAAGTCTCCGGAAGCCGCTGGTCTCAGGTAGTTCTCTTGGAAGGACCTCTTGCTGTACTCGCTGGGCTCCGGTCGTGTTCCGGTCGTGTTCCGGTCGTGTTCCTCACTGTTCGATTCCGGTTCCAAGAGAAGACCAGAGAGACGAGCGTAGCACTGCTCCGAATTGTCACTGCCAACCACCGGCGACTTCGTGTTCCTGTGCTGCTGATACTGACGCTGCTCACGCTGAGAATGTTGATGCGAGGACTGTTGCTACTGCTGATGCTAGCTCAACTTGCCTCTGGCTTTAGATATAGGCTCCGCTCAACGCTGACCGGAGAGGGTCAGACGGGGAAAGAGATGGGGATATTGTCAGACGGACGAGGCTAAGGCTGCGCTGCGTTTTGGTTCGGAGGACGGAGAGACAGACAGAGAGACATATACAGACACACACAAAGACACACATTTGCAAGATACATGCACTCAGACATTTGAACACAGTCGATAGGAATTATAGATGACGACAGATTTGGTTTGGCCGATGCTCTTTCTGTCTTAGTCGTTGCGTCGTAGCAGAGTTGGATTGCCTGCATGAATCTAAGAAGCTTAGACCTGCTGTAACAGGCCAAATAATTATTATTAATTTAGCGAAAAAGCATCATATGACCCAAGGGTAGTACCCGGACACAATTTATGACGTTTTACTATAGGCTGACAAGTGACTAGAGCCTCAATGGTTTCTTTCCGTTACTTAGCGCAATCACAAACATCAGTCAACGGCTCAAAGCGACCGAATAAAGCACATATTCAGAATGGTCAGGGCCGAATTAAGACTTCCGGGGCCCTAAGCCAAGAGCCGAATTAAGGCATCCGGGGGCCCTAACTCCAAACATGGGCGTCCGGAGGTGGAAAGGAGCATTTGCGCTCCCCCAGATTTTACAAATATTAAAAAAATTACTTATCATCATTTAACAATGAATGGCTATGATTTTTCAATAGTTTTATTTTTTATCCAAACTAGTCAAGATAACCTAAAAAAATTTAAATATATAAAAACATTGAAACATTTAACAGTTTTGTGTTTGAAATAAACGTTCAGAAATAGCTGAAAACGAATCCCAGAACGCTAACAACTGGCTCCATATCATGCCAAATGCTTCCAAAAGCATTGGCGGCTATATCTGGGATCCGCACCAGACCCTAATTGCGCGAGTACCGATGGTGACGTGATAGGTTGCTTTCGGCACCTCGTTAGTCCCCGTCCCAATAATTCAAAACTTTTACCCCTAAAATTAATTCTTTGCCCCAACCCCAAAAACAAACTCCTGTGGGCGCCCATGATTATGTTCCGTTATACTAAATTTAGGTAATTTCATAATTTTCACCAGCTTGCGCCCGGTCACCGTGTCAACAATGTATATTATATGGTCGACACAGAGTGGGAAATAATTAGAGTTTCGCTTTGAGCCCTTGACGTTTGCCGTCGGTCGCTAGGGGCCCCTGTACAGACTGAGAGTGTGAATCTGCCACTATGGTCAGTATTCAGCAAGTAGTAACTAAAACTTATTAGCGCTAAATTATTTAAAATTATACAAAATTAGGAATTTGCTACAACAACTGATTAATTTCTCCGGATTTTGGGGGCCCAAAACCTTGCGGGCCCTAAGCCATGGCCTATCTGGCTTATGCCTTAATCCGGCACTGAGAATGGTTCAATTAGAAGAATGTTAAAATGAGTATAAAGTGATTGAGACCACCTATGCATGGATGTCACCCAACTGCCTCTGGCTCAATCCCGGTAAAACTCAACTGATCTGGCTTGGTTACTGTCGGCTGATCGAAAATAACACGCAGCTTCGCTTTCCAAATGCTTCCTTCTCTATTTCAGTATGTCGAACGTGCATTTATCATCTGCTAAAGGCTAAAGCTTCTTCTACATAGATGCATGCATTCATTTGCACTAGGATGGACTATGATAATCCCTTTCAGGCGGGCTTCCATCTGTCTTGAGTTAATCAACTTCAATCTGTTTTAAACTCTGCAGCTCGATTAATTTGTGGGATTCCTAAGTATAGTTATTAGTCATATATCTAACTACACGCGGGGCAAGCTACTTTGATTGCCCATGCGAAGCCGCGATAAGTTTAAGATCCTAATGCTGACTGTTGACAACCCGCTCCCGAGCCGGCTGTGCTCCATCCTACCTAACCCAATGTAAATTTTACGGATCTATTCGTTCAGCACCATCGAGTTATCTGGTTGTTCCTCATTTGCTTAACTTCACAATGCAATGTGGAAGCTTTCCAGTAGTCCCCTCATTCCCATACTGACTGCGATACGAGCTTCTTCTACAATCCATGCCTCTACTTCGCATGCGGTTAAAATTAATACCATTCTATTCCACCGTGGTCTTGAGCCGTGGGGCAAATTTATTCTGAAACAGATCCGCCGGGGGAAGAATCTGTTTCGAAATAGAATATCCGGGGGAGACTTTTAGGAGGGAGACTCTGTCACGCGACACCGGCTTTAGGTATAGGCGATATAGACGGCTACCTATAGCGGCATATTTTCCTTTCCAGGCGGCAAATTCCGGCAATCAATCATTCAATCATTCAATAAATCCATCCATCCGTCTTTCAATCAATCCACCCATCAAACCATACATCTGTCAATCCACCCGTCCATCCGTCCGTCCACCCATCCATCCATCCATCCATCCATGAAATCCATCCATCCATCATCATCCATCCATCCATCCATCCATCCATCCATCCATCCATCCATCCATCCATCCATCCATCCATCCATCCATCCATCCATCCATCCATCCATCCAAGTCCATCCATCATCCATCCATCCATCCATCCATCCATCCATCCATCCATCCATCCATCCATCCATCCATCCATCCATCCATCCATCCATCCATCCATCCACCCATCCATCTATCCATCCATCCATCCATCCATCCATCCATCCATCATTCATCCATCCATCTATCCACGAGTTAAAAACTGGGTAATCGGAAATCAGCGTCTACAGCTGGTGAGGTGGTAGCGTGGGAGGTAGGATGCGCATAGTAGTCGCACAGCGACTCACTGAGCTACTTAACTACAAATGTGGCATAATTGATGAAAAAAATATGATTTAGGAATACCCACAGTAAATGAAAAATTTTCCTACAGTGACACTGCTTTTTTCTTTGATGAAGAATTTATTTAGGTCCCTGTGTCAGCAGTTTATGACAAACTATGTCGTCATGCGGAGCGAAAATAAACATGTGGGTCCAATAAATGGGTCCAATCAAAATAAAGGAAATGATAATATTTTTCCAATTATAGGGTCCAATAAAAAAATTAAAATAATATGTAGGTCAACTAATAACTTTAGTTCTATTTACTTTTTCGAAAGCTGTCTGATTGCTTATATTGTTACTGCATCGCGGTTTGTGCAGTGATTGATTGATTGATCTTATTTGCACACTGCTTTGTCAATTATAATCATGTTTAATAATATAATGGACTCTCGTTTCTTCATCACAATTATTTGGCCTACCGGTACAACAGGATCAAGTATTATTATTATTGAGCGCCGCAATCTAGTGATAAAGGATCAGCTGATGGCGAGGCGTAATTATACTTAAAGTAAGAGTGTAAGTATATAATTATATATTCATTTATTGAAGCCTGAATGAGAAACCGCAATCAGTGAGTTAATGAGGTTAGTAAGTAGTTTTTATTTGCATCTGGCAAGCGCTCATGCATTACATCTTATACAATACAACAATTACATACATTATTTTTTTGAAGTCACTTAGAAGTATGATTACAAGTCATAGTACGAAGCGATGATCGCAATTTATTACAGGAGTCAAAACTAACTGTCTGACAGCCAAGCAAGTCCCCCATCACGTCCTACTGCTCATTTTTGCAGCGTCATCTGACGAAAGAAAGGCTAAGTCGACCCTGGGAGGGTAGCGGGAGGCGAGCACGCGTCTTTGTGCCAGAGTACCCATTAACCTAAACCCGTCATGCTTAATGAAACCTTCAACAAAACAATCATCGGTTGATAGAAGTTGATCATTTGATCACTGTTGTTTCCGGCCCGCATCTTTCGCAGCCTACGTTTGTACTGACTTATGCATTGCATATGCGCAGCATATTTTCACTTCTGAATAGGACACGGAAGTTGATGCGCCCAACTGCCGCGTATTAATTAGGTCAGAGTCGTAAATAGATTTATGCAAAGTAATAATGGGCAGAATGATCTAAAGTGCCTTGTTCCGTGAAAACAATCCTCTTAACTTTCAGGAAATGCTGCAGTGCATTACTCAGTCGTTTAGCAGCGTCCACTGATGACTGTGTTTGTTTTGAGTAACTGAAGAAACTCAGCTGGTGTAGTGATTCTGTAATAAACCGTCATAAATTTATGCGGGTACTACGACCCCTGGGCGAGTTCAGACTGGCCTAGAAAAATAATTTGTAATTGCGGAAGTTTATGCGCTGAACATCTTTGTATGACTTAGAGTTTGCTGAGCAGGGTCAGAGTTTGCAAAAGCGGCCCGGGAAATTTGGTCATGGGCGGCCCACATTAGTGAACGCTGAAGGCGCGAAACCTTTGAGGATAAAATTAATCCGATAAGGGGTCTGAATGGTGCCCACCCGCCAATGTTTTTTTTAACATTTAACATAAAATGAAGAACTGTTTAGTTATTAATGGGCCAAATGGCATAAATATTGTTAAATGAATATTAAAAGATTAACAAATCTAAGCATATAGGCTATGCGTTTTAATTTTTGATTTGTCGCGAATTCATAGGCTAATTATGTTTGGAACAACTGCTGCATTATGTAGTGCACAGTTTGGTTTATTTCAAAAACTTAACATCATGATAGAATTAGTAGATGCAATTTCACAATACACAAGCAGCTTTTCATTGTATTGCTCAGTACCTGCTTTAGGTATAGGTGATATAGGCGGCTGCCTAGAGCAGCATGTTTCAAGTGGCGACAAATTTCGGTAAAATAATTACTTTATACTTCAAAATGAATAGAACAATTTTTCTTGTCTTAGAACACTGAAATCGATTTAAAATAAATGATTGATCAGCATTCATGAGTAAGGGGCGGCACTTTGTCCTTGCCTATAATACAAAATTGTCAAAGATCGCCACTGGTATTAGTAGTTGACGCTAAAAGTCTACGATGTCATCATTATTAATTCTGAGAAGGAAGATCCTTTTCACTAGCCATCAGCATGAAAGACTCCAAACTTGACTGACTTAGCAAATTTCTCAATTTGTTCAAAATGCATTTCAATTTCGAAAATGACCTCTCACAGGCAACTTGTGATTATGATAATGTCAACACGAATTTGTAGACCTAAGCCAAAAATAAATTTGAATAAGCCAGATTATGCAAACTGAAAGTTCGCTGTAAGATGTAATAAGTTCTGAAAATGTGTAGATGCTTAAAAAGATGAGAATAAAGTTCGATATATTTGGCTTAATTCATTGATTGGCCTAGTATCTTGAACCATCTTATAATATTATAGGCTCGTGGGATGTCCATGCCGTTTCTTTGCAAATATTAAGATAACGGAGTTGTTTGTGCAAACACTTTCAAAAACAATTGCGCTGTCAAAATACATTCAACACTTGTCAACGAATACAGGAGAGTTTTCGCTCTATACCGGACATCATTATTAAATTAGAATTAAGAAGTAGAACTAAAATATAATATTTTAAAAATCTTATGATGGCAAGCGTAGACAAAGAATTATTTACCATTTACATTCGTGCCATTTTTCTGTATCAAACATAGCAAAACTTCTGAGCCCATAGTAATTTGATCTCGCGATGCATCATTAACTAAGAAAATATTATAGTTTTAAACTCTCAGGTTCGAGTTTTCTCTGTACTTCCAAAATTAGAGATTATACACAAAAAATTATGCCAAAAGAGCAAATTAAATTGGTTCAAACTAGCATACACTCTACTTTTTAGCACAATTCAAATCCGTTTCACTACTTCGTACTTGACAGGCCAAACCAATGGAGTTCAGGATAAACCGATAGAGTACAAGCAAGGGCCAAACCGATAGAGTACAGGCCAAACCGATAGAGTACAGGCCAAACCGATAGAGTACAGGCCAAACCGATAGAGTACAGGCCAAACCGATAGAGTACAGGCCAAACCGATAGAGTACAGGCCAAACCGATAGAGTACAGGCCAAACCGATAGAGTACAGGCCAAACCAAACCGATAGAGTACAGGCCAAACCGATAGAGTACAGGCCAAACCGATAGAGTACAGGCCAAACCGATAGAGTACAGGCCAAACCGATAGAGTACAGGCCAAACCGATAGAGTACAGCCAAACCAAACCGATAGAGTACAGGCCAAACCGATAGAGTACAGGCCAAACCGATAGAGTACAGGCCAAACCGATAGAGTACAGGCCAAACCGATAGAGTACAGGCCAAACCGATAGAGTACAGGCCAAACCGATAGAGTACAGGCCAAACCGATAGAGTACAGGCCAAACCGATAGAGTACAGGCCAAACCAAACCGATAGAGTACAGGCCAAGAGTACAGGCCAAACCGATAGAGTACAGGCCAAACCGATAGAGTACAGGCCAAACCGATAGAGTACAGGCCAAACCGATAGAGTACAGGCCAAACCGATAGAGTACAGGCCGATAAGTACCGAACCGAGTACAGGCCAAACCGATAGAGTACAGGCCAAACCGATAGAGTACAAGGCCAAACCGATAGAGTACAGGCCAAACCGATAGAGTACAGGCCAAACCGATAGAGTACAGGCCAAACCGATAGAGTACAGGCCAAACCGATAGAGTACAGGCCAAACCGATAGAGTACAGGCCAAACCGATAGAGTACAGGCCAAACCGATAGAGTACAGGGCCAAACCGATAGAGTACAGGCCAAACCGATAGAGTACAGGCCAAACCGATAGAGTACAGGCCAAACCGATAGAGTACAGGGCAAACCGATAGAGTAGAGGCCAAACCGATAGAGTACAGGCCAAACCGATAGAGTACAGGCCAAACCGATAGAGTACAGGCCAAACAAACCGAGAGTACAGGCCAAACCGATAGAGTACAGGCCAAACCGATAGAGTACAGGCCAAACCGATAGAGTACAGGCCAAACCGATAGAGTACAGGCCAAACCGATAGAGTACAGGCCAAACCGATAGAGTACAGGCCAAACCGATAGAGTACAGGCCAAACCGATAGAGTACAGGCCAAACCGATAGAGTACAGGCCAAACCGATAGAGTACAGGCCAAACCGATAGAGTACAGGCCAAACCGATAGAGTACAGGCCAAACCGATAGAGTACAAGCCAAACCGATAGAGTACAGGCCAAACCGATAGAGTACAGGCCAAACCGATAGAGTACAGGCCAAACCGATAGAGTACAGGCCAAACCGATAGAGTACAGGCCAAACCGATAGAGTACAGGCCAAACCGATAGAGTACAGGCCAAACCGATAGAGTACAGGCCAAACCGATAGAGTACAGGCCAAACCGATAGAGTACAGGCCAAACCGATAGAGTACAGGCCAAACCGATAGAGTACAGGCCAAACCGATAGAGTACAGGCCAAACCGATAGAGTACAGGCCAAACCGATAGAGTACAGGCCAAACCGATAGAGTACAGGCCAAACCGATAGAGTACAGGCCAAACCGATAGAGTACAGGCCAAACCGATAGAGTACAGGCCAAACCGATAGAGTACAGGCCAAAAAAACCGATAGAGTACAGGCCAAACCGATAGAGTACAGGCCAAACCGATAGAGTACAGGCCAAACCGATAGAGTACAAGGCCAAACCGATAGAGTACAGGCCAAACCGATAGAGTACAGGCCAAACCGATAGAGTACAGGCCAAACCGATAGAGTACAGGCCAAACCGATAGAGTACAGGCCAAACCGATAGAGTACAGGCCAAACCGATAGAGTAGAGCAAACCCAAGAGATAGAGCCAAGGCCAGACCGAGAGTACCAAACCGATAGAGTACAGGCCAAACCGATAGAGTACACAAGCCAAACCGATAGAGTACAGGCCAAACCGATAGAGTACAGGCCAAACCGATAGAGTACAGGCCAAACCGATAGAGTACAAGCCAAACCGATAGAGTACAGGCCAAACCGATAGAGTACAGGCCAAACCGATAGATAGGCAGGCCAAACCGATAGAGTACAGGCCAAACCGATAGAGTACAGGCCAAACCGATAGAGTACAGGCCAAACCGATAGAGTACAGGCCAAACCGATAGAGTACAGGCCAAACCGATAGAGTACAGGCCCAAACCGATAGAGTACAGGCCAAACCGATAGAGTACAGGCCAAACCGATAGAGTACAGGCCAAAAACCGATAGAGTACAGGCCAAACCGATAGAGTAGAGCCAAACCGATAGAGTACAGGCCAAACCGATAGAGTACAGGCCAAACCGATAGAGTACAGGCCAAACCGATAGAGTACAGGCCAAACCGATAGAGTACAGGCCAAACCGATAGAGTACAGGCCAAACCGATAGAGTACAGGCCAAACCGATAGAGTACAGGCCAAACCGATAGAGTACAGGCCAAACCGATAGAGTACAAGCCAAACCGATAGAGTACAGGCCAAACCGATAGAGTACAAGCCAAACCGATAGAGTACAGGCCAAACCGATAGAGTACAGGCCAAACCGATAGAGTACAGGCCAAACCGATAGAGTACAGGCCAAACCGATAGAGTACAGGCCAAACCGATAGAGTACAGGCCAAACCGATAGAGTACAAGCCAAACCGATAGAGTAGAGCCAAACCGATAGAGTACAGGCCAAACCGATAGAGTACAGGCCAAACCGATAGAGTACAAGCCAAACCGATAGAGTACAGGCCAAACCGATAGAGTACAGGCCAAACCGATAGAGTACAGGCCAAACCGATAGAGTACAGGCCAAACCGATAGAGTACAGGCCAAACCGATAGAGTACAGGCCAAACCGATAGAGTACAAACCCAAACCGATAGAGTACAGAGCCAAACCGATAGAGTACAGGCCAAACCGATAGAGTACAGGCCAAACCGATAGAGTACGCCAAACCGTATAGTACACACACCAAACCCGATAGAGTACAGGCCAAACCGATAGAGTACAGGCCAAACCGATAGAGTACAGGCCAAACCCGATAGAGTACAGGCCAAACCGATAGAGTACAGGCCAAACCGATAGAGTACAGGCCAAACCGATAGTACAGGCCAAACCCGATAGAGTACAGGCCAAACCGATAGAGTACAGGCCAAACCGATAGAGTACAGGCCAAACCGATAGAGTACAGGCCAAAACCGATAGAGTACAAGCCAAACCGATAGAGTACAGGCCAAACCGATAGAGTACAGGCCAAACCGATAGAGTACAGGCCAAACCGATAGAGTACAGGCCAAACCGATAGAGTACAGGCCAAACCGATAGAGTACAGGCCAAACCGATAGAGTACAGGCCAAACCGATAGAGTACAGGCCAAACCGATAGAGTACAGGCCAAACCGATAGAGTACAGGCCAAACCGATAGAGTACAGGCCAAACCGATAGAGTACAGGCCAAACCGATAGAGTACAGGCCAAACCGATAGAGTACAGGCCAAACCGATAGAGTAGTACAGGCCAAACCGATAGAGTACAGGCCAAAACCGATAGAGTACAGGCCAAACCGATAGAGTACAGGCCAAACCGATAGAGTACAGGCCAAACCGATAGAGTACAGGCCAAACCGATAGAGTACAGCCAAACCGATAGAGTACAGGCCAAACCGATAGAGTACACAGGGCCAAACCGATAGAGTACAGGCCAAACCGATAGAGTACAGGCCAAACCGATAGAGTACAGGCCAAACCGATAGAGTACAGGCCAAACCGATAGAGTACAGGCCAAACCGATAGAGTACAGGCCAAACCGATAGAGTACAGGCCAAACCGATAGAGTACAGGCCAAACCGATAGAGTACAGGCCAAACCGATAGAGTACAGGCCAAACCGATAGAGTACAGGCCAAACCGATAGAGTACAGGCCAAACCGATAGAGTACACAGCCAAACCGATAGAGTACAGGCCAAACCGATAGAGTACAGGCCAAACCGATAGAGTACAGGCCAAACCGATAGAGTACAGGCCAAACCGATAGACCGATAGAGTACAGACCAAACCGATAGAGTACAGGCCAAACCGATAGAGTACAGGCCAAACCGATAGAGTACAGAGCCAAACCGATAGAGTACAGGCCAAACCGATAGAGTACAGGCCAAACCGATAGAGTACAGGCCAAACCGATAGAGTACAGGCCAAACCGATAGAGTACAGGCCAAACCGATAGAGTACAGGCCAAACCGATAGAGTACAGGGCCACCGATAGAGTACAGGCCAAACCGATAGAGTACAGTAAACCGATAGAGTAAGGCCAAACCGATAGAGTACAGGCCAAACCGATAGAGTACAGGCCAAACCGATAGAGTACAGGCCAAACCGATAGAGTACAGGCCAAACCGATAGAGTACAGGCCAAATAGAGTACAGGCCAAACCGATAGAGTACAGGCCAAACCGATAGAGTACAGTACCGATAGAGTACAGGCCAAACCGATAGAGTACAGGCCAAACCGATAGAGTACAGGCCAAACCGATAGAGTACAGGCCAAACCGATAGAGTACAAACAAACCGATAGTACAGGCCAAACCGATAGAGTACAGGCCAAACCGATAGAGTAGTACAGGCCAAACCGATAGAGTACAAGCCAAACCGATAGAGTACAGGCCAAACCGATAGAGTACAGGCCACCGATAGAGTACAGGCCAAACCGATAGAGTACAGGCCAAACCGATAGAGTACAGTACAGAGCCAAACCGATAGAGTACAGGCCAAACCGATAGAGTACAGGCCAAACCCGATAGAGTACAGGCCAAACCGATAGAGTACAGGCCAAACCGATAGAGTACAGGCCAAACCGATAGAGTACAGGCCAAACCGATAGAGTACAGGCCAAACCGATAGAGTACAGGCCAAACCGATAGAGTACAGGCCAAACCGATAGAGTACAGGCCAAACCGATAGAGTACAGGCCAAACCGATAGAGTACAGGCCAAACCGATAGAGTACAGGCCAAACCGATAGAGTACAGGCCAAACCGATAGAGTACAGGCCAAACCGATAGAGTACAGGCCAAACCGATAGAGTACAGGCCAAACCGATAGAGTACAGGCCAAACCGATAGAGTACAGGCCAAACCGATAGAGTACAGGCCAAACCGATAGAGTACAGTACAGGCCAAACCGATAGAGTACAGGCCAAACCGATAGAGTACAGGCCAAACCGATAGAGTACAGGCCAAACCGATAGAGTACAGCCAAACCGATAGAGTACAGGCCAAACCGATAGAGTACAGGCCAAACCGATAGAGTACAGGCCAAACCGATAGAGTACAGGCCAAACCGATAGAGTACAGCCAAAACCGATAGAGTACAGGCCAAACCGATAGAGTACAGGCCAAACCGATAGAGTACAGGCCAAACCGATAGAGTACAGGCCAAACCGATAGAGTACAGGCCAAACCGATAGAGTACAGGCCAAACCGATAGAGTACAGGCCAAACCGATAGAGTACACAGGGCCAAACCGATAGAGTAGGCCAAACCGATAGAGTACAGGCCAAACCGATAGAGTACAGGCCAAACCGATAGAGTACAGGCCAAACCGATAGAGTACAGGCCAAACCGATAGAGAGTACAGGCCAAACCGATAGAGTACAGGCCAAACCGATAGAGTACAGGCCAAACCGATAGAGTACAGGCCAAACCGATAGAGTACAGGCCAAACCGATAGAGTACAGGCCAAACCGATAGAGTACAGGGCCAAACCGATAGAGTACAGGCCAAACCGATAGAGTACAGGCCAAACCGATAGAGTACAGGCCAAACCGATAGAGTACAGGCCAAACCGATAGAGTACAGGCCAAACCGATAGAGTACAGGCCAAACCGATAGAGTACAGGCCAAACCGATAGAGTACAGGCCAAACCGATAGAGTACACAGGCCAAACCGATAGAGTACCGATAGAGTACAGGCCAAACCGATAGAGTACAGGCCAAACCGATAGAGTACAGGCCAAACCGATAGAGTACAGGCCAAACCGATAGAGTACAGGCCAAACCGATAGAGTACAAGCCAAACCGATAGAGTACAGGCCAAACCGATAGAGTACAGGCCAAACCGATAGAGTACAGGCCAAACCGATAGAGTACAGGCCAAACCGATAGAGTACAGGCCAAACCGATAGAGTACAGGCCAAACCCAAACCGATAGAGTACAGGCCAAACCGATAGATAGAGTACAGGCCAAACAAATAGATAGAGTACAAACCCAAACCGATAGAGTACGATAGGCCAAACCGATAGAGTACAGGCCAAACCGATAGAGTACAGGCCAAACCGATAGAGTACAGGCCAAACCGATAGAGTACAGGCCAAACCGATAGAGTACAGGCCAAACCGATAGAGTACAGGCCAAACCGATAGAGTACAGGCCAAACCGATAGAGTACAGGCCAAACCGATAGAGTACAGGCCAAACCGATAGAGTACAGGCCAAACCGATAGAGTACAGGCCAAACCGATAGAGTACAGGCCAAACCGATAGAGTACAGGCCAAACCGATAGAGTACAGGCCAAACCGATAGAGTACAGGCAAACCGATAGAGTACAGGCCAAACCGATAGAGTACAGGCCAAACCGATAGAGTACAGGCCAAACCGATAGAGTACAGGCCAAACCGATAGAGTACAGCCCAACCGATAGAGTACCGGCCAAACCGATAGAGTACAGGCCAAACCGATAGAGTACATAGCCAAAACCGATAGAGTACAGGCCAAACCGATAGAGTACAGGCCAAACCGATAGAGTACAGGCCAAACCGATAGAGTACAGGCCAAACCGATAGAGTACAGGCCAAACCGATAGAGTACACAGGCCAAACCGATAGAGTACAGGCCAAACCGATAGAGTACAGGCCAAACCGATAGAGTACAGGCCAAACCGATAGAGTACAGGCCAAACCGATAGAGTACAGGCCAAACCGATAGAGTACAGGCCAAACCGATAGAGTACAGGCCAAACCGATAGAGTACAGGCCAAACCGATAGAGTACAGGCCAAACCGATAGAGTACAGGCCAAACCGATAGAGTACAGGCCAAACCGATAGAGTACAGGCCAAACCGATAGAGTACAGGCCAAACCGATAGAGTACAGGCCAAACCGATAGAGTACAGGCCAAACCGATAGAGTACAGGCCAAACCGATAGAGTACAGGCCAAACCGATAGAGTACAGGCCAAACCGATAGAGTACAGGGCCAAACCGATAGAGTACAGGCCAAACCGATAGAGTACAGGCCAAACCGATAGAGTACAGGCCAAAACCGATAGAGTACAGGCCAAACCGATAGAGTACAGGCCAAACCGATAGAGTACACAAACCGATAGAGTACAGGCCAAACCGATAGAGTACAGGCCAAACCGATAGAGTACAGGCCAAACCGATAGAGTACAGAGCCAAACCGATAGAGTACAGGCCAAACCGATAGAGTACAGGCCAAACCGATAGAGTACCGATAGAGCCAAACCGATAGAGTACAGGCCAAACCGATAGAGTACAGGCCAAACCGATAGAGTACAGGCCAAACCGATAGAGTACAGGCCAAACCGATAGTACAGGCCAAAGATAGAGTACAGGCCAAACCGATAGAGTACAGGCCAAACCGATAGAGTACAAGCCAAACCGATAGAGTACAGGCCAAACCGATAGAGTACAGGCCAAACCGATAGAGTACAGGCCAAACCGATAGAGTACAGGCCAAACCGATAGAGTACAGGCCAAACCGATAGAGTACAGGCCAAACCGATAGAGTACAGGCCAAACCGATAGAGTACAGGCCAAACCGATAGAGTACAGGCCAAACCGATAGAGAGATAGAGTACAGGCCAAACCGATAGAGTACAGGCCAAACCGATAGAGTACAGGCCAAACCGATAGAGTACAGGCCAAACCGATAGAGTACAGGCCAAACCGATAGAGTACAGGCCAAACCGATAGAGTACAGGCCAAACCGATAGAGTACAGGCCAAACCGATAGAGTACAGGCCAAACCGATAGAGTACAGGCCAAACCGATAGAGTACACAGGCCAAACCGATAGAGTACAGAGCCAAACCGATAGAGTACAGAGCCAAACCGATAGAGTACAGGCCAAACCGATAGAGTACAGGCCAAACCGATAGAGTACAGGCCAAACCGATAGAGTACAGGCCAAACCGATAGAGTACAGGCCAAACCGATAGAGTACAGGCCAAACCGATAGAGTACAGGCCAAACCGATAGAGTACAGGCCAAACCGATAGAGTACAGGCCAAACCGATAGAGTACAGGCCAAACCGATAGAGTACAGGCCAAACCGATAGAGTACAGGCCAAACCGATAGAGTACAGGCAAAACCGATAGAGTACAGGCCAAACCGATAGAGTACAGGCCAAACCGATAGAGTACAGGCCAAACCGATAGAGTACAGGCCAAACCGAGCCAAACCGATAGAGTACAGGCCAAACCGATAGAGTACAGGCCAAACCGATAGAGTACAGGCCAAACCGATAGAGTACAGGCCAAACCGATAGAGTACAGGCCAAACCGATAGAGTACAGGCCAAACCGATAGAGTACAGGCCAAACCGATAGAGTACAGGCCAAACCGATAGAGTACAGGCCAAACCGATAGAGTACAGGCCAAACCGATAGAGTACAAGCCAAACCGATAGAGTACAGGCCAAACCGATAGAGTACAGGCCAAACCGATAGAGTACAGGCCAAACCGATAGAGTACAGGCCAAACCGATAGAGTACAGGCCAAACCGATAGAGTACAGGCCAAACCGATAGAGTACAGGCCAAACCGATAGAGTACAGGCCAAACCGATAGAGTACAGCCCAAACCGATAGAGTACAGTACAGGCCAAACCGATAGAGTACAGGCCAAACCGATAGAGTACAGGCCAAACCGATAGAGTACAGGCCAAACCGATAGAGTACAGGCCAAACCGATAGAGTACAGGCCAAACCGATAGAGTACAGGGCCAAACCGATAGAGTACAGGCCAAACCGATAGAGTACAGGCCAAACCGATAGAGTACAAACCGATAGAGTACAGGCCAAACCGATAGAGTACACAGGCCAAACCGATAGAGTACAGGCCAAACCGATAGAGTACAGGCCAAACCGATAGAGTACAGGCCAAACCGATAGAGTACAGGCCAAACCGATAGAGTACCGATAGAGGCCAAACCGATAGAGTACAGGCCAAACCGATAGAGTACAGGCCAAACCGATAGAGTACAGGCCAAACCGATAGAGTACAGGCCAAACCGATAGAGTACAGGCCAAACCGATAGAGTACAGGCCAAACCGATAGAGTACAGGCCAAACCGATAGAGTACAGGCCAAACCGATAAGTACCGATAGAGTACAGGCCAAACCGATAGAGTACAGGCCAAACCGATAGAGTACAGGCCAAACCGATAGAAGTACAGG
>JACEVL010000476.1:283906-329774 GCA_020284085.1 Aporrectodea caliginosa
TAAGGACATTCCACTTGAACTGTTTAAAGGAAAGTCAGGCCGTGGATATACTGCAGACCAAAAACAGTTCTCAACTACACTGCATTACTACAGCCCAGCAGCTTACGAATATTTGCGACGCCAAGTGAAATCACTACCAAATCCACGAACCATCCGCTCATGGCTTTCATCATACAATGGAGACCCAGGCTTGACCGAACAATTGTTTGCAACAATTGCAGAAAAAACTTCAAGATCTGATGGTTGGGCTTACAAGCTGTGTGCTCTCCACATTGATGAAATGGAAGTGATGAAGAAGCTTGCGTTTAATCGGAACACCGGCAAAATCCATGGTTTTACTGATCTAGGAGCAGGTACATAATATTATTACTTATTGTATGTAGTTGTATAGCTAGGTGGATTTCTAAAATTAAATATCTGCCCTAGTCTGCTTCTATAGTGCTTTGTCTGGTTGTTGCTTGCATTGTTTTAGAGTCCAATAGTGGCACCTCTCTTATCCTAGTGGACAAAGTTTCGGAGTTATTATGCACAACAGAAACACTTATTTCTTTAATTAGTTACCATATTCTTGCAACTTTATAACAGGTATTGTATTTTATTCAGTAATTTATATAGCGCCGCTCACAGCAGTGGACTAGGACAGTAATTTTGAACTGAATTCCAGCTGTGAGAGGGAGCCAGTGCAATTGATTGATCATAAACAAGGAGATAAGGAGAATGTAGGAAGGCGAGCAATCAATCTGGCAGCAGCATTGAGAACTGACTGGATGGGGACAGGCGGAACTTGGGAAGCCCTATACAGCCCAGGTGTTGCAGATCCATGTGGGATGATGGAGGAAATTGTTTGGTGACAGATCTATGTTAAGAATTCATTTACTGCTGATACAGAACTTCTGATTTTTTTATTTCTTAGGTCCCTTGGACAGTGATGGGCAGCCAGAGGCTACAAAGGCTTTGGTCGTGATCGGAGTAGGCATCAACGGTTTCTGGCGTCTTCCTCTAGCCTACTACCTAACGGATGGCACCAACTCAGACCTGCAGGAATCCATCCTGTCTATGATAATTAGCAAACTGTGGGAGGTCGGATGTGTTGCTGTATTCATCACTTTAGATGGTTTAGCAGCCAACCAGAAAACAGTGCAGAAACTGGGATATACATTAGATCCAGATAATTTAGTCAGCACATTTCCTCATCCTGAGTGTTCCGACATTTCAGTTGCAGTGATTTTTGATCCTTGTCACATGCTTAAACTTGCCCGTAATGCTTTGAATGAATATCAGATTATAACTGTTCCTAATGTTGGAAAAGCAAAGTGGCAGCATATTGAAATGTTGCATTCAAAACAATCCGATGAGGGTTTAACACTGGCGAACAAAGTAACAAAAGCCCACATAAACTTTAAATGGCAGAAAATGAAAGTTCGTTTAGCCGTGCAAGTATTTTCAGCATCGACTGCACGGGCGCTGGAATATCTTCGGCTGAGTGGAAGCAGAGAATTCACTGATTCACAAGCTACTGAAGTTTTGGTTAGCACCTTGGACAAACTGTTTGATATTTTGATAGTTTGTTCTGGGTTTATGCATCACTATAGACAGCATCGTTTACTTGACGGAACGGTTGTTATTAGGTAGTGGTGTCAATGGTGTGAAACTTACCTACTTCTTCACATACAAGCTGTCCCAGGACCAGATTGAGACTCTTTTTAGTTTCATATGTCGTCGGGGAGGTTGGAACAACAACCCTACAACATTACAGTTCAGTTATGCATACAGGGTAGTGTGGCCCAAACTTACACGGGGAAATAATTTTTGTTGAAACATGCTGCTCCACAAGGCTGCCCTTGTTCCACTTGACAAGAAGACTATGTGGTGAAAAAATTGAAGAGATCTGAGCATGTTTAGAGGTCGCGCCATTTTGACACTTTTTTGTAGAAATCGCAAAAACCGCATGCTTGGGTTTTGGAACTTGGTTCCATTGTCGATTTACTCTTTTTATCACAACAAATTAATGAGGAGTCCAATTTAGATGAACTTTTACTGTTTATTTATCTCGATGAGAGCTATATTTTGATTAAAATATAAATACTAAATTCAGGGTCGTTCAAGGTCCTTTCAAGGTCATAAGAAACAAAATCTAACAAAAATCGAAGAAAAATGATCAGATCTCAGCCAATAATTGTTGAAATTGGTTAATTCTGTCACATAACTAAGGATGAGTCACAGACACAATACCTGCTGCAACTTGTCTCCAGTCATCACAAAATGATTTCTTTTCCGACAAGAGCAAAATGAAATAATCGCGGTTTTCGCGTTTTCCGGCACTTCAATGACGGTTATTTATGCAGACTGGAAAACTACTTTCATAGTAAAAAATTATATTGCATTACAAATTATTTGCATTTAATGCACTCTGACTAAGCAGTAACACTGCGGTATATATTTTTATTAGGCTGTTCAACGTTCAAAATAGTAACTGCCTTGCTATTCATAATGATAGGGGGCCTACATGTCTTTTTACGCTTCATACTATATAATGTAAAAGTGTGCAAAAGGCGCGACCTCTAAACATAGTTCAATCTGTCCAAATTTTTGCATACAGGGTTATCTTTTCATGTGTAACAAGGGCAGCCTTGTGGAGCTAAACATTTCCAACTTTTGTTATTTTGGGCCACTCTAATACAGGGCCCTGTTCAGTCACATCGGAGTAGTAGCTTCGAGAAGCTGCAATGTTTTTGTTGATGGTAGCAACGACATACTTTCTGGACAAGAAAATGAAGAAGTTGACCCCGTTTTCGTTAACGACCTGCTTAATGAACATTCATATGCAACTTGGCTACCTATGCTATCCTCATATGTTGAAAATGTCTGTTGTTACATTGCTGGATTTGTCGTGCGTAGACTGTTGCCTCGTCTGAAGTGTTCAGAGTGTCGGGGACTGCTTGTTGATCCTGCTGGTTCAACAAGTTGCTTCTTCTTGCAACGGAAAGATAATGGTGGCTTAGTGAAACCATCTGAAGGGGTCATAACCGTTATTCAGACTGCAGAGAAATACTTGCGTTCATACATTCCAAAAGATCAGCCAGTGCATGCCATTTCCAGGTTGGGCATGAAAATTGAGCACTCTGTTCTGTTGGGTTTGGATTGTAGTAAGGTGTTTGGGGATACAAGCCACATGTTAGACAGTGGTGAGGGCATTGAAAACCACGTCATCAGCCTCATACGTCAGGTTGTGCGTTTCTTCTTGGACATAAGAAAATTCCACATAGCCAAGTGCTGGAATAATAATCAGAAGGGAACAGTCATAAGGCAGTCAATGACAAAACTCATACTCTTTAAAAATCAGTAGACTTGGTCAGTCAGTCTGTTGTAAAGTTTTCGGAAACTGAGAACACTGCAATAAGATTATGTCTTGGCAGTTTCTTAGCTATGCTTTCACTTTCACTTTCATTGCATGTATTTCTTAAATTGTGTATTGGTCTTCTTTTCAGACTTGTGATTGAGGTAGATGGGAGACAGAGCAGATAATTATATCTCATGTACAGTTTCTTTAGTATTATTCATTCCCTGCTGATTTTTTAAGTCAGACAAGTTTAATTAGGTTTATAGTGAATTTCATTTCCTTCTGTGGGGTCATTCTACTTCTTGGACGTAATTGCTAGGCCTATTGTTACTGTCAGACTTGCTAGTCTTAAGCTTTTGATTGATGTAAAATCAGCCACTTGTCTTAATGTGTACTGCAGTATTTCAATTGCTATGCTACCTAGTGTTGTGTTTGCAAGCACATCAGTTTCTTAAGAATTATGATTAGATATTAACCTTGTAATGCAGACTGTATGAAACTGTTGCTGATGTTTGAGAAGTTCTTTAATAATAATAAATATATATATCCTTTATCGAATCATTTGCAAATGCACTATGGTGTACAAACATCATGTTAGAACAACGATACACGTACAAAAAACAATTGTAAAATAATTAGAAAAAGGGAATAGTTAAGAGTTTGGATCGGTTTGAGTCAAGCACAAGGCCACGTAGTCGGTACACGTCACCACTCACCACCCTTAGTGAAACCCCACCAAAACGGGGACGCATATAAGTTCTAACAAACGAGCAAGTCTGTTGGCCCTGAACACATCACGAAGGACAGGTTGAAGAATGAGTGGTGCCTATTGGTGTGTTGACTCTGGCCAGCTGTGGTTTCTCATTGGGCCCTCCACTAGCAATGGCTTAATTGCCATTGGAGTAAGGGTGCTCTGGAGTCTGGACTTCTCGTCTAAATTCTATTTCCACAAAAAACTGCTCTCTTTAGCCGTGGCAAGGCCGAGAGCGACTCTGAGTAGGTTCCTTGAAGGGGTGCTATATAAATATAGTTGCCTAGCGTCACGTGACAGATGCATAGCCGGCCGCTGTACCACAACCGCGCGAGCCAATGGCTTAACACCGCCAGTCTAGCCTTTTATATGTAAGGTCTTTGATTGAACCCGTAGGCCTACTCTCCACTTTACAGACCAACCGCTCTAACCAATAGGCCACCGTGTCACACAGCAGTAAACGAAATATTTTTGTAATAAAAATGCAATTTTAGATTAGAGAGCCATCTTTAAGTTAACGTAAGAAATAATGAATCTTATGTTATTAATGTAAAATTGCCGCCAACTGTAAAGATTTAGGCACATTCGGTCGCTGTATGATTAATAGACAAACCAACCCTCTTTTGTACGTAGCATTAGGGTGTGTCAATTTGGGGTGTCAAATCACTTTTTTTCGAAATTCAAAAACGCTTAGTGAGGAAATTGTGCATTTATACATGCTGAATCCAAATATAGCTTCAGAAGAAGTCTTAAAGGAGTGCTAGCTACTTCGATTTACAGTTAAAATGAGCCATAATAACATACAATTTATTTGAAGGTACAATAGACTTGAAGAAAATCTGTAGCCACACAGAGTCATAAAACAGTCATACTGTCATAGCAAATGTCATTTGTGAGGTCAAGTTAATGGAATTGTACAAAATCAACCAAAGACATCATGTCCTGCTTGCTTCTGTTTCAGCCCATGAGCTCACGGCTGACCATTTGACCTTTGATGTAGTGGTTCCTCCTCTCATGACTGTACACATGACCAGCAGCCTCGGTTGTCATTTCCACACACCTCTCAACAGACTGTGTGTGTGATGGCCAGTCGGAAACCACCATTGGGTTGGCCACAAGCGCCTTGATCTTTTCTGTTGTTAGGGAGCAAGTAAAAAGGGGCTCAGAGACTCCAATCAATCAGTTGCGAAACTGTAGTCGCTTCAGGGTTGATGGTTGGTGATTTCCTAGGTCTCACCCGGCTATCTCCAAGCTGTTTCATCTCGTCTCCTTCACTTCTGATCTTCAGTATCTTCTCCACTGCATCTCTTCTCTCCTGCTCCTCGTCACTGCACAAGATTGCTTGCAGCACACACTCACTAAAACTATACCAAGCAGACCTCTTCGCTGTAGGGATGACAATCGTCTTCACCTCTTCACTCGGTTCTTTGATCAGTTGTAGCTGGAAAAGAATATGCCACAGATATCTACTTCCTGGTCCATGCAAACTGTAATATGCTCTTCTTTAACAAAACCTGGATACATTTTGCCATTCTCTTCTGCTTTTAACATGACCTTCGTTTCATCACGACGCCCATCAAAGAAAATACAACTTATGCCATTCTGCTGAATTTCGTCTTCAAACTTTGCATCGAGTTCCTTCATGACTCTCTCCTGAGCTCTCCTCACCTTGTTGTGATCAATCACCAAAGTAGTGTTAAACTGAGTAACGAGCCCGACATCAATCCAGGCAGCAGTAGCAATCTCCGCCGTCTCCCTCAACCCAGTGTGGTGTCCTAGACTGGCCAGGACTATGTTGGATATGTCTGTAGTATAATATTGTACCTTGCTCTCTTCCTAGTTTTACAAAATCATCAGAGGCCTCGCTTGTACCAGGTAAGTAGGTTTTATCTTCATCAATATATTCATTATAATTATAGTCCGTCACTGATTCTCTCATGATATCCTAGTACTCTTCAAACACTCTCTGCCACACTTCAAGCATAGATCTCTGTGTCATCTCCTCTTCTTCTGTGGTTTGTTTATCACTCTTCATTCTCCATTTTGTTTCTCAACATCCCTTCTTTTTTCCTGCCTGTCCTTCTGTAACAATTGTCTTCTAGTCTATGGGAGGTCAGCTGGTCCTATCTGATGAGGTCCAATGCTTCCAACTTTTCTCTTTGACTTTTGATAAAAGCTAACTCTATCGCTGGGAATCTTTTTTCTCTACTGCAGTCACAAGATATGTGTACTGCACTAAAACAGGCAGAGTTGCAACCCACATCAGTACAACTCTTGATGTCACACTTGCAGGTAAGTATGTCCATGAGTCTGTCGAGCTTTCCATAGACCTATCTTTCTCCTCCAAATTCGCTCTGCCTGAAGACACATTGTTTCCTTGCTCCCACATGGATTTCAACTTTGCTTTGATTCTAGCATGGGTGTTTATGACCATATAAAAAGCAATACACACATTATGTCAAACAGTGGCTAAATTCTAACATGCACTAATATAATTATGTTGCACACAGTGTACGATAAATTAATAATTCATGAGTAAAATATGTTAATACATAGCAATAATACAGTAATAATACACAATATTACACATTATACAATGTCTAACAGATAAGAAACTTAATATATTAGAGGCTTTTAAAATATTTCGGCTAGCTCCATATTAAAGCAGTTTATTTTCGTTAATATACGATAATTCGAGTGTAAATCAAAGTAGGTAAATCTCATTGCAAACAAAATTTATACCTATATTTCGATTTTCCACATGAAAATGTACAAATTTATCCCTATTAACTGTTTAAATATTTACCTTTCGAAAATTGACACACCCTAACGTAGCATCAACACTGAGAATGATTATCTTTTGTTGCGTGGGTCAATGCTCAACCCTAACGACCTTTCTAATGAACCAGTCACGTTTATTTATTTTTCCCGTGCATTTCTTATGCTGCATTTAAAATATTTAAGTAAATCATACAAATAGTAGCCTAATAATTTAATTAGAAATTTAACGCGGCAATCGATTTATGTCATCAGATTAGCCTACATCCTAATTTCTGTCCAGCAACCTGGAACCGATCGGCATCATACCGATTTAGCAACCTCCACGCCTAACCATTTTTGTACTAAGCACCTGTCTATAAGCTTCTTTTTGGTGTTTTCCTTGTTCGCCAGTCATCGTGGTTCATCGGAAACTTACCCAACAGCTACTTCGCGTGTAGGTCAAATTAAACCATATGACATTGTTCCTGTATGGTCTTCATATGTATTACATATGGTTCCAAATAGTATCCCATATAGGACAACATTCTCATTTCGGCTGCACTTTTAGCATATAATGCAACTAACACATGGTCCCATAATTATTATAGTAGGACAAATGCAGCGTATATATTATTATGAGATTTGCCCTTCCCAACAAAGCACTGAAAGAAGTCGCGAGTGCCTTCAGAATCATTTAAGCTTCAGGTTCACTATGGCGAAATGGCTTGCGAATATTGTGTAAGGAACCTGTCGGTCGAACTTAGAATCCCTGCAGCAGCGATAAGGAAGATTAGGACGGTTATGTTCTAAGTCGGGTCACGTGACAAAACCTTAGACGTAGACTACGTTTCAGTTGTCCGCATCACATATTAAACAAACAAATTTCACATGATACCAAAACTTCTAATTATTTTTTAATAAGCATACGAAGCTTTTGTAGAAGAAACCTGCGAATGATGTGTTCAAACGGAAGATTGGTTTTCTGAGAAGCAAATTCAGTCGTTGCTTCTTTACGTGGAAGATTACATTCGATACAACATCTGACTTTCAAATATCTTGCAAGAAAATGTCTTCCAAGAAAATAATAGTATTTAGTGGAGTAACTCCACTTGATGAGAAATTGTGAGAGTTCGATCTTATGAAAGTACACATTGTTGGCAAACCAGTGTTCAAACGTTGAATAGATAGTAGGCTTACCCTTAGATCTGAGAATTGCGTTATTGAAAGGTGATAAATAATAACATAGTGTGTGAAATCCAAGCAACGACTGCACGTCTCCATCAAAAAAAGAGTCAAGGATGGTACCACCAACACATTCGCAAATGTAAACTCCTTCAAATCATTCTGCAGATCAGGCTCCTGAAGAATTCGTTCCCATAAATTTAATGATTCATCGAATTGGTGACATTTGTAAAGGTACAACGCACGATAGCAGACAGCTGTGTTGCATTGGATGCCAAAGTCTTTGAGAATCACATTGTAGAATGTTTTGTATTGTATTGTATTTGAACACTTGTTATAGTGCCCCTCACAGATTTCCCATTCAGAGGCGCTCAGTGTTGTCATATTTTCTAAAGCATATTCCATCAGAGCTTCAATTACTGTTTCTTTAGGCCTAATTATCAAACGATTCATATTAGCAGCCTCGGCTTCTGTCAAAGAATCTCTTCTGCGATAAACGATTTGTCTGGTTTTATTGAAATGAGTAACTGACTTCATCGAAACAATACATTTCGGGTTTGTTAAAGACTTCAAATGTTCGTCCATAGGAAATGCTGATTCAGGCAAATCATGATCAAAGTATAAATGTTTGGATATTCTTTCGGCAGATAATACAGTTAAATAATAAGCAAACACCTCTGACGAAAGACGCAGATCAAGAAAAAGCCGTTTGCCAATATAATGAAGATTAGTTTCAGTAATCTTCTTGCTAAGAACACACAATCCCACAATTCTTGCAACATCGTCAATTAACAACAAACAACCTGCATTCAATGTTTCGTTTTCCTTTGCGGAAGTGTGATCCACAGGAACTGCTAGACAGAAGCGTAGGCCTATTGCTTGTTGATATTCTGAAGTGGCAAAATGAAGGGCAGCCAGATAGGCCAAAGCTGCAGGAGCAATGCCGTTCGATTTAGAGTCGTTATATTCTAAAGACTTCATAAGAAACTCTTTTGTTATAAGAGATACTAATCGAAACTCTGAACGGCTATTTGATCCAGTTAAATTTTGCATGAGATTCTGAGCACGCAGGAGTTTAAAGCGACCGCTCTGTTGTGTGTACGTTTTCGGAAAGTTATGATGCAGAGATTTAATAATTTTAGATTGCATCGAAATTGAGTTGACAAATTCAACAAAAAGACTGCTTTCCCATGAAATTTCTCCGTAACGTAAACCATATGCAGTAGCCTATGCAAAATATACAGTAGACAGTTACAATACTTGAGACACAGAACCTTCTCTGTTGCAGGGAGACAATTATCTTTAGGCCTATACAAGATAAAATTAAAACGTGCTGCGTATTGTCCAGAGTTTAGGGCCTGGCTTAGTCCGGAATTGAAACCGCATTTAATTGCACGACGACATTTCTGGTGAGAATTATAGATTCTGGCACAAAAGAACAAATCCAAAGATAGGCTACTAATTCATGCGTGTTCCGATATTCAAGTAGAGGCAGCAAATAATCCATTAAATCTGGTACTACAGTACTGTTCTTGTATTCAAAAAAATGAAATTGTGTCCGAGTGATTGGCAGTATGTAATTCTCAACGAACCATTGAGAAAGAATGCCACAATTGTGGAATTCATTAGGTCGTCTTTCAGTCTTTTGAAGCATTGTGGAGCTCGATGGCTCATAAAATTGATTTGCTTCAGGAATAAAATAGTTCGAACAGAATCTCCTCATTAGCCATTTCGAAAGCTTTATTAGCAACTCACAGCAGATCGGAATGACAGACAAGGAATTCCACCATTCAGGTGCCATCTCTTCACACGTCCATAACATCAGCGTCTTTAAATGATACGTACAGAGAACCTCATCTTCCTTTGGACACTCTTTCTGTATTAATTCTTTCTTTGCGAAGAATCTCAACAAATGATAGACAATCTGCTGAATTTGAGTCCAACTCTGAAGCAAAATTAATTCTGCGACTGAAAATGATAATCTCCACTGCTCCTTATCTTCTCTGCAAGAACGATGCTGGACATAAACAACATGACAGCCATTTTTACAACTTCAGAGATTGTATCAATCGTCGGCCATCCGTATTTCCGTGGTCGCATAGGCCAATTTTTGGCTTCGTTAGGCCACTGTGGGCAAAATAGACATTTTACGGCATCACTTTCCAACTCAGTCTTAGAGTGGTCTCCAGATTTAATTGCTGGACCACAAACAATACTTGGCAACATGCTCCCTACCGATATACATGTATGAGGAAGACGCGGAACATAATAAGTTGCAATAGTAGCTATATTTAGCGCCTTATAGATAACTGGATGATCTGCTCGGTTTAATTCGTAAGTTTTATGTGTCCAATTATAGTTCATTTCACCAAAAACCCGTAATCGAACAAAACCTGGATAACTGTGGTATGATACAATCTCGTAGCATGCGATCGTATCGGCTAGGCCACTCATATCACTGGGCAACACTGGAGAGTCACCACTGAATGCTAGCTCATCAGCACTGCACAACAAGTAATCAGTGTCCATAATGCATTTATTCAGTGGTCGTATATAGAACTCCGCTTGGCTGCCACACATAATCGAATACTGTTTTGGTTTTTCTTCTCTGGACCTGATTAAATTATGCATGTGATCAGAAGTGAGAGAATACTGCTTTGGAAGTAATTGGCATGTGCTAACGATGAACACAGATGCCATCTCTTCATTCGATTTGCCAGAATATTCCGTCATCTTAAATGAAAACATTATCCAAAATTATCGTCATGATTATCGTCCTCGTAACCTGGTTTAGTCTAATCAAAGTAGGCTATCGATTGGATCCCTTCATCGGGATTTCTCCGACAAGCCAATGACGTCATCTAGCTCAATGCTTCTCAAACTTTTCAGAGTTGCGGACCGGCAGGATTAACTTTTCAGTGTCACTTACCTGCAGCTGGAGTTTTCACAATGCAGGAAGACCAGTTCCAAATTTATTAATTATTTTTTTCGATCTCCTAAAATAAATTCCTTAAATATGTATCAAAATGGATTTAAATAGGGCCTACATGTGTAGCCAATTCTATGACTCTATTCCCTTTTAAATACTAGCCTATAATAAGTGATTTTTGTTATGACTTTTACAAATATAATAACCATTTCTTGATTCCGAGACAATCTGACCAGTTTCTTAATTGACTCACTTTGCGGACCGGTAACTTGGGGCCCAGGTCCGCGGACCACCACTTTGAGAAGCACTGATCTACCTGCATTGGTAAGAGATGCGTATGTTGCGCGTCTGCTGCACCTCTGTGCTGTTATTATCGTGCAGATCGTGGTTCGCTTCCCGAAGCTGGCTTATTTTCAGAAATTTAAATCTTTGGCTAGCACGGTCCTTGCACGGGGATACTAAATGGCGTGGCGTCCATTCAAACGGACGCGAGATCGTGAGTGGCCGAGTGGGTTGGTAGCCCACTCTCCACGCCGGCGGCCCGGGTTCGATCCTCGGTCGGTCGGTTTATCAGAGATTAATTTCTCGGATCTTTACTGCGGGTGGCTCGGTCGCAATATAAACGTGGAGTACGAGGTTGCTTTGTGCCTCCGACACTAATAATCTTCGATATGTAAAAGTGTCGTTAAGCCCAAGTACAATTCAAACGGGCGAGCCGTGGTAAAAGGCTGGGACTCACACGATCAATTCATTTAAAAATGAGCAGGGTCCACGCAATAATTATTCGGTCGCTATAAAAAAAGAGCAGGTTTACATTTTACATTTTCAAATCCAGCGGGAACGATATATTATACTTTGTATAGGATAGAGCAAATTCAAATACACTGGTGAGTACCAGACAAAGCAGCCAAAGTTAACTACGCAAATAAAGCGGAACGATATAGGTAGAGATAACCCGTGCAAAGACGGGTAGCAACGTCTAGTATAATATAGTATAAGATTATAGTTAAAGCAATCTGTTAAACAGCCTTGTTTGAACAGCGGGTCATTATTTTTACTCAAGTGACCTGGTCTAATTAATTGAAAACCCATTTACGAATGTAGATGAATATGCGGGTTGAAGCCCCGTATCTGGGGTTTTGTCGTAGCAATTTCAGGAGAATGAAATTTTTCAAATCGATTTGGTTTCAAAATTAAACTTGTGATTCAATATTTTATTCACGATAGACTATATAATTATCAAGTTGAGTGTAGTCAAGAGCTGGTAACCGGTACTGTGGCTAATTGTAGGCCCCTGCGCAGTCTTTTTTGACTAATTATTATTATTATCTACGAAAATTATTTTTGAATACGAAGAATTTTCTTAAGGTTTCTTTTCTTCACAGATAATCCACTTTGGAAGAACTATACATAGGCCTATACCTGTATACGCTGTAATTTTCAACTACTGGAAAATGTATATGTATAATGTATACAATACATTTGTTTATTCCACGATAGAATTGGCATAACGCCACACGTTACAACAACCAGATTCTATGACGATCAAATTCCGTCTATAGGTTAGTCCAGCTATTGTTAAGTGTAGTCTCATTTATCTGTGTATCTGTTGTTTACAGCATGCTGATCAAGAGATTCGCTAATTGTATGCTTATAAAACAAGTAAGAATCCAATTTCTGACAAAATTCTTTACCTTTACTTGACATCACAGGATGTTGCTCACACTGTGATCTGTGCACTTTTCTTTCTCTCACTCGAATTTCAACACACCCGAAATCATACTAAAATTTCCAGCGCATCAACATCCGCAATTAAGACATTAACAATACTATAGCTCAGATTGGCACATGGGTTGCTGTACCCGGACACAACCTATGGCAACTTAGTACAGGCTCACTAGAGCCGCTTAGTGGTACCAGGATATAGTTAAGTGTATCTGTAACCATTAATGCATACACAGCTAGCTATGAACTTGGTCTCACAGACTACGCATGCGCGTAACTCATAAACTCCTTTAATATGTATGCTCAAAACGAAGACTTTGCTGCCAAGTGCCACAAGTCAGCACCAACTAAGCGCGTAAAGTTTAAAGGCAACAAAACAATAAGTTGCGGTTGTGTCAGCGATCAATTGCATCAACGCATTTCACTGGCATCCGTGAAATGAAGATTTTGTTCTTTAGCAGGTTACTTCAAACGACCACAAAAGGATAATGATTTTCCATGATTTTTAGACTTATGTGAAGCCATCTCCCTCTACTCAATCATCCGCCTATAATTAAGTCTTTACATACAGTAGATAACTACTCATCTCAAGTAACTGTTCTCCAACCGAGTCACATACCAAACTAAAAATCGACTCTGGAACGATCTCATTCTTTAATTTCCAGAAATTGTCTATTCCTCCGTCATTATTACCACTCTCTCACCATCATCTGCCTCAGGCTCCTCCATCTATTACCCATCGGGCTTTCCAGTCAACACTAAACTCTCACATCTTCGATAATACGGAAATTAACCAATTCTGACTCATCTGAACATATGCTTCCTACTTCTTCTCGACTTAGACAACACCCGCCTTAGCATCTCCTTGCTCTCTGTCTCTGGACTCCCTGCCAACTTGACAACCCTCTGGGCAACGTGAAGTTTAACACCACTTATACAATGAAAACCAACTACACACAATCATTGCTCAGCAAAATTGCATAGATTATGAAAGTTGAGATGATAATAAAATAGAAGCTATGTTTTGCTGAATTGTGGTCGTTCCTAAATTCCTGCTTTCTTAGAACAAAGTCTTTCTTAAATGGTAGACCGGGTAGGGTATGTAGGTATGTATGTTATATGGCGCCCCCTCCAAACCTATCAAATGAGGCCGATGCAGATCAGAGCATAAAGAGAGTTTTCACAGAAGTACGTACGTACGTGTGTGTGTAGGCCTATAATGTATGTTGTGTGCAATTTCGTCATTATAGCCACTCGCTCACAATCATCTGCCGCATGCTCATCTATAATTATGTTACACATCGGGCTTTCCGGTCCAAACTTAAGGAATGCAGTCAGTGCAAGGCGGGTGTTGTTTAAGTCGAGAAGAATTGGAAGGCAGATGATCAGATGAGTCAGAATAGGTTAATTATACTCGAAGAGGTGAATATACAGTAGTGTGTATAATGCACAATGGACATTATAAGTAATGCGTCTGTCACTCACTGTATCATAACCCATTATTGCATTTGCGCTTATTCTATCACACATAATTGCTACCCCACTTCTTCCTTTTTCTTTTTGACCCGACATTATTATCCTATAACCATTCCAGTTGAAATGACCTTGTCCTTTCCATCTTGTTTCGCTTAACCCCATGACTGATATTTCAAGTCGTTCCATCTCTCTCTGAATGATATCCATCTTTCCGCTCTGCATACTACGAACATTCCATGTTCCTATTTTCATCTTCTTTTTGCAGCTCAGGACGAGTCTTTGCTTTCCAGTACGATCCGCCACAGAACCTCCTTTCGGCTTTTGTCCTGTTGCTTCATTAGACTGGAATGCTTTCAACCCTCCATCTTGCTCTTTCCCAGTAGCTGTTGAGTCGCACTCCGGCCTGGGAGTCTCACCATCTGCGACTAATACTTTGTTTGAATGAGCTTGATTCATAAAGGTTTTCTTGGCATGTTAACAGGGGTGGTTTGCCATTGCCTTCCCCTGGTTTTGCCTGCCGTGCCCGTTCGTTCCCCTACCCAATAAGGAGGGTACTAACAGTCTGCACCACTTGAAGGTGGGCACGGAGGACTTTGGTTCATCAGCCCAGGTCGGTTCCGAATCTACGATCAGTGAATACGTCGATCGGATTTCCTCCCTGTGTTACTCTAAGCAAGCTAGGCAAGCCTAGACGAGCCTAAAGTGACTGATGAGCCTTTGCAGACCAAGAAGATAGGGAAAAATATTTTTTTTAAATCTGAGCTCAAAAGTAACTTAAATTCATAAACAAAGTGTTGAATCTACCAAAGAATTAAGTTTTGATAGTTGCATAATTGTGGAGAGTCTACTTTCCAAGATGGCGGCCAATATGGCCGCCCAAACACAAAAATATGCATATCCCAGCTCATAGACAAGCTATAATAACAAAGTGTCGAATTTAGCATTTTCAAGGTCAGGGATTCGATCTGTCGTAACAGCAATAGTATGAGATTATCAATTTCCAAGATGGCGGCCAATATGGCCGCTAAAACACAAAACCTATGTATATCTCAGCTCACAGGTAAGATACTTCAACAAATGAAGTGCCAAATTTCGTATATTCAAGGTCAAGGAATTGACTTATCGTAGTGGCAAGTGTGTGAGTGTTACTTTTCAAGATGGCGGTCAATATGGCGCCAAAACGCAGAAATTTTTATATCTCAGCTCATATTTTGCTTTTGGCGGCCATAATGGACGCCATCTTGGATGGTAACGCTCCGATACTATTGCCACTACGAGAAATCGATACTTTGATCTTGAATGTATTAAATTTGACATTACTTTTGTTATTTTAGCTAAACTTAAAGCTGCAATATGCATGTTTTGTTTCTGCGGCCAAATTGGTCGCCATCTTGGATAATATCATCCCGAAACTTTTGCTACTGCGAAAAACCGACTGTTTGACCTTGAAATTATAAAATTTGACACTTCATTTGCTATCGTAGCTTACCTATCAGCTAAAATATTTATATTTGTGTTTTAACGGCCATATTGGCCGCCATCTTGGAAAGAAACACTCACACACTATTGGCACTCCGAGAAATGGATTACTTGATCTTAAAACTATTAAATTCGAGACTTTATTTCTTACGGTAGTTTAACTATGAGGTGAAACATAAATATTTTGTTTTGGCAGCCATATTGGCCGCCATTTTGGATAGTATCAATCTAACACTATTGCAACTACGAGAATTCGATTTATTGATCTTGAGACTATTAAATTTGATACTTCATTTGTTATTGTAGCTTATTTTGATCTGAGATATAGAAATTTTTGTGTTTTGGCGCCATCTTGTCCGCCATCTTGGACAGTAACATTCCCGCACTATTGCTACTATGAAAAATCGATTGACTGACCTTAAAATTATTAAATTCGACGCTTCATTTGTTACTGTAGCTTGCCTTTGAGCAGAGATATACATTTTGTGTTATGGCGGCCATATTGGCCGCCGTCTTGGAAAGTAACACTTGCATACTATTGACACTACAAGAAAGCGAGTCGCTGACCTTGAAACTATTTAATTAGACACCATATTTGTTATGGTAACTTACCTATAAGCTGAGATAGACATTCATTTGTTTAAGCGGCCATATTGGCCGCCATCTTGGAAAGTAACACTCGCACACTATTGACACTACAAAAAATGGTATCCTTGGCCTTGAAACTATTAAATTCGACACTTCGTTTGTTACTGTAGCTTGCCTATGAGCTGAGATATACATTTTGTGTTTTATGGCGGCCATATTGGCCGCCATCTTGGAAAGTAACACTCGCACACTATTGGCACTGCAATAAATCGATTCGGTGACCTTGAATCTATTTAATTAGACACGCTATTTGTTATGGTAACTTAACTATGTGCTGAGATATACATTTTTGTGTGTTTTGGCGGCCATATTGGCCGCCATCTTGGAAAGTAACACTTGCAACATATTGGCACTACAAAAAATGGATTCCTTGACCTTGACACTATTAAATTCGATACTTCATTTGTTATTCTAGCTTACCTGTGAGCTGAGATATTACAAACTTTGGTGGGGTAAAAAATTACCCCGCTTGGACCTCGACGTATCGTAAAATGTTTTGGTCCAGCGAAGGTTAAAGTGGTATGACCGTATGGGAACGGCATTCCCACTGGTCTGGAAATTTTTTGCTTGCGTTCTCACTGGTCACCATGCAATGGGACCATGATAACACATTGGTTCCAATCAAACTCTTTTTCAGAGTTCCCACTGCTCACCCAAACCACTTTAACCACTGTCTTTACTGTACTTGGACTCTACATGTATTGCACTTGTCCTGCACATCTTCTGTAATGTACTTGGACTGTACCTGTACTTGTAATCTACATGTACTTTACCTGTACTGTACTTATACTGTGATAGTAGTCTTACACATGCACTGTACTTTTACTGCATTTATCAGTACTGTGCTGGAATGGGACTGTAGTAGTACTCTCCTAAAATATACTGTGTTGTATTGTACTGGATTAGTAGATTTCTAAAGAATTTGCACCCAAGAACACGTCGTGCACTTACGAAAGTTTACCTAAAGGTGTCATTCTGACAGCAGTCTGTGCTGCAGTTGTACTGCTTCCTATAATTATGGTACAATGGTATAGTTTTGGTAGGATACTGGTTTTGCGGAAGGATACTAGTTCAACTGTGGTATTATCAGGTCAGAGGCATATATTACTGGTAATAGCACTTCCAAATCAGGGCCAGATTTCGGGTGATTGAAGCCCATCCCATGGGTGCCCAGTATGGTTGGCCCCTTTTGTGCAACATAGTTTTGCCTTTGCCGATGTGCAATCTCCAATAGGGACAACCCCCATACCTCAAAATTATGATTATTACAGTGGTCATTCGGAAGCCTATCACTCAGATCTAGTCACTATATATTATAGTCACTCTTAGAATCTCTTCCCTAGTCCGAAGACAGACAGTGAAGGGAAGCAGAAAAATGCAACTGGTTGGGCCCCTGGGCTATCGCCCGTGTAGCCCACGCCTAAATTTGGCTCTTTTCCAAGTACTTGAAACGTACGGGCATAATAATCGTTATTTGTACGCATATTCGATAAAGCTGCACGCAGAGCGTCACCGGTGGCATCTGGCGAATGAATTATTACTAACCAATATCGAGACGTAAGTGGAGTCACCATCGTATTTCTTACATTGTGGTTGATAGTAAGTCTAAACAGGGACTCCTTGAAATTTGGTGTAGGCCCTATATCTAGTAAAGTAAGTAAGTAGTACTAGGTAGGCAGTAAGGTAGTAAATAAATAACTGGTGATATATTAAATGGACAAAGTCGATAGCAGTCGATAGCTTAGCGACTGACTTCGACTTGAGGGCTTAGCGGCGGCGGTGACTTGGTCCAGTCGATAGCCTTAGCGACTGACTTCGACTTGAGGGCTTAGCGACTGGCGGCGGATGGCTGCGGCCCGGGGACTAAGTGGTAGGCTAGGCATGTGTCTTCAGGATTTCTTGTAACCAAAAATTTTACAGTTGACACCAAGATCACCCTCCTAAGACTTGTGGGTGGCTATGGATATATTAAAGGTCACTGGGAACGTCACGGTGAGTGAGGTCACGTGGTCTGTGAAATATAATATCATTATCAAATTCCTTGTAGTCAATAACCCTAGTCTACAGACACCGAGATCTCCTTTCCAAGACTTCTGGCTTTCGAGATAGGAGCGGTTACTTCAAACGTTGAGTGACGTTTTGTTACATGTTCTGGAAGAAGAAACTTATGGGGTTTCATGAATATTTTTTTAGTGAACTAGTTAAGTCTTTAATGAAAGCCTTTAGAAATTGTATCCTACCAACCGCTCTTAGACTACTATTAGGCCTATTAAGTATTAACTTATTAACTTAATAAAGGGTGACCCCATTTAGCGGGATTTAGGTCAATGGGTCCCTTGGGGTTTCCTCCTCTGTTCCTTCTTGAAGGCTTAGGTTCAATACTTGCTTGTAGGCTACGTACATGTCTGTTAACGAAGGGTTCGATAAAAAAATTGGTTATGGTTTTGGTTATGGTTTGTAGCAAAACTTTATCAGTGTCTTCAGTAAGCTGTTCGTCTCGCGACTTTTAGGCTAGTTTTTGACGTGACTTAGCAACAAAGCACTTCCGAAATTCGGCAACCCTGACCTGCGTTATGACCAGTGTGACCACTCCTTGGGATTTTCCCAAGATCATTGAGATTTATGGGGTCGACTTTGTTAGTAGTGAACAGTTATTTCTTCTGTCATTTTGTGTTCTTGTGAATTGTTTAAATTGCATAACTGTACACTGTAACCGGTTGCGGTTTGTCAACCGGATTGTTTCAATAAACGGAACTATTATTATTATTATTATTATTGAAGCGTGCGTAGCGCCCTCTAGCGACTGCACGTACTGTTGGGGAATATATAGAGAAGCAGCGACCAAAGCAAACAAGGTACTGGGACAGATCAAAAGAACGGTAATCAGCAGAGACAAAAACATCTTTTTGAGCCTGTACAAAACTCTGGTCAGGCCCCACTTGGAGTATTGTGTTCAAGTATGGAGTCCATACACAAAAAAGGATAAGGAGGTGCTGGAAAAGGTGCAACGGAGAGCAACTAAGGTGATCAGAGGATTTGGAAAAATGACATATGAAGAGAGACTAGTGAATTGCGGATTAACAACACTGGAAAAAAGAAGATGCAGAGGAGATCTCATTGAGACATACAAGCCGATGACAAACAAAGAACAAATACCATGCGAAAGATTTTTCCAGTTGGCAGACAGAAGCAGATTACGAGGAAACCGATTTAAGATATTCAAGAAGTCCGAAGGCACCACCAAGCAACGATTCTTCAGCAGCAGAGTAGTCGGTGCCTGGAATGAGTTGTCCGATGAGACTGTTTCAGTGGAGACACTCGACAGCTTCAAGGCCAGACTCGGACAGATGGGATATTAGAGACATGTAAATTTTAGTGGTGGTTCTCACACAGATGCTAGTCTTCTGAACCACCGTAAACCATGTTATTATTATTATTATTATTATTATTATTATTATTATTATTATTATTATTATTATTATAATTATTATTATTATTATTATTATTATTATCAATAAAGATAGGTCTCGGGTTCAAATCCAAAGAGAGGCTAGAAGGAGCAGACTTGGCTCTATATTCCATTGGAGGAACTACAGAAATCGAGCTATCCATTGATTTATGAGGCGCTTTCATTAAAGACTTATCTTCACGTTCCAAATACGTGATACCAGGGTTCGTCGTTCTTAACCAGGAATTGCCCAGAGTGGTGTCCGTAGCTACTCGATCTGAGGTCAAGGCGCTTGATCGCCCTGCGGGGTTCTTACTTCCCTCAACAGTTTTTGGTTCCAAAGGTTAACCTTCAACTCATCTAATTTGTTCTCAAAATTGTCATTTCTTCTTATTTGTTCGTCTAAGAATCGATTAAATGAGTTCTCTACACTTTGCTGTCGCAGTATAAATTTGTCAAACAGATCGTCCATTATGTTTTGGCGCTGCATAAAGTGTTGTATGGTTTCTTCAAGCCTACTGGAGGGTATCCCCTCATCCTTTTCGTCCTTGTTTGGATTATCAACACTCAACTCATTTTGAGATGTGTCCTCTACGATTAAATCATCGGCTAAATCATCAGACATTCTTGAAAAATCTAATCAAAGTTTTAATTGTAAATGATCAGCAATAAAAGTAAATTACAGCCTTGTTCACTGTTTTCAATTAACGACGCCGGAGTCCTGCCTATCTATCTTAAAAATAATCTATTAAGGCTCTTTACAAGAAACTCTATCTCTCTATCTTAAACCCTATCGCAAAATTATCGGTTTCGCTATCGATAAAACAAATCTAATATCTCCTGGTACGATCGAGTAATTAACTAATCTGGAGATCTACCAAAATCAAGAACTGTTCTTGGCAAACGAGCTTTTTCTGTATCTGGACCTACTTTTTGGAACTCTCTTCCTGTGTCTGTACGCTGTGCTCAGTCGCTTGTGTCATTTCGTTCGCGGCTGAAAACTTACCTCTTTCAAATTGCTTATCCACCTTAGGCTGCCTCTCTGTCTCTTACGGACTGATCTTCTGGATTTTGACCTTATTACGGATTGTTTTGATGTGCCATCGGTTGATGCCTTGTGCACTAGACACCGGCGCAATAGAAGTTGCTAATTACATCTACAATTTAGCAGGAAATTAGCTTGGTACTTCCCTGAAAATGATAACTTCCCAATATGAATTCTTAGGCACCCATCTCGGCCATTGACAGTCTCATGGAAAATTTCCAAGCATCGATCGAAAACACCAGACGACCAAACTTCGACAATTTGACGATCAATTTCGATAATTTCTTTCCCAAAATTGGACAATCGACCCTTGGCATAAAAGCGGACAATTCCGTCGAAGCCAAATCATCAAACCCCAAAGGTTTATATCCAAATTTTGTCAAAATCACCAAATCTGACCACCTTCGACAGATATTTAGACCGACTCTTCTCTAGCCGCTCACAGAGAATCACGCGATCACCTGATCCAATCAGAGCCCAGCTTTTAATCACAAGGGGACTCATCGCTAAATTTACCCCATTACCTAATGGCAAAAGCCATTGATATGTATTAATACGACTGGATTGATAAAGCTTCGGCTATTGGTCCATGACAGATGGCGAATCACACGTGGTTTCCGGTCAGGGCAGCTAGGTCTTGTTTACATATGAAACAATGCTAAATTCGTCAACTTTAAAGACATTTTTCAAGAAATCGGGTCTGTGGCCGCAAAATGTATTGAAGCTGATAGTTTTGTATGTCACTCAGCTCTAAGTCCGTATGCTGGTTTTAAACAATTCTTTATCATCGATGAGAAATTAGCGTGTTAATGCAAGCAGTTTACCGGCCCACTGCCGATGCGATTATACATAAAACACTTCACCTTCGGCCATCTGTCGTCTGCTCGAAAGAATCGTTGGTTTGCTCCATCGACGTATATTGGCCTGCATTTGGCCTGATTTGCCCCAAGGAATCCTGGGATATGCCCTTACTGAGCGATAATCCGAACTTTCAGAGCCATTTAGCTATCCAGTAACTATTATAGGCCAGTATAAAATCCTTGAAATTGAATAACAACCTAAAGATTTATTATGAAAAAGGTTTTTTTACATGAAAAGTTTTAAAATAGACTAGAGAACATTCACTAGAAATGCTAACAATTTGCGAATTGGGGAAATGTGAAAATTTTGAATTTTTGTGCGAGCAGACGACAGTCAGCTGACGGGTTTGTTTACGTTCGACGAAAACCGGTAAATACGAATTTCGTGTTCGAAAACGCAGTGAAACTAATAATTTTGGTTAAATTTTGATTATATTTATTATCTGAGCTGTGTATATTGTTTATTTAGACGAAAATGAAACTTTAATTTATAGAATTTAGACTTTATTTTTGAACTGACGACAGTCAGCTGACGGGTTTGTTTACGTTCGAAGAAAACCGGTAAATACGATTTTTCTGCTGGAAAACGCAGCTAAACTAATAATTTCGGTGAAATTTTGATTATATTTATTGTCTGAGCTGTGTATATTGTTTGTTTAGACGAAAATGAAAGTAAATATATTTCTGTAGTGTGTGTGTGTGTGTGTGTGTGTGTGTGTGTGTGTGTGTGTGTGTGTGTGTGTGTGTGTTCTGGTCATTGCACCATGCTTCCTAAATACATAAAATGCGTCCTGCGTCCCAATCAACTGGTTAATTGCTTTTGTTGAGTATGCTCGGTAATGTTGTAATATATTTAAATATTATACAGCAAATAGGTTAAAATTAATGCAATAGTACGAAGGTTTTGGACGCATTTACTCTGAATAATATGGACGCACTGATGCATAGATGCATTTTACCCATCATGTGACCCATGCCCAATAAATTTCACGTTGGGCCAGGCTTACATCATTATCTTCACCGTCATCATCTTCATCAGTTAAACCTAGTCAACTGGTGACCATAAACCAAAGGGGTCTTAAAATTATTTTAATTGAGTTGTATTTCTGTTTCAGTTCACTTTGAAACAACTGTAAATAATTCTGGATTAACTTTCTTCATATTTAAAAAAAAGAAACACTATGAATTTTTGCATTGTGTGTCAGCGAGAAGGGAACGATATGCAGAAACTTGGTTTGAAAGGATTACAGTCTCTTATCCAAGTGTCACACAGAAGAGGAGATGGACTTTATAAGAAAATGAAAGGCGATTGTTTCCTGCATGATAATTGTCGAAAGCATTATTTATATCTTAAGAAAACAGATTTGCAATCCAAATATGAAATTCCAATCACCACTTGTCCAAGAAGAAGTTCATCCGAACCATTCAGCTTCCAAAGTCATTGTCTGATATGTGGAAAATGGATTGATTACGAGGAGATGAAACGTCATCCAGATCGAGTTTCAGCAGTTTCTAAAGTTGAACTCGTTTATGGGGGAAAGAGTGTTTTGCAACAAACTTTGATGGAAGCATGTAGTCTGCGTGCAGATAATCTAGCGTTGGAGGTGAAAGGAAGAATGATGATGGCTCAAGACCTACCAGCAGCTGATGCCATTTATCATCATAACTGTCTCAAGCTATTCACAAATAAAATAAACAGCAAAATTTTGAAACATTAAGGGGTATAATAACATAATAATTAATAAATCATATATTATAAATGATAAATATTATAATATAATGCAATTAAACCGGTTTTTAAAATAAACTTTTTGTTCTATTAGTCAAAATTTGAAAATGTTAATTGAAAATATGACGAATTAATGTAGCAATCAAGTCATATGATTCAAATGAAGTTTGTTTATTTAATTTCAAATTTTCAAACCTTAAAACGCTCAAATGTTTATTTCAATACGCCAATAACGTCATAAACATCTTCTTCAGAAGGAGGTAATGTAACCAAAGTTGTGCTTACCTGCATTTTTGTAAGTTTTTGTCTCTCACTGTAACGCTGATGACAACGTCCTTCAGCAACATCCGCAACCAAAGACTTGGAAGGAGTCCAAGCATGGCAGTCGACACCGTCTCTAGCAATTGCTTGTTTAGCAAGTAGACGGCTGGCAACAGTTTCAGCATGCAGTTTGTTCGTTTGAGCAGTCTTGACCATATTTACCTGTGAGAAAATTCTCTCAACACATGCCGACGAGTGTGGCAGAGCCATGAGTCCACACATAAAGTTTGACAAAAGTCCGAATTTCATGTGATCATTGCTCAATTTAAACCAAAATTCAACATGAAGGAGTTCGGCTTTGGTCACTTGTTCTCTTAACGAAGGTGTCTTGGGAGTTACAAAGAACGTCTTGATATTTGTCATGTCTTTTTAAATTCAAAATTCTTGACATGTTTCTGTGTCATTTTGTGCGCTAACAGCGACGATTTGTTTATATTCGAGAGACTAAAGTCACATACCTTGCATCTGACCACAAACCTGTCTTTAGAATCAGCTTCAATCCAATCCTTGAGCTCCGGATCTTGAAGCCAATTGTTATTAAATGACTGCTGATACCATGATTTCGTTTTTTTTAGCTGGATATGTTGCATATAGTAACACTAGCAACACTGCTGCTACTACGTTTGTTGACTGTTTTTCTTTTCATCATAGTCCGAATCGCTGGAACTATTACTTCTATCACACATTCCAATTTTTTATTTTGATTTAATGTTTAAACTTAATTACTTAAAGTAAAAAATATAATATTTTAGACTGACTTTATTTCAAACGCGCAAAGCGGCAAAAGTTTGACTTCCGGAAAAAGAGGAATGATGCAAATCATGCAATCTGCTTTTAGAGCTATACTAAGTTCTATATTTAGCAATAGCATAGACCACGCTGCACAAATATTAAGACTTTTATTGATCTCGATCATCCAGACCGTAATGGACAATCTATTATCTTTGTTTTATTTTATTATCACTGTCATTTTGTACGATTTTAATTATTTTGGAGAGGAAAGTTGAATTTTTACGTGAAATATATGATTCAGTTAATAAATTAATAAGTAATTAAAAACCCAAGGAAAAAACCCAAGGTCTTCAGGAAAAAAACCCAGAACCCAAGGTCGGATAAAAAACCCAAGATCTTGGGAAAAAACCCAAGGAGTGGTAACGCTGACCAGAACACACACACTACTGTAACACTTGTCCATTTAATTTAATTTCCGTCTAATCAATATACACAGCGCAGATAATAAGTATTATCCAAATTTAACCAAAATCATTAGTTTCACTGCGTTTTCGAACACGAAATTCGTATTTCCGGTATTCGTCGAATGTAAACAAACCCGTCAAATGTCGGTCGATCTGCTCGCACAAAAATTCAAAATTTTCACATTTCCCCAATTCGCAAATTGTTAGCATTTCTAGTGAATGTTCTCTAGTCTATTTTAAAACTTTTCATGTAAAAAACCTTTTTCATAATAAATCTGTGGGTTTAAGACTTAATTAATCGGCCTATTAATAGAGATCACTGGCAAAAAGCTATTAATAATGTAATTGCGGCGCGTACCAAAATCAAGTCCAATTATTGATCGTTATAACTAAGAGAAGAAAATGCCGTGGCCGAACCGAGTTCGCCACAATAGAAGAACCGAGTTCGGCACATTATTATTATTATTATTATTATTATTATTATTATTATTATTATTATTATTATTATTATTATTATTATTATTATTATTATTATTATTATTATTATTATTATTATTTTTATTTTTTGTAAATCATGGTTCTTAAAATAAAGGTTCTAGGGCCTCATCGAACCCAGGCACGCGATAGCGTTAAACCGCTGATTGTAATTATTATTATTATTATTATTATTATTATTATTATTATTGTAGTATCTAGGGACTTATGAAGGATCTTTGTGTTGGTCAGCCATCTTGGTATTTTGGCTGAAGCAAGATGGAACTCAAACTTTGCTATTAAACTAGTAACTATCACATTGGCGACGAAGATTTAAACTCAGACGCGCTAATAATGGCGGCAGCAATCGGAAGAGTCGATCCTTTCGAAGATGGAGATGACTGGGCATCGTATTACGATCGTTTATTGATGTTTTTCATCGCGAACGATATACCTACAGAGAAGCACGTGCCTGCCCTGTTAAGTCTCATAGGGACCCGTTGTTACGCGCTGCTGAAAGGTCTCACGGCGCCGAACAATCCGTCATCCAAAACTTTTAAGGAGCTAACCGATCTGTTGGAGGCCCACTTCACTCCAAAGCCGCTGGTCATCGCAGAACGTTTTCGGTTTTACAAAAGATCGCAGAGGGAAGGTGAGTCCATTCTTCAGTACATGGCAGACCTAAGGCGACTTTCACAACATTGCGATTTTGGAGCTTTTTTGCCCGATGCCTTGAGGGACAAGCTAGTATGTGGACTGTCTAACGCCAACATTCAGCGAAAACTCTTATCTGAAGATGGCTTGGCTGTGGATAGGGCAATGGCTATTGCTGTAGCGATGGAGACAGCTGCAAAGGATGCCTTAGAACTCAGGGAGGGCATTCCTACAACATCAGTGCAACCGGTGCATCAGGTTCAAACTAAAAACAGTGATAGACCAAGGGATAGAGAATGTTACCGATGTACAGGTAGACATAATCCAAACAGGTGCAGATTTAAAGATGAATTGTGTTTTGGCTGTTCAAAAAAAGGCCATACGATCAAAGTTTGCCGTTCACGTAATAAGGTCAATTCCATGGCAAGACAGACTCAATCAAAGCATACAGTTAATCTGAAAGACACCCACAAATTGGAGCATGATACTGAAAGTGACAATTGTGAAGCAGAAAATGTTTACCATCTAAGGACTGTTACAGAAAAAAAGGCCAACCCTATACAGTTGAAGTGAAATTAAATGGAGTGAAAACTTGTTTGGAGGTGGATACTGGGGCTGCAGTGACAGTCCTAAATCAGTCTAGGGCCTACATATGAACGAATATGTAGGAATCGACGAAATCCGCTGCAACCTACTTCAGCAAAGCTGAAAACCTATACAGGACAGTTGATCCCAGTAATGGGAACAGTTCCAGTGGAAATCACATATGCTTGATGGGTCGTGATTGGCTACAAGTACTCAAATTAAACTGGAAAGAAATTTTCCGCATCCAACACGTGGAAAAGTCACAGGTCGACCAAGTGTTAGCAGAATTCTCTGATGTGTTTAAGGAAGAATTGGGGACAATGAAAGGTTTTAAAGCAAAGATATTCGTTGATTCTAATGCGCTGCCAATCTTCTGTAAGGCTCGTCCTCTGCCATATGCTTTGAAGAAAAGAGTCGAAGCAGAACTGGATCGTTTGGTGCGTGAAGGCACAATCTGTCCTGTGACACATTCAGACTGGGCTGCACCAATAGTACCTGTGGTAAAGGCTGATGGAACAATACGAATCTGCGGGGATTATAAAACAACAGTCAACAAGGTGTCCAAGCTGGATCGTTATCCAATCCCAAAGACAGAAGATCTGCTTACTTCATTGTGTGGTGGGAAAACATTCAGCAAGTTAGATTTGAGCCAGGCTTATCAGCAACTGCTTTTGGAGGATGAGGCAAGGAAATTTCTAACCATCAAACACACCACCTGTGGTACACAAGCATCAAACAGAGAGGATTGGAGAGCTACCAGAGTATGTTTCTCAGGACAACCAGCCTCAGCCATCGGAAGTGACACCTACAGTACCTGATCGACGTTCTGAAAGACTTAGGAAGCCTCCAAAGTATCTCGAGGATTTTGTTTGCACATGCAGGCCAGAATAAAACCTGCTAGACATATTATTTCAGAGGTGAGGGGCAGTCTACCCCAAACCTCAATTATTAATTATTCTTATTATTATTATGGGTATTTGAAGTTAATGCTTAGCAATGTCTAAAGACATTCTTTAGGACTTGAACATTTGACATTAGCCATTTAACTTTGGGGAAAGCAGTGTAGTATCTAGGGACTTATGAAGGATCTTTGTGTTGGTCAGCCATCTTGGTATTTTGGCTGAAGCAAGATGGAACTCAAACTTTGCTATTAAACTAGTAACTATCACAATTATTATTATTATTATTATTATTATTATTATTATTATTATTATTATTATTATTATTATTATTATTATTATTATTATTATTGTCATTGTCATTGTTAAAACACGGTAAGGCTTAGTGTTGTTGAGGTGGACGCTCCTCAGCGCCGGGCAACCTCGACATGGTGCCATGGAAGGCAACCGCGTTGAAACGCTGGACCGTAAACGACAGGCGCTGGAGGATGAATCCTGTCTCTCGGGTGTCTCCGGATATTTTCGTCAGGCGGCCACCCATCTCGGAGATGAAGGCGAGACCCTCTCTGTTGAGAGGGCCAAGGGTCTCCAGGGCTACAGGGACGAAGGTGTACCTCCTCTGTAGATCTGCGTATTTGGCGTGTTTCCTTGTGGCAGCCAACTCCGCCGCCCTTCCAGCCTCGGTCGCCGTCTCAGGGATGTATGAGGCGGCCACGGTATCCACCACCGTCGCGTCCCATATCAAGGTCCGCCCGTTGCCCCACGGTATCAGGGTCTGGCCATCAGGCCTCCTCCCGTCCGATCTGGTGAGGCCAGACGTCTCTTTAACCGAAGGGGTGCCGTCTCTGTTGAGGCTGCGGTAGATGATATCGTTGACGGCGCAGTGTCTAGCCTGACGTCCAAACCCCAAATGGCAGGAGAGGCCATGTGAGCCTCTGAACGACACCGGAGCACCGCATGCGCACGTGTTATTATTATTATAGTTACAGTTACAGTTACAGTTTATGGGCTGGGTAAGCTATGCAAGCTTTTATTGCCCATATCTTTGCGTCCAACTGTCCAGTTTATGTTTGAATGTCGTCAAGCTTGTTGCAGTCACTACTTCCTGTGGTAGCTGGTTCCAGCGATCCACAATTCTTTCGCTAAAGAAGAATTTTCTAACGTCCAAACGCACATGTTCACGATACAGTTTCATGTTGTGTCCTCGCAAATTTACACCTGTTGCCCTTCTAAAGAAAGTCTTTTCGTCGATATTTTCCAGACCATGGAGGATTTTGTAGGTTTCGATCAGATCCCCCCTCATTCGTCTTCTTTCCAAGGAGAAAAGACCTAGCATTTGCAGTCTTTCTTCGTACGGAATTCTAGCCAAGCACCTGACGAGTTTGGTGGCTCTCTTTTGAACTTTCTCAAGGCATTCTATATCTTTTTTGTAGTAGGGGTTCCAAACTTGGACACAATATTCTAGATGTGGTCGTATATAGGTGTTGTACAGTATCTTGAAACTGTCAATATCTATCTGTTTGAAACTCCTTTTTATCATGCCAAGAACTGCCATTGCCTTGCTTGCAGATTTTCGACATTGTTGGCTCCACTTCAGATCTTTATTGATCCATACTCCCAAGTCCTTCTCCATTTCAGTTTCCTCCAGGTTGACAATATCCGTTCCATTCCTTAGATGATACTTCTTGGTCTTCTTTCTTCCAATTTGCATAACTTTGCATTTAGAAGCATTACATTTTAACAGCCATTCCTTTGACCAGTCTTCCAACCTGTCTAGATCCTGCTGCAAGATCTGTTCATCTTCCTCGCTTTGTATTGTTCTCCATAGTTTTGTGTCATCAGCAAACATTTTCACAGAACTTTTTATTATTTCTGGTATTTCATTGACGTAAATTAAAAATAACAGTGGCCCTAACCCCGATCCTTGTGGAACTCCGCTGAGAACTGCTGCCCAATCCGTTTCGTGTCCATTTAGTGCCACTCTCATTTTCCGATTTGTTAGGAAGTCCTGAATCCATTTCAGCAAAATCCCTCCAATTCCATACCCTTTGAGTTTGCTAAGCAATCTTTGATGAGGCACTGTATCAAAGGCCTTCTAATAGTCCAAAAATATTGCATCAACCCCATGCCCCTCACCCAGTGCCTGTGTCCACTCTTCCAATGTTTCTAACAGGTTAGTAAGACATGATCTGTTTTTAGTGAATCCATGCTGATTATGTGATAAAAGGTCATTTGTATCTAAATGCTTCAACATTTTATCCCTCAGTACGGATTCCATAACCTTGCATGGCACCGATGTCAATGACACTGGACGATAGTTCCCTGCTTCAGTTTTTAGCCCTTTTTTGAATATAGAGATAACATTAGCGCACTTCCAGTCTTCTGGCAACACTCCTTCTTGAAGTGACTTGTTGAACAGTATAGCAAGTGGAACACCTAAGACACTTGCTAATTCTTTTAGAGCTTTAGGGTGCAGTCCATCTGGTCCTGGAGCTTTGTCCTCTCTTAAGTTCAATAATTTCTTTTCAACATCCTCCTGGGTTATCTCGAAGTCTCCAATATCTTTTACAGGTGTACCTTCAGGATTCCTCTTAAATGTAGGCACAGCTCCTTTGCCTTCGTCAACAAACACTGACTGGAAAAAATTCAAAAGTTCTTCTGCCGCTTCCGTGTCATCCTGTGTCATTGTGTCATCTTGTTTCCGAAGCTGTAGTATTTTTGTTCGCACAACTTGCTTGCTTCTAACGTACCCATAGAATGCCTTTTTGCTCTCTTTAAACTTTGTTACCAGTTTAAGGGTTTCCTTTGCCTTATCTGCTTTGATCATTTTGTTCACCTTGTTTCTTATAGTTTTATATTTCTCATAATACATATTGATATCTGTTTGTTTGAACAAGTTGAACAGATGGTTTCTTTCCTTTATGAGTTTTATGGTCTCTTTTGAGATGAAATGTGACTTTTTCTTCTTTCGTGTTCCTGCATATGGTATGCAAATGTCTTCTGCTTCCAAATATTGTTTCTTGATGCTCTTCCAGCTCTCGTCGACGTTTTTATTCTCCAGTTCCTTTTCCCAATCAGTACTTGAGAGGATATTTCCCATCTTTAGGTAGTTTCCCCTCCAGTATGCTCTCTTTGTATTTCTTAATTTAGTTATCTCTTTGCACCCATATTTCAGTTGCCATAGAATGCCAACATGATCACTTGATCCAAGTGGTGCTAAATATTCCATTTCTTCCACCATACTGCTGTCTGTGACAAATACATAGTCAAGTTTGGATGGTTGCTGACCTGCCACAATTCGAGTGGGTTGGTACACTTTCTGGCTTAAGAAGAAGTCTTGTGTTAGGTCAAAGAATCTGGCTTGCAAGGAATTTTCTCCTCCATTTACCGTATAGGTCTCAAAATCTATATCTGGCATATTAAAATCCCCCATAAGTGTTACATAATCAATGTCTTTCATGTTGCATGCTTTAGCCAGTAATTTTAATAAGTTCTCATTGTTGATGTCATTGCTTGTTGGACTTCTGTAGACTGTTCCCACGAGCAATCTTGCCCCCGTATCCAATTTAATTATGCTCCACACCGAATCTTCAAAATCATTGTGCTCCAGCTCCAAGCAAGGCATTGAGATCAATGATTCATGTATATAAAGCATCACTCCTCCTCCTTTTCGTCCCTTCCTGTCTTTTCTGTACATTTCAAAGTGTTCCAAATGGAACTCAGCATCAGTCATGTCCTCTGAAGCCCAGGTTTCTGTAATTCCTATTATTTTCAAGTTTTTCTGTGATACCAAATGTTTGACTTCAGTTAGTTTGTTAAAGAGACTTCGAGCATTTGTGTAGTAGCAGTTTACCTCGAATCTGTCACTTGCACATAGTTTATCTTGTTCTGGGTTCTTGTTCTTTGTTTGTTTGGTCATTTCTTCTCTGCTGCCTACTACCCTTATTGATGGCTTATCACCTGCTTCCGTCTCGTTACCACTTTGTCTTGGTAGATTACGACATCCTCTCCTGCTGCCTTCCTGCGATTTCTCTCTTCCACCAGATGTCTCCTCTGCTTTCTCTCCTTCGGTGTCAGGTCTTGTACTATGAAAACGTGTGCATTTTTTGTCGAGCGCAGTTGTCGAGCTTTGAGCAGAACCTCGTTTTTTGTCAGTTCATCGCAGAAGACTACTTTCAGTGGTCTCGGTTTGGTGTCCTCAACACCTTCCTCCTTTGTCTCTTCAGTCCCCTTTTCCGGTTTTTTTCCAAGTCGTGTCAGTTGTTTGATTTTTCCTTCGCCTTCGCATCGGATAGATTTCAACAGTTCTTCCACTTCTCCCATGTCATCCTGAATCCTATCTTTTGCTTCAATGGCCTCGCTTTCAGAAACTCCAAATAAAATCACATTACTGCTTCTTGCTTTTTTCTCACTTTCCTCTTGTAGGGATTCATCGATCCTTACTTTCACAATGGTGTCCACCTTGGAGTCTCCTTGAGATATTTCCTTTTTAACTTCAGCTGCAATTCCATCCACTGCTTTCTCCAATTTGATTATTCTGGCTCTATCATTTTCACTTTTGTCTTCTAGCTGATCAATCCTGGGAACAATATCGATAAACATTGCCTTCAACTCATCTCTTACTTTTCTGACTTCGTCCTCCAACTCTTCCTGTCTTTCTTTCAGTTTTCGCCATGTGTTTACAACTCCTTTGCTGCAGCCTGTACAGTACCAGTGCAAGGTTGTCTCTTGCATTAGTACCTTGTAGGTTGACGGTGCAACTTCTTCGCACTTACAATGGAACCAACGTTCGCATATCTCACACCCAATACTTTTTTTTCCAGCATCTTTCGAGCATTTTCCGCACATCTTTACTTTATTGTCGAGATCTTCTGGTTTCTCCCACGGTTTTCGAGTGCCTCGCGCTGCTATCGGTGTTGCCATTCCGCCCGCTGTTCTCCCGTCCTGTATTATCGCTCGTACAACCGTTCGTAACTGCCGATTCTATTAATCTTAACTTAATCCACCGAATGAACTACCATTATTACGCAGTACTTTAATTTAAATACCGTACTTTTAATTTAAATACCGTACTTTATATTAAACGCCATACTTTGGTAACTCCCAGCCCAGATATCTTCGTGACCTCTTCACCATCCAGCCAACCCGCTCTACCAGATCTTCCTCCATTCTCACCCTCTCTCGACCTCCTGTCACTACTCATCTCAAATTCTCCAACCGAGCAATATCCAACACTGCACCACGTCTCTGGAACGACCTACCTACTGAATTCCGCACTTTTCGGTTCCTCAACCATCATTTCCAATCACCCACCATCATCCGCATCAGGCTCCTCTATCCATCACCGCCAAGGCTTTCCACTCAAAACTAAAGTCTCTCCTCTTCAAGAACTCTTACCCCGACTCAACTGATCCTGTACCTTCAAACTCTCGACCTAAACGACACCCACCTTAGCAGCTACTCTGACCCCTCTGATCTTCTGGAAACCGGACTCTGACCGCCCTCGGACTACTCTTTTGGAAAACCCTTCTGACTATACGCAGCGCTCGTGAATAAGCTGGTGCCCTGCGCTTGGCTTTCCAGTGGCGCTTTAGAAGTTTGGAGATTACGATTACGATTACGAACTCAGTTGTGATTGTCTCGCTCTCTTCCGCATCCGATAAACAACCATTATTATTATTATTATTATTATCATTATTATTATTATTATTATTAATATTATTATTATTATTATTATTATTATTATTTATTATTATTATTATTATTATTATTATTATTATTATTATTATTATTATTATTATTATTATTATTATTATTATTATTATTATTACGGTATTATTATTGTGACAAATATAATTAGTGGTTGGGTCCTGAATGAGCAATTAGGCCCTTTGCACCTGAGAATAGGCGCTTATGAGTGCGTGGGCTGTTGTGCTCTAATTATGTAGGCCTAATATGGTGACCTATTGGTGATCAGGGCAGGTGGTCCGCCGGAAGTGTGGGCGTTAGGACAGGCGGGAACGAAATAAGGTTGATCGAGTAGTTCAGTGTTTAGCTCTTGTCGGAGTAAGACAGTTTCGAGGCTCTGCTCAGTGGAAAGAGGACATAGGCCGATGTTGCGTCTCGACGGACTGAGATTTATAAACGTGTGTATTATATAGTGTAAATAGTAGACTTTGTTACTTTTGCGTCGATGTACGTATTCGAATGTTGTTTTGCTGAAATAAAACTTGGAAAAATCTTCACAATTATTATTATTATTATTATTATTATTATTATTATTATTATTATTATTATTATTATTAATATTATTATTATTATTATTATTTTTTTTTTTTTTTTTTTTATGCCCCGAGGTATACATGATCCCTCAGGGACTTGAATATTACTATTGTAGATGGGGTTGTCTGGAAATGACCCTACTCGTCGTTGTCCTGGCTGGCGAAGGTGCCCCGAAATGCGATGGAGTTGAAGCGTTGTATCGTTAATGATATTCGCTGAAAGAGGAAGGAAGTTTCTCGTTGGTCCCCGTATTATTATTATTATTATTATTATTATTATTATTATTATTATTATCAACAATATTTATTCTCTCCATCAATCAACATCAATACATCAATAGACAAGCTGTCGTCTGAAATAAACGTCATAAATGCCGTTAGTGTCACATCTCCCTTAGGTCTGGCTCCGCTAAAGTGCCGCGGAAAGCCACCGAGTTGAACCGCTGGACAGTTATAGAGACGCTGCAGCAAGAAGCAGGTTTCTCTGATGTCTCCTGTGGACAGCGTCAGACTACGGCCTAAATCTGATATAAAGTTTTGGCCAGTGGTGTTAATTGGACCTAAGGTCTCGAGAGCAAGAGGCACGAAAAGTGCGTGTTCAAAAGTGCATTGTACTTGGTCATTTTCCTGTCCGTGGCGATCTCGGCTGCCGCGCCCGCCGTCGCTGCCGTGGCCTGGATGTATGATGGTGCAAGGGTATCTACAACCGTCGCGTCCCACACCAGATGGCGACCCGCGCGCCATGGGATCATTGTCAGGCCGTCTGGTCTTCTGCCGTCCGTGCGAAGTAGACCTGGTGGTTCCTTTATTGATGGAATTCCAGCCTTCGAAAGGGAGCGATGTATAATGTCATTGATAGTGCTATGTCTGGCTATTCGGCCGAAGCCTAGAGAACATGAAAGGCCGTGGCTACCTCTGGCGTCAATTCGGGCTCCACAAGCGCATGTGTGTGGTTCGCATATTGTGGCCCCAAGGCGCAAGCCGACCGCCACCCGAACGTCCTCGTTGTCCAGTCGCAACCCACATGCTGTTATTGGTAAGGCATGTAGCCAGTCGCTGGCGTGTGGTGACGAGACAGCTTTCAATCGCGCGGTGTTGTATGGGTCTATTGTCTTTATTATTATTATTATTATTATTATTATTATTATTATTATTATTATTATTATTATTATTATTATTATTATTATTATTATTATTATTATTATTATTATTTCATCAGTATGGGAATTGTAAAAAAAAAAAATAACTGGGGGGTTAGACGTTGATTTATGTGCAGTTTGGGTGTGAAATGTAGACTTTACTATGGGAGCCCAAGAAAGACTAGGGGGGGAACCAAGACCAACCCCCGGCAATTCTCACCCTGAACAAGGTCCTCCAATTATACGTGGCATAAAAAGGGTCACATTCCTGAATATATTGGGTATCGAGATTTCCGCAAAGTTCGGTTTTTCCTCCCATATCCAAAAGATTTGTGTACGGGCCAAGCAATCTCTCCACGCCCATCGTATTTTAATCTCGCATAGGCTCTTGGGAATCGGACTTTATGGGGCCGTCCATAAAGTACGTCACGCTATTTTTGACCATTTTTACCCCCCCTCCCCTGTCACAAACTGTCACAAAACTCGGACCCCCCCTAAAGTACGTCACACTTTCGAACAGTGAAATAATAATACTTCCGAAAGCAAGGCTAATACATAAACAAGGCTTCGCAACAGCATTATTACTAGCGCTCCTAGCGATAGGAATCGTGAAAACACATTCAGGAGATATGCATTTCATGCTATTTTGACATAAAACTAATTAAAATGTTTCAGAAAATTTTTGAAAATTATTTTTGAAGCTATGAAATTCTACTAAAAAAATTAAAAATAAATTATAAATAAAAATAAATAAAATAAATGTGTGACGTCACACATGGCCTGACCCTCCCTGTCACAAACTGTCACACTTTCTTAAACCCCCTCCCCTGGAGCGTGACGTACTTTATGTCAGGCCCTATGATGTGGTCCGGTCCACCACTGTCAACCGAATGCTTTATTGTTCCCAAGTGTGGTGGGACTTTGCCAGCAAACAGGAATGTGACTCTCTAAGTGCTGTGGTCCGCAAGCTGGTACGCTTTGGCTTGCTACCCAAATCTTTCCCTACTTTTGAGGAACTCTGTAAAAAGCCGACCAAGACCTTATTAGAAATATCTTAAATAATCCTGGGCATATCCTTCATTACCTATACCCCTGTCCTATGTACTGGTCACGATCTGCGCCCACGCTCACATAACCGTGTTCTTTCTAGATTTGATTACCTCACCAGGTGCGGTTTCCTGGCTAGGATGTTGTACAGCTAGGCCATAGTGTTTTTTTAGTTTACTATTAACTAACTTTTCCGCTTCTATTTGATAACTTTGTATAACTTTGTATGTACAGCGCCGTGCGTTTGCCAGCGTTTAATAAAGAACACACTTACTTACTTACTTTATTTCAATAACCTGGGATTTTTGGTACGATTTTGGCCAATCTTGGGATTTTTATGGCAAGAGCAATGAATTTGGAAAATGGAGAGTGGTCGCACTGGTTATGAACTTATGATGTCTATGGTTCTGCAGTTTTAGACGTAGGCTACAGTTACTTTGACAGTTACTGTAGATCTAAGCGATTGAAATTGGTTGGCAAATAATTAGTTTAGTATTTCCGTTAAAGAGATCGAATTATTTCGGAACGAATAATATTAGCCTAAGCGTTGAACTCTTTCGAAGGAATCAGAACGGCTGTTTGCCGATATTTGTAGGCATCAATTATTAGGCTATGATCAGTACTTTTTCTGTACTTACAGTCATGACTTACCTGCATCAGAGATACGCGTTGATCGGAATCAGTGTAACTTTGATTATGATGATTCTGGGTGAGTGATGACTAATCTAACACGCATTGAAAGTGTCTCTATGCATGTATTTATGGTTTGTATGTATGTACAAAACACTCTGTCGTCTTTTTTAACCTTAAAAGTCGCTCCTTGGTCATCTATATATGAGGACGTGATTTAAAAAAGCGTGGTGCTTCTGCGGCGGAAAATGCCGCCACGCAACTCGCGAAAACTTACTTCTGCGGCGGAATTTTTTTTCACATTTTATCTAAAAACGACTCTAACCCTGACCCTAAACGACCGTCACAGCGCCTAACCTGAGCCTAACCGACCCTCACGAAACCTAACCTGACCCTAACCGACCCTCACGACGCCAATTTATAGAAAGTAACGCATTTTGAACAATGCGCATGCGCCAAAGGTTGCGCATGCGCAAAGGTCTTCCGCCGCAAAATTGTATCGAAAATTCTACTTCTGCGGCGGTATCTTCCGCCGCAGAAGAGTTATCCTTTAAAAAAACTCGTGACACCCACAATGAACGAAGGGACAATGTCTAGGAAATCCGCTAAGATATGTTTGAAGCAAGCATATGATTTTAGAATGTCGAGTTTCATCTGTGATCAACTGAGGAACCATCGAAATGGATGAAATGTCCCATATAAAGGTTGTTAAAACCATCAGATTGGGCCCTTTTCAATTGGCTACTCCTTCGAAATGTTGTCATTTAGGAACATAGGCCAGGTTAGGCCTACATTGTTGATGAAAACTGGTTAACAGTGGCGTGTACCAATGGTCCGGTTTGGAAAACGATCTCCATGGAACTTTAAAAGTGGGCGGTATAACGTACGTTTTGGACATAAACTGGGGGTTGCTGAGTTCCGATAGTATGTCAGCCGGAGTGCATGGGGAGTTGTTCTCCCAATCCAGGTGGGGGAAGGGGGTTAGATGCCACTGGTCGTGACAGGGTCACAGAGTGCTTACTTCAATGCAGTAAGCAATGTAAGATCTAAGTGTGAAGAGCTTCTTGCACTGGACCTTTGGATTCAGGCCATTATCCCAGGGGACTAAATGAGATAGAAATCCTGTGCATTGCCACAGAATTTTGAGACTATTTACTCCATGGATTGCATTTTGGGAGTGAGAACAACTCAGGGGGTTGTTCGTGGAGTGAAATATACAGCTATATAAAAAAGTAACATGTTTTTGAAGTTGTGAGAAGATGTCTACGATGACGGTTATTAATTAACTCTACATGAACTGTTCAGAATTACAACTATGTTTTGCATGAAGTTCAAATTCTGTCTATGCATATGCAAAGACAATAATTCTCCTGTAAGACTCTCTTTCTCAGGACTTTTACTCATTGGGTTTCAGAGACTCTTTTATCTTCTTTAGGATCAAATTAGCATGCAGGATCAACAAGACCACTGAAGTTTAGCAAGTGGGATCAACAAGACCACTGAAGTTTAGCAAGTGGGATCAACAAGACCATTGAAGTTTAGCAAGTGGGATCAACAAGACCACTGAAGTTTAGCAAGTGGGATCAACAAGACCATTGAAGTTTAGCAAGTGGGATCAACAAGACCACTGAAGTTTAGCAAGTGGGATCAACAAGACCACTGAAGTTTAGCAAGTGGGATCAACAAGACCACTGAAGTTTAGCAAGTGGGATCAACAAGACCACTGAAGTTTAGGCCCATTTAACATTAATTACTGTTGGGTCATTAATCCAAAATCAACACAGGTGTTATTCATAAGAGTCTGTCACATTAAGTTGAAACTAATGCTAATGGTGGGGGGAGGAATGTAGTGCATTGGATAACACACTGGCATAGAGGTTCAGATGGTACCGAGATCGAGATCCGTAGGCGGACATGCTGTTACAGTAGGCTGCTATTAGCCCCGTGTTTTGCAGGCTGTCTGTTCTGTTAGTAGTTAAGATTTATGTCTTCTGTCATTTGTGTTCTTGTGAATAATTGTTTCAATTGCATAACTGTACACTGTAACCGGTTGTGGTTTTTCAACCTGTTGCTGCATTAATTGCACATTACCTTCCAAAACCGGATTGTTTCAATAAAGAATATTATTATTATTATTAATATTAACAACTAATGTTGTGTTTCTTGCATTTAGGTTCAGATGGTGCCTTGACGATGTCTCCGATCAACAAAGCTGTTCTTAGTGGAACATCCAGAGTCAATATGTCCTGTGCGTCGAGCCTTGGATTTAATGCGATACTGTGGATGTACTTACCAGTTGGAGGTTCATCTCCTGTGCTCATATCACGTGGTATGAAAGTCTATAGTTCACAAAACCAGGATTATGAGATTAATCAATCGGGAGATCAGCAGAACAACCTAGTCATCCTCAACGCAACAGCACCAAGAGCTGGAACTTATTATTGTGATGATGAATCCGAGGCATCTGCGCAGCTGATCATTTTTAGTAAGTTATCACTCTATGCAACTGGAGCCAATATCACTATATTTTAATTATAATCTGTAAGTCACTTTTCTATACCTTTTCTTTTTATCCGTCAAAACAACCAATCAATCTGAATCTGTTTAATAGAGCTTTATATTAAGCTTATAAAAAGAAGAGTAGAATAGCTAAACAGATAAGTTGGAGATGATGCAGTCAGCTGCCTTTTGGAACTTTTGGTTTGCAGTCAAGGCTGCAAGTTTTGGAAGGAAATGTGCATTTAATGCAGCAACAGGTTAAATATAGTCTTCTGAGGCATGGTGTAATACCCTATGGTGGGTAGAATTCAAAGATGTCTAACCTTGTTTAGAATATCATTGACCTATGATAAGTGTTATTTCTAATCATGTTGATATGACTATTCCACTTGAGTTTAACTAACTGTTAGAGCAGAGATAATATTTGCTATCTCAACCCATTTAATAACTAACTGTCAGAGCTTAGACAATTTTTCCTATCTGTTACCTGTAACATGTTGCGACCTGTCATCTTGGTGTTGTGAATAAACGAAATTGATTGATTGATTGATTGATTGATTGATTGATTGATTGATTTATTATTAATGAACTTGCCATGAAAATTTGTCGAAAACATTAGGGGTAATTTTTGTGTTAGTAACCAAATAACTCATCTCAAGAACCCAAAAACTGTTTCCAAAAACTATGAAGTTGGACTTTTTGATTTGTTAAATATGAGTGGGTTATTTTAAAAGGTTAGTAAAGTTTTGCACAGAAGCTTAGAGCTTTGACTGGGGCAAATGTATTCGGCAAAATTAATGTACGGTATTCATGTCATCAGCAGACATGATTTATTTGAAGGCTGTGACAAATTGAAAGTCATTGAATAAGATAATAAGAATAGTCGTAAATACAGAGCCCTCCACATCTAACTAATTATTTGGAAGATTAATTTCTAGATATTGGGTTCTATGGTTTGAGTATAATAAATGTGTAAATCAGTCCATATGTTCCATAATGTTCTGCTCAGCAGATTTCACATATCAAATACCTCTCACTTCTCACAGGATCCGAACAGTCAAGTTCTGATCATCAAGATAATGAAGTAAGTAAGTAGTCTTTCATACACCATTAGCAAATGCGCAATGGGACAGCAAAGTCTGTATGGTTTGATAATAAAACATAGAAGAAATGATATGATATAGAAGTATGTGAAACTTGTAAATTATCTTACTGAATCCTAGTAATAAAACCCTTCCTGCTAAGGGGGGGGGGAATCAATATTCGTTTATTGAAATAATCAAGCTGACACAGCTGCAACTTAATGATAAATAGCCGTGACGTATAAGTTTATTAATCAATGCTAACAGACGCTTTGTATCGCCCAGTTTGTAATTCCCCTCCAAGCGGAGAAGAGTACAGCAGTCATGAAAGTGCTTATTATACATACTCTTCTTATATTAAAAGATTTAAAAACGGGGATAACGGTGAGATTGGTCTATGCTCTATTGTTGGAAATGTGCAACTTATCATCTGACTTGAATTGAAATTATTTTCTCTATGTTGCTATAAAATCATGAAGTTAATCTGATTGTAATGAGTTGTTAAAATTTCAATAAAAACAAATTTTGATGTGCATAATGGTACTTTTTCAATGCCAATAAGGAAACATCATCGGAGTCAGTGATGTGAGAGTTCTTTATTATAGCCTATATATTATATACTGTGCACGAGTTTAAGATTCATGTGTACTGTTTATTGCTAACCAGAAGAACTTTCTCCTTCACTAACTGCTGCATTTGCGTATTAATTTTATTAACTACAGAAAAAATTAAAGAGAGCATACATTTTAAGTATTGGTGACATGAAATCAGTTGCAGCTAATTACTTGCACAAGTGAACTACTTAGCTACCGGTAGTCTTAATTTCCATTTTCATTCATTCCGGAAAGTTATATAGCGCCGCTTCCAGAAGCCTACTCAGAGGCAATCCCAGCCCAGCCAAGGCCAAAGAGAACTTTGTAGGACTTTAGAAATTGGTAGAAAGCAGGCAAATTATTCTGGGGCAGTAAGCGTAACGCAAGCGGGAGCCCATTTTAAGTGGAGGGGGGCCGAGCTGTCTGACCGAGTAGCGGGCCCGAGGGACCAATAGCTCCCCTTAGCCGAAGAGCGCAGAGCTCGACTGGAGGCTAAGTTGGGAACCGGATGACAGAGATCAGATAAGTAGGACGGAGCACTACCAGTGATACAGCCCTAGACAAGTGCTGCTATCCTATAGGAGATGCGTTGCGAGGCAGGAAGCCAGTGCAGTACATCACGCATGTAGGCAGAAACTGGAGCATATTTAGGAATATGACCAATAAACCGAGCAGCAGAACGAGGACCCGGTCAAGACGCCCTATTAAGCCAGATGGGTGACCAGCAAGAACTGAGCAACAATGGTCAACTCTGCTGGTGACGAAGGCGTGGACTATTACCACAGCAGGACAACACGCAACTGACGGAGCTGGTAGTAACCTTTGGTTTCAACTGGTCAATCCTCTGTAATGGAGTGAAAACTGTAATTAGATTTTAAATGGTTTTCAGTAAGGGGTAAAAGTCAGTCAGTAAATCTTATCTTTGTTTAATGCTCACCAGTAGTTTAGAATTTCTGGTCATTTTAGTTTTATCGTTTTTTGGGAATATTTTATTACCTGTTGAGATTTTGACTTTTATTAGGAACTAATGGAAATGAAAATTTATAAGAGAGAAACTAAGTTACACACTTTGCTTAATCACTTCTTTACAGAATTACTCATGTGAAACTATTAAACCGGATGCATAACGATTACGCTTCCAGGGGAGCATTAGTTTGAGTTTTCATCTGGTCTGTTTGTGAAGGAGTTTTTGTATTTGTCTTCTTGTTCTAGTTTCCATTTTGTTCCTCTGTTCTGTTTTGTGCAAAATATAGTATATAATTATTATTTGCCAAAGTGGATCAGTGCAACATTGCTCTCATAATTAAGTTACACTCTAGAACTCTTGAGTCTAGATGAATTCAGCTCAGCTTAAGGGTTAAAATTTCTTTTGTGGAGTAAAAACTGTTACCTTATAACTTTCTATGATTTCCTTACTGAAAATATTTGTCAGGCTAAATAATAGCTGCCCACAATTCTTTTATCATTGTAATTTTAAATTGCATAATTTGTGTAGATTCCGACCCAGTGTGCAGTATGACGCCAAATAGTGATGTAGCTTTTCCGGAAAAGTATTTTGCGGGAAATTTTCCGGAAAATTTCCGGAAATTTTCCAGAAATTTTCCGCAGAACCGGAAAAATACATTTAACTCATAATGTCAGATTTTCAGTATGATATGACACTAGAAAAATTGTTTTTTTAAAGTTCCTTTTTTTTACAGTATTTTTGTCAATGTGGACAATGTTCACCTTAAAAGAATTAAAATAAACAAATAAACACTGTTCAGTATTCATTAGCGGTTCAGACTAGAGTAGCCTAGTTCAAATGAGCTGTAGCCTGTATGTCTGCATGCAGTCTGCTCTGCTGCAGTAAACGTTTTAAAAATTGAACTAAACATTAAACAATCTACCAAAACTTGAAACAATACTGTTTGAAACAATTTTTTCATCAATAGTTTACTGTTCATTAGTGGTTCAGACTAAAGTAGCCTACTAGTGCAAACTAGTTGTAGCTTGTATGTCTGCTCTGATTCAGTGCGTGTCACTGTCAATCTCTACTGCATCATCCATGTCCAGATCATCAATTTCATCAGCTATTATTATTCAGCTTTGCCTTAAGTCCAGGAGTTCCCAATCTTTTGCCCCTCACCCCTGGGAAATGTTTGACCAATGTCCATACCCCTACAAAGGTATTCTCACATTTGAAGATGCATACACGAAATTTGTACTACTGGAACTTGTGCTTACAAGCCTTACATGCTTACAATGCTACATGGAAATAAACTTCTAAGCTTATGGTCATACTTATCCTATGACAGCTCAACAATTTATAATGTATTATCAATGCATTCTTATAACTCATACTTTCCCTCTTTGTTGCACCCCCTGAAACGACAGGGAGCGTGCACCCCAGTTTGGGAACCCCTGCCTTAGTCCATACACCGCTCACTCAAGGCAACAGCTCAGACAAACTAAAATGCATTCTTTTGCTACTTACCAAAAAAAAAACAGGTTGAAAATAGAGTTGTCTCAGATTGCAATGACAAAATGCCAATAACATATTTCAAAACATAAAATAGTAGAATAAAAAATAAGAATTAATCTGTTACAGTATTAAAATAGTGTCTATAGTTCTACGGCATCAATTGCTGTTTTTGTCTCATATTTTCATAACTAAAATATATTAAGGAGACTAAATCATAGAAAATATTTTCTCTAAATTAACAGTGAAGTATAATTGTAATTAGGCTAATTCTTAAATGTATTGTCGTTGTTGAGTCTTGTGAACACGCTGAACAGTAAGCACTAACAGTGCCATCTATTTTGAATAAACATATCAATTATAACTGCATAAGATAGCTTAGAGTGAGTGATGGTTTAAACATTATTATGCATTTATATTCTTATTGTTATTTAGTAATATTATATTGATGGAAAAATATCGGAAATTTTCCGGAAAAAAACACTGGAAATTTTCCGAAATTTTCCGGAAAAATTTGAAATTTTCCGGACAATTTTTCCGCCTCACAACACTAACGCCAAATGCTCCAAAATCACTCGCATACGACCAACAACTGCAGATGTCTTGCAATATCAGTTACACGGCCAATACTTCCTACGTCGCTGTGGATATGACTTGGTCAAAGAGCAGCCCAGCCACCATTGTCACCAGCTCTACACCTCAATATACAACGTCTGGAACTCTGACTACAGCGGTATCTAACATTACTCAAGTGCCTGGAAACGTTACACCTTTCCCCATTGTCAGTTGTAATACTTCATTCAAAGTTACTGGCAATCCACCAAAATCAGCAAGTAATACACCTGACTATTTCAAGTCAACGCAGCTGTTCAGTTCACCGATTAACGTCATTTGTAAGTAACTGACTCTTGATATCTTCATAGGTCACAGTTTCTAGCATAGGTTAAGTCTGAATTAGATTTGATGCCCTTATAACAGTAGCATTGGTCCTAAAACAGACAGGCTGAAAGAAACACAGAATGAAGAAGTTTTGCTGTCATAAAATATTTGGGCCAGTTGCCACATGTTTTGGATTACAGACTATCTGTGGCAGGAAACAAGGCTACCAAATGTAAGACAATGCAAGATCATTTTTAGGTCAAAAAGGTCAATTTCAGAGAAAAAGCGGAGGAAATGGCCAAAACTCAGCAAAATATTGTTCTATTTGGGTTATTCTTTTTTTACCTGTTTACTTGGGCCAATAATGGGTACATTCCAGAGGACATAGTAACGGTGGCGGCTCTAGACTTTTCAAACAGGGGGGGGCCATGGAGGGGCCAGGAAAACTGACTAAGGGGCCAGTTGGATGTCTGGTTGCGTCGAAACTGAGAGTGGTGACAAGAGATCTGTATTGGAGGCAGATGAATTCTTTACATCCACAGCCTCAAGTTAAGACACAATAATAAGCAGACTCACTTTATTAAAAGTCAAACCTATAAACTACAAACAATACATACACTTTTAATTAAGTGCAAGTTTAAGACTGTCCAGTCAAAGTTTTGACTGGGACCCTTCTATCCCCCAAAATGCAAAATCCGGCCCCCGCAAAAATCTGCCCCCCCAAAGTTACATGTACAGATTTTCGCATCTGCGACTGTCATGACTAGAGTGAAACTGGTCCACAAAGGCATCCATGTTAATCGACTCTGCACGAACACATTCAACTGTATATTTCATGACAAGCAAGTTTATATGGTTCCAGAAAGCAAGGCAGGTCTAACATTGTAGCTACATGTATATAATTATTGGTTGCAAATTAACCTGAACATTGTTGTAACCAAAACCTAACTTGCATGGGGAATTCATGGCTAATGTCTGCTATACAATAGTGCAAAGGACTCAATATAATCATAATATAAGAAAGACTTGTGTTTTGGTGTTAAAGATTGTATACCAATCCTAACAGTAAGCAAATGGTCAGAGAATTGACCATTTTGTTCGGATATGATATAATAACTGGATGATATATAAGATGCCGAAATGCAGTCTGTGGTACACTTCAGAACCATGCCCCACAGTTGTATCTGCAGCAGAACCGGAAAAGCGCCTGGGCATTTTATGAACACACTGTTTGGGTAGTACAGAGCTTATAACTACAGGACACACCCATCTAGTATCCTTGAGCCATTTAAGTTACATCACCGGTTCACCTGGATATAATTCACTCTGTGCTTCAACCCATTTGAATACTAATAATATCAGATTTCAACATGCATCATGTTAAGCAAGTAAGTTATATATACTTTGAAAATATTAAAATTAAATAATACAAGATTTCTTAATATATTGGACTAATATTGGGGGGGGGACATCGGGGCCACAAACTCAGTTGGAGGGGCACTTGCCCCCTACCCACCCCCATGTAGAGCCGCCTCTGCATAGTAATAAAAGACTAACACAATCCGAAGTCATTTTAAGGCAGACTTGTATACGAGAGACATCAAACTTCGAGACTGAGACCGAAACAGTGGGTCCAAGACAGAGACGAGACACAAGGTCCGAGACAGTTCAAGACGAGTGAAATGCACATTGGACCCAAATCTCAAAACAATTTTTCTCGAATTTTGAAGTCTAATACCAGGCACAAGTAACTGAA